>NQII01002673.1:72658-254954 GCA_002778355.1 Clitarchus hookeri
ATATACATTCCAGAATTATTAATATACTATAGTTAAATATAAATAATTAAGTCACTTATTTTAATTAAATATAAATAATTTCTAATTAGTACATAAATAATGGGCATTGTTTAATAATTATAATTTTTTAGTAAATAATTAACTTTATCCAACGTACTGATAACCGTAACTCACGCTTGACCTTGCATTAGACCATATATGACTGTGCGCGGCGCACTCTTTGCGGTCTACCGCAGAAACGGTTGATCGTATGAAAAAAAAGTTCAAACAGAAGTTGTAGAGAATTTTATATTCTACAACTTTTATAATAAGTGCAAATCTTATTTAAGCAATAAAAAGCGAGATATTCGCGAAAAACCGATTTTTATGACCTTTGACCTTCAATATCTTAAGACGCGGACACGATAACATTGGTGACTTTTGAGACAACATTAAGAACGACAAAACAAAGGCTTATACCAATGTACAGCTTATTATCTTTCATTCCGAGGTTGACCCCTTTTTTTACCTAATATGACTGGGCTACTGGCCAGACCTGCTTCAGTGCAGTATATGACGGAGAGAGGCGCTACATAAATGTCTACATGCCCGGCCCGGCTCTAATACACCACAGTTATTTTTCTAGTAAACACAAATGACAAACTAAATGCAAGATCTTGATGGTTAAAGGACAAGATCATATGTTATAATCAATGATTGCAGATGTGATGTAATCCAATATGGTGGTACGAGGGGACCGAGTTTCCAGCAAGCTACTAAATCGAGGTGAAATGGTAGAGCATAAATAATATCTAATATGATTGTCTGTGACTAAATAAAGTCGGAATGGTAGATAATCAATGGAAGGTAAGTTAGAAAATAAATGAAATCAAAGATCGTAAATATGGCATGACAGAACATGAGAGAATGTTTGTTTCGTAGGCTTGGCTGGCCACGAAACAAATTTAACCATAAATGGCTGATATGTAATGGTAGAGCATAAGTATGTGGGAAACATGGTAACGATTTTATGTAATAATGTTTGCAATTTTTTCGATTTGGTGATTTTTTGTAGATGTTTTGGGTGAAAAGTCACCTAGAGTCAAGGTCAAGTTGGTCAACAACCTACATGTTGGCTAAATCACTAGTCATCTTGTGGAAAAATCGATAATTAATACACTAGCATCACCTATGTGTAAAAAATATAAACGAATAATAAAAAAAAAAGAATGTGTTGGGTGGAGTGCATTAAACAGAATAAGCAAAGGTGAGGGGTTGGAGACCTGCAGACTAATNAAAAAAAAGAATGTGTTGGGTGGAGTGCATTAAACAGAATAAGCAAAGGTGAGGGGTTGGAGACCTGCAGACTAATTAACCAATGAGAAACATTGGTGTCGTGTCGAACGATCATGAGTAAACAATCAATAAGTACGCTTTTTGTTGTGGGAAAGGGTGTGAAGCGAGCACAAGAAAAATCAACCAATGAGAAACATTGGTGGAGGGAGTGGAGAGGAACCCACTTATTAACCAATGAGAAACATTTATGAGAGTCAGTCGACTGCTGGAGAAGGTGCTGAGGGAACCTTTGGAAATGCAAGTTTTTAAATTATGTTTTAAATAATATTTTTATAATTTTTTATATTTTATGAATGATATCCCTATTTTATTTTTTGGATAATTTGGTATTTTTTTGGGTTTAAGGTCATACAAGGTCATAGGGTCAAGGTAAAGATAAAGTTCAAGGTCACTTGTATTCAATATGGTGGTTGGGTGACGTCATATATGGAGGCTGGTCGGTTCCAGTCCCCTTCCCCTATAAGCCAAAACATCCGAAATTTAATTTTATGTAAATTTTTCTGTACATTTTTCTGTGCATTTGTTGTATTTTTCAAAATCTTTTTTGGCATGTTTTATAATTTTTTGGGAATATTTAGAAACACTTTGTTAATTTTTTGGGTCAAGGTTATCCAAGGTCAAGGTGTTGGGTAAATATCAAGGTCGCCTGGATACAAGGTGGCAGTTGTGTTACGTGTGTGTAATTTTTACCTAGGTTTTTAATTTTTTCTATTTTTTCAATTTTTCTTGATTATTTGGAATTTTTGCGGTTTTCGAGGTCAAAGGTCTCCGGGATCAAGGTTAAATGTCAAGGTCACCATCATGGTGGACGAGATAGACACTGGTCGACCTGGCGAGAGTTAGTTGTGTCGGAAACTTAATCAGTCCACCTGTCCTCGGACTCCAGACCTCCCCTCCTACATGTAAATCTTTCAATAATTTCTTAAAATAATTTTTTAGGTTTTTTTATTTTTTTTTAAAGTTTTTTCAATTTTTTGGAACTTTTTCGATTTATTTGGTTTCAAGGTCATTCAAGGTGACTGTCACAGGGTCATGGCCATGGTCATGTTCCAAGATCCAAGTCATCGACATCTAACATTAGTGACGAGATGGACACTGGCAGACCTGGCGTGGGTCGGTCGTGTTGGTAGCTTAGTCGATCTACCTGCCATCGAACCCCATGCACATGATTAAGTAATTTTTTTAATNTTTTTGCGGTTTTCGAGGTCAAAGGTCTCCGGGATCAAGGTTAAATGTCAAGGTCACCATCATGGTGGACGAGATGGACACTGGTCGACCTGGCGAGAGTTGGTTGTGTCGGAAACTTAATCAGTCCACCTGTCCTCGGACTCCAGACCTCCCCTCCTACATGTAAATCTTTCAATAATTTCTTAAAATAATTTTTTAGGTTTTTTTTATTTTTTTTTAAAGTTCCTACAATTTTTGGGAACTTTTTCGATTTATTTGGTTTCAAGGTCATTCAAGGTGACTGTCACAGGGTCATGGCCATGGTCATGTTCCAAGATCCAAGTCATCGACATCTAACATTAGTGACGAGATGGACACTGGCAGACCTGGCGAGGGTCGGTCGTGTTGGTAGCTTAGTCGATCTACCTGCCATCGAACCCCATGCACATGATTAAGTAATTTTTTTAATTTTTTTTTATTTTTTAATACTTTTTTGGGATTTTATAACTTTTCTGTAATTTTTTTTTAGGATTTTTTGGGTTAAAGGTCATTTAACGTTACCGGACACAGGGTCAAGATCACGTGTAAAAATAGAGCCCTCAAATGATTCCAATAGATATTTTTTGCAAAAAAAAAAAGGGATCGTTTTTTGCAAATCAGGGGACCAGTGATTTTAGAGAGAAAAACGGGAAATTTTAGGGAAAAAAAGGAACTTTTGAAGGGATAAGGAAAATTTAAGCGAAAAATAGCTGATTTCAAGGGAAAAACGGAAATTTTGAAAGAAAAAACGAATATTCAAGATGACGTCGGTCGGCACCTGTCACCTAATCCCTGTTCCCTTGCGCCCGACTCTTTATTTCCCTACTACTAACGTGATCATGTTTCCGAGTCACCATAATAAACTTATTTAGTACGAAGTGACTGTACTCCTTTATAAGCAATTTTAATACTTAGACGATATTGCAAAGAAAATATTTACCTAACAAAGTTTCTAGCAACACTTTTTTACACGCGTGGACTTTTGACATTTAATAGCGCACTGTTACAGGACCCGTGATGACTTGAGTATTTATTAAATCCTCTCTCTATGAAATGTAGAACTTAACATTTGAATACACATATTGAAGTTTCATTCAAAGTTAAATTGTAAAAGAGTGAGTTTCAACATGAAAATTCTTTACATTATAAATCGTATTGTCAAAACATTCTTTTTGAGTTTACGAAGCTTTACCTAGAGGCTTATTAAGTACGAGTAGAATGAAAATGTATTTTCAGGCACAGTGGCCGTCAGCACCGGCCGGCCCTTATGTTTTGACGTCACCTTGCTGCCATCTTGGATCCCGGTATCCTTGACCTTGACCTCGCGCCCATAACCTTTACCTCGTACAAAACCTTGAATAATCTTAAACCCAAAAAAAATAAAAATTAAATACCTTTATTTTTTTAATTAAAAAAGTTTTGAAAAAAACATTTGAAGACTTAAATGCAGGAGATTCGGGGATCAAAACAAATATGGTGGAGTACATCCTCCCAGCATGAATACCAGCAAACAACTGACCCCCACCACTATTTTTTCATTGGTTAATATGTCACACACCCCTATTACCTGTGCTCGTTCGACTTTCCTCCAACCCATAGCTCGACCTATTAGTCTGGTCCCATCCACTTCCTCCAACCCAACCATACATTTTAATTGGTTCCCCTCTAACATTTCTTTGGTTTCACATCATATCTCCTCTACCCCCCACCAAAAATATTTATTTCATCGTTTACCACTATTTGAACACTATAAAAAATATTATGGGTGTGAATTTTTTTATAAGATATATGCATTAGCAGATGAAAAGGCTCGCACGTTACTATATGAAGAGAAAAAAAATTACTCATTTCGGTAGAGCATTATCGGATGGACCAACGACGATTCAGGTGCAAAATGGTAGCTCGGCATTCCTGAAAAAATTGTTAGGAAATCATAATACGAATAGGTGATACCAAACAAATCTTTGTACTTAATATAGCGATGTATTGATAAGTATTTACAACAAAAAAATTTTATTAATATTTGGTGTTGTAATTTTTCTTAAGATATTTTTTCTTCCCCGAGTCAAGGTAGGCTCGTGGGACTGAAAGCTCGATGCTAATGCTGCGGATTCGACGTGAGATAACATGCCACAACACCCTTTCCGTTATAATGAATGGAGATAACTATTGTTTTATTCGTGTTTGCCTATTCGATTTTCGTAAAATTTGGATTTTTTAGGTGCTTTGTGTAATAAATTTGTAGGGTTTAATAAATAGGGAAAATCTTCTTTCGCTGGGTATTACGTTATCTTGATGGAGGGGGTGGTGGAGGTGGGGGACTGAGAAGTATCTCGACGGGTACTACAATTAATAATTAATATTACGTGAGTGTGAAAGTTCACGTCTTTTTTTAATGTATGTTTATTTGAGTGTGGTAAATTACTTGAACTGTATGTGTCTGCATACTGGAATTTGTACTGTGGTATAATTCTGTACACGAAACTAGCATCTCGGGAATAAGTCTGTGTTTTGTTCATGTGGTTAATAAAGGATGAAAACTATTCACGCCTGCTACCGGAATAGCTACTGCACACATACATCTTCACTTATCAAGTTTCATATGGCTTAAGTGTCATATTGATGAATTTGGGGGGGAGAGGGGGGGGGGCTACCGTGACTCAGATATGCTTCTTATTTAGATCACACGCATACATATAATTTTGTTTGCCGAAATTAACATTTTTTTACGGTTGTGAACTTGTGGTTGCTGTTACTTTACGTTATCATCTCCCCAAGTATATAATTATTTTTCATACATAAATTATTTGTACTTACAAAGAGTTATATATTCAGTCAGTGGCAGCTAGAGATATCGTTGCATGCGGAGTAAAAATATGTAAATTTTTCTGCTGCCTGTATTTTAAAATGTACTGATTTTAAACTTANATATCGTTGCATGCGGAGTAAAAATATGTAAATTTTTCTGCTGCCTGTATTTTAAAATGTACTGATTTTAAACTTGGGAGTAAACGTTCTAATGATAAGTGTCTACGCCTCTGTGGGGGAGTTCTCGAGATACCCACTGTGTATACCACATAACATGGGGAAGGAAAGTAGTTTGTACGTTGTTTTCGGTTATTCGAGCCATGATTACTTAAACGAAAGCCACATACCGCATCCATACAATACACAAAATGTTTTGCAACATACATTTTGAGAAAAAAAAACTGTATGTTCAGGAGGCAAGCTTGTTGTTTCGGGGGGTACTCGTTGATTGATTTTTTGTTCATATTTACCATGAACCGAACTCCTTTTTACACTTCTTCTTCATGATGCACATATTTTTCCTATATGGTATTTTACAGTATTTTTGATATCTCAGCCTTCATACATGGCTTTATTTTCATTTCGAATACCCACCGTTCGTTGAATAGGGCTGGTTTTGCAATGTTGCGTTCGAGTCATAAATTCAATTTTATTCCTCTTTGACAGGATTATGATGTGGAGAGCCAGCAGTGATTTCTTCCCCCCAATTGTGCTACAATTGTGCAAATATCCTTCGACATCCTGCTCTCGTTATGGACGACAATGGCCTTTTAAACTGTGATGGAATGCAGTTTCAGTCTCCCTAACCGTGTTTTCATTATTCATCGTAAAACCTGCTACGATTCTAGGAGGCGTAATTTCTGTTCGCGCGATGGCGTAATTATATGTCGGGTTAGTGCTAAGAATGAGTATGACTCACATTGTAACAAATTAAGGACCCGCAGCCTTAAGGTGTTCGCATGTCTCTTGCATTTCGTGATAGAAGTGTTCGTGACACTTAGTGAGCCACGATCTGTATTCCGCACACGACCAATCCTTTCGTGTTTTAGAGCACATTGGGCTATTACAAACTGTGCATCTCAGTAACGACACACGTACTGAGGTATTGCCATTGCAAACAAGATTGATTGAAAATATATAAATATAAAAAAAAACCAAATCCTAGTACAGTATTTTATTAGTCTACATATTACTCAAGAGACTACTAGCTGGAGCAGCATTCGAGAAACCACGAAAAACAGGAATCGAGATGACCGGACCGAGAACCGAAGCCCGGTCATCAAGAATTCGAGTCTAGTGCGTCAGTTCGCTTAGTGCGGGCTAGAATAATGGTCATGGATATAAACACTGTATAAGGACAGATGTGAACGTGAGTTGAAGTTGCAGAGATAGAGGAGATGCACACGCAGAGTAATGAAAACTACTTGCTATTCAATCATTTCCAAAGGGTGGTGGGGCCACGGTGGTGTATTGGTTAGACTACTCCTTTCCCACCAAGGCAAACCAGGCTTCGATTCCCGGTGGGGTCGACCAGGGACTTTTGCATGTGGAAATCGTGCAGGACGATATCGCTGATCAGCAGGTTTTCTCGGGGATCTTCCGTTTCCCCCGCCCTTGCATTCCAGTGCTGTTCTATACTCACCACCATCGGCTCTCAAGACCTCGATGTTAAGAGCCACCCAAATCTCTTCACTCACTCATTCCAAAGGGTGGTGTGAGATGAGGTGAACGTGACAATGTCAAAACTACTTTACAAATGAATACATCTTAATATATTATCCTACTTTTCAGCTTCTCCGCAACTTTCCTAAACTGCCAGACATTCTTACCCCTAACCCTGCCCTCAGTCATCTCACACCTTCCTTGTCACACGTGATCCACGCATGCTTCTTCTGGCGGGAGGCATCATTTGCGAGGTGAGTGTATTATTACCACCCGCGTTCCCCGCTGCGGATAACAAACAAGTTATCAAGGTTGCCGGCGAAGAATGAGGGGGAGTAAGGAGGGCGTCTATTTTGGTATTTATAGTCGCTGGTTATCCCGCCGGCCGTCCATCTCACCTGGCAGGACTATTCCTGGGCCGGCGCCCGGCCAAACAAACAACGACCCTCCCTGACCGCCCGCCGCCTCAGGTGGGACCAGACACTGTGCAGAAGACAACGGACTGCTCTTCGCCACCCACAACCCTCCCGTCTCGTGCCGCCTGACGACGAGCAAGCGTGAGTACTTCCTTCTTCCACCCTCGTTGCTTCTCATCGCTACATACTGCTCCAACGTTTCTCTGCCTTTCTACTTCATCACAAAGAATTATTTTCTTTGTGAAGGGGACGATGGGAAAAAATAGTACTGACCCTACTTCAGACCACCTCATAGAGCGTGCTTACTGTTGTCGGTGCCAGTGTTTACAGGTGTTGGTCTGATTGTGGTTATTCCGGGTAGCGTGAGGTGAAAATGCCGGTAGCATTTACCTGTCACCGTTTGGAAATCGCCGCAACACTCATGATGGCAAACTTTGACCGTAGCGTCATCTGCTTACGGGCACGATGAATAAATGTTACTTTTCATAGTGACAGGAGTGGAGTGGAGAGGTTTGGGCGGCTCCTGAGGCCGATGAGGGTGAAGTGAGGTGAGCGAAGTGAGCGGCATCGTTGGGCACGATTCCCACGTGCGAAAATTTGGCAGTGACAGCTCTGGGAATCGAACCCGTTTAGCCTAGGTGGGAGACGAGTAGTCTAACCACTACACAACCGCGGTCCCCCTAATGATAGGAACTTGTCTTTACAACCAACATTAAAGTCATGAAACGTTTACTTGTTGATATCCATGCGTAGTTTTTCTTGCTTAACAGTAAACTATTTTATTTCTATTTTTATTTTTATGAATTAAATTGATTTATTAATGTAAATAAAGCCATTTTCCTTCACCATTATTTNATCTGCTTACGGGCACGATGAATAAATGTTACTTTTCATAGTGACAGGAGTGGAGTGGAGAGGTTTGGGCGGCTCCTGAGGCCGATGAGGGTGAAGTGAGGTGAGCGAAGTGAGCGGCATCGTTGGGCACGATTCCCACGTGCGAAAATTTGGCAGTGACAGCTCTGGGAATCGAACCCGTTTAGCCTAGGTGGGAGACGAGTAGTCTAACCACTACACAACCGCGGTCCCCTTAATGATAGGAACTTGTCTTTACAACCAACATTAAAGTCATGAAACGTTTACTTGTTGATATCCATGCGTAGTTTTTCTTGCTTAACAGTAAACTATTTATTTCTATTTTTATTTTTATGAATTAAATTGATTTATTAATGTAAATAAAGCCATTTTCCTTCACCATTATTTNTTTATTTCTATTTTTATTTTTATGAATTAAATTGATTTATTAATGTAAATAAAGCCATTTTCCTTCACCATTATTTTTGTTTACAAAATATTTGAGGCGGTTATCTAGATAGTGAAATATCTGCCATTATTTTACCTTTACTAAACATTTTATACTACACTGATGGTAGAAGAAATAATCACGCAGTGGAAACCAGTCTGTCGTGGCTCTTTCTCGAAGTGATTTGGTATAACGGGCAAAACTCTTCACAAGCAACTTCGCACCAGTAAACTCGGTATTTCAGGCAAGGAAGCACAGAATTTTCATTGAGTTTTCATTTATTTATGTTAATATATATTTAGTCATATAAACTTAACGGATTTTTGTGATTCATTCAAGTATCGCCGCGCCTCAAACAAGTGTTTGAGCGCGATAAACATTATACATTCTCTTCCTTCCCGCGTTACGGGAGAGTAGAGAGTTCAATAAAAGATATGGAAATGACATATTATATGTATATTAGATTGTATACACACACGCACATTCCTTACAACTACTATTAAATAAAAAGGATTCATTAATAAATTACTATTAAAACTGGGACGTTTAATTTTTCATTATTTGGGAATTCAATAATGATTAATATATAAAGTTCGAGTAATAGTGCTTAAAAGTGCTCGAGAAAAGAAAGTGTTGACTCAGAGAATGCTGGTGTGGAATTCCAGTGAAATAAAATCTTAATCTTTATTTATGGAATCTAGTTGGCCTCAGTCAGCTAACAGTTCGACTTTAATTTTATACAAGTATATACAAATAAACATGCGTGTTCAATCTGAAGCCATTCTGGACGTACAGCGGGTATTAATCGTAAATATTCTGCAATAGTTTACATTTTCGGCGAGTAAAAAGGCTGGAAGGGCCGAAAGCTCGCAAATTACACTTTAATAAATTGTTCGCAAATGTACTACAGCAGTGTAAATGTACAATAATAAAGCAAGAGTGATAAGGCTAACCAAANTTAATAAATTGTTCGCAAATGTACTACAGCAGTGTAAATGTACAATAATAAAGCAAGAGTGATAAGGCTAACCAAGGTTACCTGATATTTGCGAAGAGAGTTACACGCACTTAGAGTTGGAAAACATACGTGGACACCTGCAGTTTTGTTTTGTTTATTGGGCGGGTGTCTTTGTTAGAAGACGTTCTGGTATTCGACTTGGAAATTCAGCACACGGCTACGCCGGTATTGAAAGACTGAGNTTAATAAATTGTTCGCAAATGTACTACAGCAGTGTAAATGTACAATAATAAAGCAAGAGTGATAAGGCTAACCAAAGTTACCTGATATTTGCGAAGAGAGTTACACGCACTTAGAGTTGAAAAACATACGTGGACACCTGCAGTTTTGTTTTGTTTATTGGGCGTGTGTCTTTGTTAGAAGACGTTCTGGTATTCGACTTGGAAATTCAGCACACGGCTACGCCGGTATTGAAAGACTGAGNGTGTCTTTGTTAGAAGACGTTCTGGTATTCGACTTGGAAATTCAGCACACGGCTACGCCGGTATTGAAAGACTGAGCTTCCCCGGCAGGTGCCTAAGATGCGTAGCAGTAAAAATACCACACAGTAGCGAAAAGCGAATCTGAGGTAAAATGTTTTGAAATACAACCAAACATCGGCTCTTAAGGCCTCGCTTTTAAGAGCTGCTCAAATCTCTTCGCTCACTTACAACTAAATAAGAACGCTTTACGTGAAAATCACGAGTTCCTCTTTATTTACTACCTAGCACTCTATGAAACCTCCCCAAAACTTGTTCATTAAAATGCCAACGCGTAGTTATTTTATAAATTCCATTTGATAGCTCTGACAACTTTCTGACTGATGTACGGTAATTATCCGTGCTTATAAATATCCATTGCGTGGCCAATCTCCCGTAGGGCAGTCGATTGGTACGCCGCGCCGCCGGTTTGGGGTGCGGGAGGTTGTGTGTTCGAATCCCAGGTAAGGCATGGATATTAGCTTAAGTTATACCATAGTAAGTTTATAAGCCGTCCCCTAATAAGCCTTCAGGCCTACCACTTGGCGACGTTAATAAGCTCGTTCCAATAAAAAAAATCCATTGCAAGCGTACAATTTCAATTTTAAATATCTGTAAAGTCCTAAAACCGGTTAGGAAATTTTTCGTATTAAAATTCGCAGAACCGGCCGAGATTCGGAGCCATACTTACAAAAGTGTCGGTAAGTATCAATGGTAACGATTGCGTATTTTTTGGCAGCTGGTTTATTTTGGAAGTCGATGCTGGCAGCTAGTCTGCATCAAAGGGACGTANAACGATTGCGTATTTTTTGGCAGCTGGTTTATTTTGGAAGTCGATGCTGGCAGCTAGTCTGCATCAAAGGGACGTGAATGTTCTAACCACGTCAAGCATTCGCGATCTCTGGCCAAAATACGCTACACATTTCTGGTCAAGGAGAATAGCAATAGCCAACTGCCTGGCAGCCGACGTCTTTCTTTGACACCATTTCATTATATATCTCTCGTCCACTGCTCTGCGCGAGTTAAATTCTTAAATGTAGAAGTCTCACAAACATATTTAAGTTTTTATGCCCACTTTATCTTACACATTTTTCATTGGACGAGAAATTCAATTATTTCACTGTTACGGTTATTGACCGTAAAATTATGCCAGGGTAATTGTAAGCACTGTACGTTAAGGGTGCTTGTATTCTTACACGGTATCAACTGCAGTGTGAGTGTCATTGGCTTTAGGGATGGGCAGATATTTCTTCTGGAGTGTCACCGAAGACGGACCGCTCCATTGTTCGACGGAACTCCAACGGGAACAAGTCTCACGATGCAAATACATAACTATTCAAGACAGGCCATTTGTATTCATGTGTACTTATAGTCACAGGGTGTTTATCAAACTAAACTGGCATTAGTTTCTTTTCTAAGCAGTTAAAATTTATTTCCGCAAAATTTCAGGTAACTGTGCTCTAAATTTTTAACAAATATTCCTGATCTAAGGGAGAGCAATTGTTTCCACTAGTTATATTTGTTTTCACTAGTTAATTATTTTCACGAATAAAAAAACGCCGTTTCCTTGTTGATAGGGTAACAGTGTATCGTAGCAATAAGCGTACACATTTAACTGATGAGTCCCTAATGAGATNCGTTTCCTTGTTGATAGGGTAACAGTGTATCGTAGCAATAAGCGTACACATTTAACTGATGAGTCCCTAATGAGATGTGGATACATATAAAATAATTCCGATGCAATTAGAGCTCCTTTCTCCCACAGACCATTTTTACGTCTATAAAATACTGCGTGTGTAGTTCTAAACAAATGCGCATTTTCAGCTTTATTACTTGGATATAGTTTTCAGTCGATACAGTCTGTTGGGTGCTTCTAGTGAATATTTATCTTAAAAAGAGAAATTGATTTCCACATTGTGCAGAAATGATATTTTATTGGACTAATATGTGGAACACTTCTTCCTGAATCAGTAGTGTTCGTCAGTGTTACTTGAAACGAAGTAACGTAAGAAGAAGCCGCGTACTGACTGAACATGGATGCCAGCTCCATGAGAATACATAAAGTTGACGTTCTGTGTTGCGTTAATATACGTACACCTTTCTTTAGAGAACCGACCGTATTCGGGCACGTTGTTAGCGTGCCTGGCTTACATTCCGGAGGTTGCGTTTCTTTCCTAACTACGTGCAAAACAGCTGTTTTCCCGTGCTTGCGCTGTTAAAACATTTCCGAGAAATCACGGGAAAGAACTAGCAAACAGTTGTACAGAAATCTTCGTAAAGTTAAGGGCACTAAGTTTCTTCTTGAAAAGTAATTTTCATTCATTTTACTTCTTGGTTGGACTGTCAGCTTGTTACAAAATGACACGGCACTAACATACACTGTTGTGTGATTGTAACTACTTTTGCTACCCAGGTGGTGCCATTTAGGAATTTTAGGAGCCAAGAAGAGTGATGTTTTATAGTGCATTCTCGGTTACTTCCAACTTCTCTGATGCCCTGCTAACGCTGTACTTCTAGGATATTTCTCCGTCTCATGCAAATAAAGCTTAACGGGATCTAAAAAATTACACCAAAGGGTCAACGTACCACATTCGTGCGCACTCAGTGTGATAACATTTTGCATAAGAACTATCTTACTAGGCATCACCAAAACACCTATTTTCTTTCTGATTTTACTTATATTTATTATAAATTGAATATTATAATTTACAAATAAAATATAATTTAAATCTCAATTTAACCAAAAATAATTACATTTTATGTCAACAAAAGAATAAAACACTTAAAATATTTACGCTGTAAAAATAAGTGTAAATAAACTCATACAGATTTTTTGTAATTTTACATCTTGTATTTGTAATTTGTAAAAATAACCACAGTACGAGTAATTTTACACAAATTTTCTTAGTAATCCAGACAGTACTACATGTCTTTGGTNTTGTAAAAATAACCACAGTACGAGTAATTTTACACAAATTTTCTTAGTAATCCAGACAGTACTACATGTCTTTGGCGAAAATATATGGGTGTATGGCTCAATAAACACAATGTTAGTGTTAATTTACATATTTTGAAGTATGTGCAAAATACACCCACTAACTGTATAAAAACCTTAAGTTATGTATTTTTNTTGTAAAAATAACCACAGTACGAGTAATTTTACACAAATTTTCTTAGTAATCCAGACAGTACTACATGTCTTTGGTGAAAATATATGGGTGTATGGCTCAATAAACACAATGTTGGTGTTAATTTACATATTTTGAAGTATGTGCAAAATACACCCACTAACTGTATAAAAACCTTAAGTTATGTATTTTTNGTGTTAATTTACATATTTTGAAGTATGTGCAAAATACACCCACTAACTGTATAAAAACCTTAAGTTATGTATTTTTACTGCTACATAGTCGTTGTATTAACACCCAACCGCCGTTTTTCATCATTGCCGAAGCTCAGAGCGGATGTAGTTCATGCCCCGTGAGGGGTCCTTAACCACCCAAAGGGGTTTCATCTGACCTACAGGGAGATAACGAAGAAGCAAGATTGGCCCCTTACCAACTCCCTGCACCATCCCTATTTGTAGTTGCCGAGGTTTCCCTCCGCANAACGAAGAAGCAAGATTGGCCCCTTACCAACTCCCTGCACCATCCCTATTTGTAGTTGCCGAGGTTTCCCTCCGCAACTATTTTAATGGGCCCACTGAGTTTTCACAGCAAGCCCGGTACTCATTAACACCCAATGTCTGTATAGTTGTACATCTTCAGATGTGTAATTTTTACAGTGANACGAAGAAGCAAGATTGGCCCCTTACCAACTCCCTGCACCATCCCTATTTGTAGTTGCCGAGGTTTCCCTCCGCAGCTATTTTAATGGGCCCACTGAGTTTCCACAGCAAGCCCGGTACTCATTAACACCCAATGTCTGTATAGTTGTACATCTTCAGATGTGTAATTTTTACAGTGANCACAGCAAGCCCGGTACTCATTAACACCCAATGTCTGTATAGTTGTACATCTTCAGATGTGTAATTTTTACAGTGATCGTGTGTGTGTGTAATTTTGCATTACATTCTGGAGTATCTGTAAGCATATATTTACTTGTACAAATTTGGGTAACTTTAAATTTGTATGTGTAATTTCTAAATCAAGTACAGCATTTATAATTTTTCGCAAATTTTTCCTGTGAATTAAAAACTAAAAGTTTTTGTTTGAAACATGTGGTCTAGTGGTAGGGAGTAGAACTACTTTTAACTCCTTTTGCGTATTCAAAGGAAATATTAGCTCCCGCTCAGGAATAGGCTGGCTTTTGTATATAACTACCTATTCTATATCTGAAGTCAATTGTTACCCACATTTTGTAGATAGCTTTTTATAACTCTGTTCAACTACCAAGCTACAAAACGGAGTAAAATAACACGAAAATTATAAAAATACACTTACAAAGTATGTGAATTAACATGGCGCAGTTTTAAAAGAAAATATGCTGACTGTAAAATTGCTTTGTAAAACATTTAAAAATTCAAAAAAATTGTGTAAGTTACTTACAATTACAGTAATTCTTAGATTTTACTTTTTTTAGTGAGAAAATACACATACACAGTAGTGAAATTACAATTACGATGGCTGCATAAATTTACTTGCCGTGGAGAGAAAATACACGAATGTTGCAGTTTATNGTAGTGAAATTACAATTACGATGGCTGCATAAATTTACTTGCCGTGGAGAGAAAATACACGAATGTTGCAGTTTATTTTCTGCTACTTAGTAATAGTAATTGCACATCATTATATGTAAAGTTAGTTGTACACAGTATATGTTATTTGATTAATTTTAACGATAAATTTACTTGGACGTAGAGTAAAAAATATTGACATATGTAGGTGTAAAATTACACCGATGTCAGTGGAGACACTGTTGCCACATACATTTAGTGTACAATTACATTTTTTTTTTACAGTGTAGGAAACAAGCACGCCATACCTGAAGAGTGATTTAGCAAAGCTTTGATTAAAAAAATGTGAAGAAACCGTGAATAGACTATAAGCCATATCCTATGTTTCATTGTTATTCTCAAAAACGTGTTGTAAGGGCACGTCGTAGAGTACAGCAAATTGAAAGAGACTGGTACAAGATTGCATAAGCTATTTCGTGTATCGTATAATATTCATAAAAGAATAACTAGACATGTTTGNGTAGTGAAATTACAATTACGATGGCTGCATAAATTTACTTGCCGTGGAGAGAAAATACACGAATGTTGCAGTTTAGTTTCTGCTACTTAGTAATAGTAATTGCACATCATTATATGTAAAGTTAGTTGTACACAGTATATGTTATTTTATTAATTTTAACGATAAATTTACTTGGACGTAGAGTAAAAAATATTGACATATGTAGGTGTAAAATTACACCGATGTCAGTGGAGACACTGTTGCCACATACATTTAGTGTACAATTACATTTTTTTTTACAGTGTAGGAAACAAGCACGCCATACCTGAAGAGTGATTTAACAAAGCTTTGATTAAAAAAATGTGAAGAAACCGTGAATAGACTATAAGCCATATCCTATGTTTCATTGTTATTCTCAAAAACGTGTTGTAAAGGCACGTCGTAGAGTACAGCAAATTGGAAGAGACTGGTACAAGATTGCATAAGCTATTTCGTGTATCGTATAATATTCATAAAAGAATAACTAGACATGTTTGNAAGAGACTGGTACAAGATTGCATAAGCTATTTCGTGTATCGTATAATATTCATAAAAGAATAACTAGACATGTTTGAAGTGGGGTTAGAAAATTTTTGATAAAGAATATAGCTGGTTGATGTTTAATTTAGTAATTTACAAAATATATAACATTTTGGGCTCTGCAACAAAAATAATTGCTTCGAACTCTTATAATACAAGGATATCGCTGTCTCGTTTAACAGTACCATTAAAAATTTATTTGGGCTTGATGTTATTGGCAGTTTATAAGACTATGAAATATTTTGTCAACAACGACTGATGTCTGGCAGATTTTTTTGCTGTGTACAGCGTAGTACATCATTTCAGCCACTTTGTGTACAACGTTTCATACCCTGGACACTGCGTTTTAAACTGTATACTTATATTATAACGTGAACAATGAATTTATTACTTACTGTAAAGCTAGCAGCGATTTAGGGAAAGTAATACTAAACCGTAAAATTTCATTAAAATTACGATTTTGAAACTAGTAGTAACCGTAATAAATTTATGTTTATTTTGTACACATCAGATAAAAAAATTGAACGCCTCCGTAGAGTAGTAGGTAGCGTTGGTGCCAAATCAGTGAAAACCAGTGGAAATTGCTCCACTGGTAAACAGTGCCAGACAACTGATTAATGTGATGGCTGAATTTCACTGCTTTAAATTTGATTCGCACTGAATGTCGAGAATTCGGCTACCGTAAGTCACTTGATCTCAGTTACTTGATTTGCAATTTACTTGATTTGCTATTTGACTGACTAACTGAGGCTTGTAGCGAACTGCGGATGAGTAAGCCACCGGGAAATCATGGCGCCTAGCTGCCTGGGGCGCGACACGGCTTCCATCAGGGTGCCGGCGCGGCGGCTGGGATTCCGACCAGCTGTCAGGCTGTCAACTCAGCGCCATCAGTATGATGTACTGTCCATTTCGTGTAAAATGGGGTACATTTTGACAATTCTAGAAAAGTAGCACGGCCACAATGCAAGTATTCCTTCACCACAGTTTTTTTTGTCAGTGAAGAAAAAGACGCTTGTAAAAACATGTACGAGTCCAATGCACACTTGAATTTTCCTCTTTTCTCGTGGTTCCTGTCATGGCAGGCACTGACTGGCGTTGGCTAACTTCCGTCCAATAATCAATGTGTAATATTATAAGTATGTTGGCATTCCAACGTGTTTTATTTTTGTAATTGACAAGTTAAATTTGTGGGGTTCCTGTTTATTTTGTTTTGAGAGTAAAGAGGAAACCTGGGGAGCGGGGAAGCGCTTTAGTTTAACGCCTTTCGTGAGCTGGTATTGTTTCAAGGTTGTTATCACGAGTGTGTGTCATTTTGATTTGCATATTGTTTTGATGAAGCAGTGGGAAATTTTGCTCGTATGGAAATAACATTCAAATTATTATACCTAACTTCAAAAGTTTCAACTTCAAAGAAAAACAAAATGCGATGCACACGTCACTGTTTGTACATACGCAGCAATACGCAAAAAAAAACACTTTGACCGAAGTTAACCTTACACTCGTTGGATATACGATATAGTCCAAATAAAAAAATGTTATTTACACACTACAAGAGAGTTAAGAGTGCAGCGTTAATAAACGACGTGGATTTCAAACATTATAGTAATGGTTTAGAAATGTAATATTTACAAAACACGTAAACTTACTGTTTGTAATTCGCTACCTATTGAACACGTGTTTTTCAATAGTAATCCTTGCACTATTACTTCACAAAAATCACGTCTGTTCGTTATAACTTTTTTTTGCAGAATCATTCAGTAAAGTCATCAAAAATTCGCACGTTTCCTGAAGCCAACAAACTTAAACTTAGTAACGTAAATTATATTCGTGTCACTTAATTGCGGGTAGCGGTTAAGAAAAATAGCGGAACCAGCCATTTTACGAAGCGGTAAATATGTACCGGTAATATTACATTTCACTCTAGAAAACGCACTAAAACGGTACCTACAATCAAGTATGCTAAAGGAAAGCAAATAAAAAAATTATTTACTACCGATAAAATATTTCAAAAACACCAACAAGGTACTCGTATAAACACGATGAGAAAAAAGCACATGCACAACGGAGTTCACCGGGCTGGAAACATGGCTGGAAACGTTTCACTATTCCTAAGTGTCGACATGCTCCGTTATAATTGCTAAACGTCTTTTAAATTCAAATAACTAAAACAAAAAAAACATAATTAAAAAAATTAATGTTCTAAGTATAATTAAAGTTTTATATTACATCCTTTAGTTCAGAGTACTTTTTTCTTCCAAAGCGATCATTAAAATCGCCAACTTAACAACATACATCCCGCCGCAAATCATCAGCTAATGCAATAATTTTCAAACGAGAGCATTTACTGTTTGCATTCTGTGTAAGTTGGACATATCATCTGTCAAATTCTACCACATTCATATTAAATGGAAAATACGTGAAATTTGCACATTCTTCCGGTGGCAGATTAGGACGAGCATCTACTCTCTAGTGTTCGATTTGTGATCGGGCCACATTGCATTTGACACGCCCTGTTCAACTCTTCAGTAGTAATAAAAAGAAGGAAATAATTAAGCGTGTCACCTGTAATCAAGTAAAGTAAAAATAAAAGCTTCACTTCGTGGCGGCAGTGGATTAATAATTAATAAGCAATTGTGGATCTTCACGTTCCTATAATCATCAGAGTAATATTTATATGTGAAACAGTTACTACGCAGTCATCTGACTTCAGCAAAAATACTAGCCATTAGTTTAGATTTATGTAATTTTATTACAGTTTGTGGTTATATATCCAGTAATCTGAAAGAAGGAGCTAACCATCGTTTTCAAATATGTTCAATTATCCACGAGCAATGCAGTTTTAGCAGCCGAATACGGATTTTCACCTGTGCAGATAGAGCGTCTTCAAAAAGACAAATTTCCACAAATACGTTGTTGCGATTACAACACAATAAGCTAAGCCAGGCAAGGAAATAATGCGGCCAACGACTGTTATTAAAACAATGTTCACAAACAACGAGGACTGTAACTCAATAAATGAAATGCAGGAATCTGCAGCAGTACGTAGAGTATCTGGGTCTGGCTGACACAGTGGGGTTGCGGCAATTTCATCAGCATCTAACGGCAGTAACCCCGCCCAAGCTACAAGGGAGAGCCAATAGGAATCAAGGATATCGGTGAAGGTGGGCGTGAACGAGAAGTGTGGTGGACACGGCGGCTAAGGGCCGGGATGTCAGTCAGCGTTGGTCCTCCCTGAACGGCGTCTCCGGGCGGCGATTGGGGATAAGTGTCTTACACTAGGGTGAGAGAGCGAGCCCGGAGCCTCTTATATCCTTGTCTTCCCATAACAGATTGTCCTTCACACCTACCTCGATCTCTAATCCTACCAACAACATCACACTGTAATTATTGTAGGTTGAATCAGTAAAGATCCTCCTGAATTAATTAATTTTGCCTAATTAATCGTCTCCCGACTTCCTTTCATGAATTGCATAAACTATACTTCCCTTAAGGAAGTTAACACTGGTGGAGGTGACTTAAGCTCTCCATCTCTTGCAGTCAAGTGAAATGTTACCACCACCCCCGTATCTTAATGCCCCACCCACCGTCACTTTCTTTTGGCAGTAATTATTTTATATAATAAAATAGCTTTGTTTTAAGTTCATTAATAATACCATACTTAGAAGTTAGAACCACGTAATTTTCGTATATAAACACCGATTATCGTGTAAACCCTCTTAAAATATTCATAGTCATGAAATTGTTAATAAATATTCTCAGCTATCGGATACAGAGACAGCAATGTAGTAACTTAATGACGCTCTATTTCGTCGTCTGTGTGCGTTGGATATTAAATTAAGATGAATTTATTAACGTAGTTTCAATAATTCAATGTCCACAATAGAGTATCCTAACATTTTCCAATACTTAAGCATAGGGTATAAATTATTAAATGTTCCCAACGAGTATTTAGAAATATACTTGTTTAAATAATGTAATATTCTGCCGTTCACACGATAAGAAATACCCCCTTCCTACAGTAATAAGTCCTTTCACTAAGCAATAGTGAAATACAATATTTTCCAATTAGTTCTCAAGATATGTGTTCATTAACTCGCTGCCATATGAGTACTCCAGACATGCAAGGTCGGAGGCACGTGCTTTTGGAAACGCTGTGCCGACAGTTCTGTACAAGTGCACATCAGCACTCTAGCACACATGAAAAGCGCGTTTTGAGAGGCGCGCGCAATTTGCAAAGCCTACATGTTCCCTAACCCTGTTGTTTAACTATTTATATATCCTCTACTGCTTGCTCCTCTGCAATTTTCCTATTTTTTTCTATTATCTCTGTTTGCTTGTACTTTTTCCTTCTAAAGTTTTGTTGGAATGTAAATACTGCAAACAGCCAGAATGTAAGTCTTTGAGTCAAGCAGAAACTGTGTTCCAGGGTTTAGCCAACCCTGTGGTTCGACCATCTGCAAGAGTCAGAGGTCCACCAGCCCTTATTTAACAGGATGCACATCTTGATTTAGAGCGCAAGAGGGAATTACTGTGTATTACTAGAAGGGTTCTAACAAAATGGGAGAGTTGCTAGAGTCACGCCCACTTCACCTGCGAATGGGCGTGTGCAGGTGAACCCAGGTGCATACAGTAGATAGAAGTCACTCACCATTGGGTCGAATTTGGTTTCTCGTGCGGAGGCGAGGAGCACTTTGGGTCTCTGGTGGAGTGGTGACCCCCTAGAGAGGCCTTTTTGTCTCGTTTGGAAGCTAGCTGGCCTAAATATAGGGGGCCAGGCACCACTAGCTCAGAGATACGGGACGCAACTTAGTTTGACCTTGGTGAGTTCATGGGTGCCACATTATTGGCTGTGATTGTAGTATAATTTCATTGAGTTTAGAAAAAGCTGTGATAAGTGTCTCAACTTGTTGCAGAGTAGGCACATTTATAGTGTGTATACAATAGTAGAACTTAAATGATTTCCATTTATGCCAAGGATATTTTTATAGGTACTAGATTAACTACCCTAACAGAATTTATGTAGTAACAGTGTCATAAATGTTAACTCACAATCAACGATACCCATACAATAACTCTTATATTTTATCATTGAACTGTTCCAGGGACTTTACATGACCAGTTAAATAGCATATTCAGTTTCAAGTTTGCTACTTGTAAATATGCAATAATATGTATGAATTCATAATTATAATNAAGCCGTAATATAAGTGCAACAATAATATTTACGTTTATAGATTTTTCAAAAATACTTGTAAATATGCAATAATATGTATGAATTCATAATTATAATTATAATTAAATTACAACTCCTCCCTTGCATTTCTACACACACAGAAATAATTTCAAATTTAATATCAAATAAATACTAAAAAAAAAAGGTTTAATCACAAGATTAATTATATAAAAGTAGCACGTAAAATTATTTGAAGTTGCTGAAATACTACATGAATTTTAACAATAATTTCGAATTTTAAGAAAACCTATAAGTCATTTGTTGCTAAGTGTCATTTCATTTCTAAATAAACGAGGGCACAAATATTTATAACATAAATTTTTAAAGGTTTTTACATTTCAATGCACTATATAAAAATTAATTTAGTCAGTAATGAAATGTATAATATTTAGGGCCATATTTTATATATAAATTTGCCAACGGGTATTTTATCGTTTTACGATGACAACGTACTTACACTGTTTTTCTATGAATTGACAGTACAGCCGGGAACACGGGACATAGCTGGAGCCTCACGGAGTGCTCGATTTAGCCGTGACGAAACTCTAAGCGCCGCGCCACACTGCATTTCCCGCCGTAGGTGGCGCAATGACGACTATAGCAAATGCCTACTTCGCGCTCGCCGTTACTCCGCATCAGTGCTAAGGTAAACAACACCGTAGCACTTTCAACACAATCACAACCAGCCGGTATTACACTTACACTAACACCTAAGAATTTTTACACATACACATTAACACCACTCAACTTTATTATAGTTTGCACTTAAACACAAAACAAACCAGTCGATTGGATGCTTCGTCCTTTACTATTTATGTTAATAGATTCCATTATTACTAAATGCTCTAAAAAAATTACAAATAAGCAATTACAAATAATATAAAACAGAGCTGCATCTTATATATTTTTATGACCTACAGTAAAAAGTACTACTAAATATTTATATCCCAAAAAATAAAAAATAAAAAGAAAAGAAAAATTGCAAAATCAAATGTTAGTTTTTACGTCCTCTAACATAATCTGAAACAAAAAAAGTTTAAGCAATTATATATAGACCGGAGTACTCCGAACATATATTAAATTGTTATCAAACTTATTGAATACATTTTATATAGGCCTATCCAATACGATCAGATAAATAATGCTCAATAATTCTCTACAAACTGATGATGATAATAAAATATATGTAATTGTTTTAGTTTCATAAAAACGAAGTTCGATTATTGTTTGATGTACCGCCATATCCGCAAACGTTCAATATGTCACAGAAAATTTATTGGTGAAAAATATTATACTATATAGATTTCTAAACTGTACAAAACACTGAATAGCATGGTTTTTATGAAAATATGTTAATATTATAAAGTTATTTTTAAATATTATTTTGAATAATGTCATAAAGTAATTATGAATTTTATCTTGCATATTGTGTTATCTTTAAGTTAGCGTAAGTATCCATACACCCTTCCCACACTTGGTATATAGGAGGTCTAATACCGCGGCACAACTTTTATTCTTTTAATGTAATTAATTTTAATACAAGAAAATTAATTTACGCCCTCCTAACTACCAAACTTTAATCCTACTCCATCCTAACAGAGATCTACAAATTATGTACTGATTTTTAAGACTGATTGTATAAGTAATGTGTGCCTAATTCTATTATATTTTCAGCAGTAATTTTGTAATAATCTTATTGTAACTTTCAGAATTTGTGTAATTATTTTGTTATTATCGGCGATGGGAGTAATTTGAAGTTGTACTTAAGCCTTTCAATAACTTCTGTAATTATAATTTAACAATTTTTAATTCACACTTCTTCCCACATAAACTTTAGCCAGTCATTAGAGACATTTAGTATTTAGTTACCAAGTAAAAATAAGCACCAGAGCAAGACTTCAGGAACAGGCTGACGTGAATCGTTCTACCCGGTGTGGTGTGCCGCGGTCGCGTGGAAGAGTATTTGCACGCCTTAGCTAACGCCAAGTTCATGGCCGCCGCACCTGAAATTTACACACTCAGCAGAACACTACCCTGGCCGTTCAGACTTAGTCACGGAAGACGTCGTAACATTGGCAGCTCCGTATACCGTAAGACTTCCTTCTCTCTTTCTATCCTGTCTGACTTAATCCTACCGTAGCGAAGAGTCTACACCCTAGTCCAGCCCTGCTGCCAGAAGATGACTTAGTCCACATCAACGTATCCCCCACACTTTCTTCTTCCGCTTTATCTGCTAAGAGATGAGGACATCTCGGTTTAATTGACATTGGGGGAGGTTTTATGAATCAGTAAAGGCGAACAAGCCTAGCGAACTGCAGCGACGCGTCGGTATCCAGGCCAGGCGAAGAATCCAAAACACACTACAACAATAATAGTTTATAAAACATATCAGCCAACCGCCAGTGGATCTCCCCTTTTGGTGGCACGGTATTTGGGACAATTACGCTACCAGAAACTATATAATACTTGGCAACTCTTTGTACGGGGTCTGTCTGTCAGTCTTTCTGTCTGAGGACCCACGCCGAGATGAAGCCATCAATATGGAGTTTCGCGTGCCGCTCGTCACTTCCTTAATCGACACTTAGCATACGGCGTCGATATCCTTTAGGTTGGTAATATCTTGTAATTAATTAGGACCTCCCTCGCCAATAGCTTATATTTGCTGTAACTCCTAGAAATTGTATTAAATATCTGTTCTTTCTTCATAATTAACTTAAGTTCTTCCCTCATAATAGCATAAATCCTCCCTAGTCCCAGGTACAAAATAGTAAAAACATAACAAATTGCTCTGGTGACCTTGTTGTTAAGAGCCGCCCAGACCTATCCACTACAAAATAAGTGCTCGAAGGACTTTATACTAAGGATGGTTTTCTTTGAAGATGACATATAATTCTCCTTCCTTACAACTCCGAACAACAAAGCTCTTGAAGTCGGCTGGCGGATGCGGGGCGACAGGTCACCGGCCGCGACGCCATGGCGTCAAATGGCGGACGCAGAATGCCGGGGGAGAGCGCCGTCAAATGGGGCAGCGCGCAGTCAGCCAGCACTTCCGCGCGACTGCCGGAGAGGACGCGCGACTCGGTAGGACGGAAGGAAGGACGGAAGGAAGGAAGGAAGGAAGCGCTCGAGGTGTTGCCATGGTGACCCCCAGCAGGGGGCGTGGCCCCCCTCCCCCGCGGTCGATATTCGACGTCCATCCCACCCCTAGCCCCACCACACTAGTCGGGACGACACCGCACACACACAAACACACGTACACACGCGCGCACGCGTTATTTACCACCGACGACTCGATACAGAAATTAAACGGCGTGTGCTCGAAAATAATCATCTCGTCATGCCACCTCCCTTTCTCCCATCCCCTTCCCCTATTTCGCCACCCTCCAAAAACAACCCCTCACCACATCAGTTTGCTCCTGTGGATGTGAACAGCAAGCGCAGTGAGAATTCCCAACTGAGTTAGTGCGGTTGTAGATCTTGGCGGCATTTTTATAGATAATGTCCATATAAATTTTCATTTCCACGTTATTTGGCAATGGTTGCTATTGCCACAATACCCAACATGCACAAGTTTTTATGCATTTTTATTTTCAATTTACATTTCATTGCATAGTAAATAAAATATTACAAATTTCAATTCTATTTGGAATAATTTATAAATAACAAGATTTCACCACGTGCAACACTTGAAATGGCAATAACTGTAGTAGTCAGCGACAACAAAAAAAAGACGATTTATCATAAAAAATAACATCAGTAGAGAACATGTCACTATATGCGCACATCTACATACAGCTTTCTGTATGCCATTGGCTGTTTGCTGTGTGTGCAACTCATAGTTGCACACACAGCAAAGAAATCCATAATGTGATTGCAGACTCTAAACTGAATCGACTATTTCAGTCAATAACTTCTATTTACTGTTTACTCAGGCAAAAATCTTTAACCCATATACAGAGACCCTATAGTTTGGCGTTCTATTCAGAACCAAGCTAGGTGGCATACAAACATATGTTAATTTCACGTGACATTGGTCCTTCGCTTATCCGATACGCCCTTCAGATAGTAAACATGGATCTCTTTAATGGCTTTATTCCGCGTGGCTTGGTGGAACCCTAGAGTGAGTATGGAGCAGAGAAATCTCGCTGGCTGCCCATAACAAGTCTCTGGACTGCTCTTCTGCCAACACGACTATCTTTAACTGGACCTACGTGGATAGGATTTAACGCTAGAACACTGTTTAATAAACAAATTCTTTGAGATTATTGTATTCTTCCTCTGGCCAGTTTGAAATGAAGTTTGATTAAATTCAAATTGGTAAAAGTATTTTATTCATATAAAAATT
Organism: Clitarchus hookeri; assembly: GCA_002778355.1. Classification (NCBI taxonomy): domain Eukaryota; kingdom Metazoa; phylum Arthropoda; class Insecta; order Phasmatodea; family Phasmatidae; genus Clitarchus; species Clitarchus hookeri. The sequence continues at coordinate 98,193 of NQII01002673.1, forward strand.
CTGGTTTTTTTTAAAAATAAAGATATAAACAAACACGTTTATCACTAATGACTAGGTGACTCTGATAGTTGTGTATTTAGTCTATGGGCGGAAAAGGAGAATGAGTTATATCTGTGGACTCTAGCTTGGTGTCATCTTATAACTCAAAATGGTAGAGTTTGTATCCATAGACTATAAACATGGGGTAGATGTCTAGGTCTTCTGGGCATATACGCAACATTGATCCAATCGGTGTTTTCCGTTCGTTTTCATATTTTTTAATGACAAATTCGAGGTTCTAATTAACAATTACAGTTTACGTAACTTTATTACAAGGTATCTGCGTTACAACTTAGTCAAAGGGGGAAAATACCATACCNTAACAATTACAGTTTACGTAACTTTATTACAAGGTATCTGCGTTACAACTTAGTCAAAGGGGGAAAATACCATACCAAAGACATGACTGGCTGGGGCTGGTTCTGGAAAAAGGGTTCGTATACGATTGGCTGTTGCACGTTGTGGAATATTTCATATTGGTCGGGCTGCAGTCTCACAAGTTAGTATGCAGGCACTGATTGGAGAATGGTGGTCTGCTATATTGCTGAGAAGTGTGGTTACATTTAGCTGGAGTGTGTGGCTGGATTTTGGGATACACGCTACCATTTTGCTTTTGTATTTTTTTACATTCTGAGCCAATACATTTGTTTTTATAAACAGTGGGATAGCCTCTGTCGAAGTCACGTGGATTTAACAGTTCTGTAGCAACAAATGCAGTTCAGTGTTGCGATTTGTCTCTGCGCAGCTGACGAGCACTCTACCCTATATTCACTATAGGAAGTGAGTCAGTGGAATTCACTGTAAAACATTGCCCGGGATTGTGTAATTCACTATACTCTGCATAAGTACAAATGTTGAATATAAATAATACTTCGGCGTGAAAGAACCGCAGCTTTTCTCCACCTTTTTCCACAATAATAGCTTTGCAGTCGTCCGTGTAGTCTCTTGGTGTNCGTGAAAGAACCGCAGCTTTTCTCCACCTTTTTCCACAATAATAGCTTTGCAGTCGTCCGTGTAGTCTCTTGGTGCTGTGCGGGATACGACTTCCACAAAACTCTGATTCGCTTAAAGATAACCAGTAAAACGCACCACTTTGGTCATCTAGCAGGGAGGGGGAAAGGAGGACTGAATGTATGTATGTTACAAACCTGTGATGTGATTTTTGGTATTCTAACTGCTGGCTTGTATCGGGTTTCGATCATTGACGTCAACATTTGCACATTAACGGCACTTATCGAATAATCTGACAGCAGTTATATTTAATAAAATGATTCGCATTGCTATTTTGTGAACAACGTTGGCCTGCAATGGTAAAATTATGTTACCACTTCGTTCGTTAACAATAATCTTTAATTCTAATCAAATCAAAATTTGTCTTACCTATATAAAGGTGTATTATGTGCAATGCAAAATATTATTAGGAGTAATCTTTTCGATTAGTTACTAAAACAAAAGTTTTGTTTACCTTCACTAATGTCCTCGAAATAAATTGCCACGCTCTTAAGCTTTCGCGGGTGGAAAAGGTGTTGCCTACCCACGCAGGCGTGCCCCTACACGCTTTCGAAAATTAGTGAACTCATGCCTTGAGTGCAGTTGGCCTGAGTGTGTTTCACTAATGCGGCCCTTTTTTTCAATGTGTGCATGTTATGTTTAAATATCGAGATCGGAAAACAGCTAAGTGNATCAATGTGTGCATGTTATGTTTAAATATCGAGATCGGAAAACAGCTAAGTGCTAAATAAATATAATTTTTTTGCAATTTTTAACTAGCAAATCCAGTCTTATTTATGTAGGGGAATGACTATACGCTCCAAATTTTGGGGTTTGAGATATTTTAACAATTAACTATCACCCACTAATTTTTAGACTAATCTCACTTAGAATGATTGAGAGATGCATGAGGAGAAACCGTATAAGTTGTTTATAGGAATTTTGAACGAGTAGAATGTTGGTTGTTTTCATATTAACTTGTAGGANCGTGAAAGAACCGCAGCTTTTCTCCACCTTTTTCCACAATAATAGCTTTGCAGTCGTCCGTGTAGTCTCTTGGTGTTGTGCGGGATGCAACTTCCACAAAACTCTGATTCGCTTAAAGATAACCAGTAAAACGCACCACTTTGGTCATCTAGCAGGGAGGGGGAAAGGAGGACTGAATGTATGTATGTTACAAACCTGTGATGTGATTTTTGGTATTCTAACTGCTGGCTTGTATCGGGTTTCGATCCTTGACGTCAACATTTGCACATTAACGGCACTTATCGAATAATCTGACAGCAGTTATATTTAATAAAATGATTCGCATTGCTATTTTGTGAACAACGTTGGCCTGCAATGGTAAAATTATGTTACCACTTCGTTCGTTAACAATAATCTTTAATTCTAATCAAATCAAAATTTGTCTTACCTATATAAAGGTGTATTATGTGCAATGCAAAATATTATTAGGAGTAATCTTTTCGATTAGTTACTAAAACAAAAGTTTTGTTTACCTTCACTAATGTCCTCGAAATAAATTGCCACGCTCTTGAGCTTTCGCGGGTGGAAAAGGTGTTGCCTACCCACGCAGGCGTGCCACTACACGCTTTCGAAAATTAGTGAACTCATGCCTTGAGTGCAGTTGGCCTGAGTGTGTTTCACTAATGCGGCCCTTTTTTTATCAATGTGTGCATGTTATGTTTAAATATTGAGATCGGAAAACAGCTANTTATCAATGTGTGCATGTTATGTTTAAATATTGAGATCGGAAAACAGCTAAGTGCTAAATAAATATAACTTTTTTGCAATTTTTAACTAGCAAATCCAGTGTTATTTATGTAGGGGAATGACTATACGCTCCAAATTTTGGGGTTTGAGATATTTTAACAATTAACTATCACCCACTAATTTTTAGACTAATCTCACTTAGAATGATTGAGAGATGCATCAGGAGAAACCGTATAAGTTGTTTATAGGAATTTTGAACGAGTAGAATGTTGGTTGTTTTCATATTAACTTGTAGGANAGGAGAAACCGTATAAGTTGTTTATAGGAATTTTGAACGAGTAGAATGTTGGTTGTTTTCATATTAACTTGTAGGATTTTATTGTTATTTACGAACCACCAAAATTAATGAGTCCAACTACTGCAGTATATTTATATCTAATCCTGAAGTCGTATATTAAAATTTTGTTTTTCCCACAGAGATATTAAAGTGTTCTGTATGCGGGTATATAAAATGTTTTTTCTTGCAGCAATAAATCTGTTTAGAAGTTTGGTAAACGAGCCATATGCCCTCGTTCACACAAGAAAAATATTTTTAAAGAATGAATCGATAAAGTCTAATATCCTATTTGGAAATTTATTGAAAATGTGCAGTTGCCTGGGAGTAAGTGCCTGAAAAATATTTTATTAAAGACGTTCAATAAATTTTAACTCATACTAGGCTAAACTTAATGTAGAGACCAACAACATATGGAGATAATATTTAATGAACATTAAAGTTAAAGTTTTCATGTTTTTACTATTTTATAAACATCGGATTGTGATTCATAGTTTACATATCTATAAATAGGCAGAAAATCGTATAAAATAATAAGGCTATTAAGTATTATTTTCTTAGTTCTCTTAATATATACTGTGGACACAATACCTTCTTAAATTCCATTTGGGTTCTTTCAGAAACAAAATTACACACAAACACACCCTTTTCCCCTAAATATTTATTTTCTCAATTTTTATTCTCAAATCATATTCCTGTGGGTTGTGACTTCATTGTGCGAATAAACATTATTTTGCCCCCAAAATAATCAATGACGTTAAACGTAAAGGTTGTACGTAATGATACAATATTTATAATTATACTCTCAAATATATAAGCATGATATCGGTAATTGGTCAATTTCGTGTTGTGACTTTATTATAATTGTAATTATTACCACACTGCCATCGGAGATAGTGGACATTACATTATATTCGCAGGGCCTTGTTGATTTAAATTAGATTTATACTCATCTTAGAAATATGTTTTTCTGCTTCAGGAATATAATCCGCCCCCTCCCCCATATTTTCCATCTCCCATCACGAAGTTTTGCGTAAGCAATTATACAAGATATCTGCTACAAAAATTAGAGCTTACAAAGAATATTTAGCCATTCATACTTTGTTAGAGGCTTAACAAACAGCTGCTGTAGGATTGTTGCAAGCAAGGAGGAACCTGCTCACAAACATATCCACACTGTAAGAAACATTTCCCGATAACTTGCGGAAATGTACTAGTAAAACTTATCCACAAATATTAGTAAATCTAAGGACAGTTAATTTTTTTAATAATTTCACAAATTTTCCAAATTTCACAAATTGTTCGTAAATTCCCGCNTAAATCTAAGGACAGTTAATTTTTTTAATAATTTCACAAATTTTCCAAATTTCACAAATTGTTCGTAAATTCCCGTAACCTCTCTAGGTTTATAAAGAGAGGTTACGAAAAAAGATTGTTTAATTTTCCTTATGAGGGTGTTTACCAGTGTATAAAAGAAAAATTTTATAATTTAAAAATTTTTTTTTGAAGCGTGATTTTTAAAAAAATACAGCACCCACGACTTGTACCTTTGTGCTATTTTTTATATATATTTTTTTTACTTTATTGACCGATACGACAATTTTTGGCGACTTATTCCTACGATGTGTGACTCAAGACAAACGTAAATAAATACACGCTTATGCTTTACCTGGAACGTGAACACGGAACACCCGTGCATAAGCNTGACTCAAGACAAACGTAAATAAATACACGCTTATGCTTTACCTGGAACGTGAACACGGAACACCCGTGCATAAGCCGGCACGCAACCAACTACACCACGAAGGTTGGCACCACATCCCAGCACAATATAAAAGTTAGATTATGTTAGGTTGTGTTCACTGTAATAAANACACCACGAAGGTTGGCACCACATCCCAGCACAATATAAAAGTTAGATTATGTTAGGTTGTGTTCACTGTAATAAATCAAAGCATTTACAGCATCCTCTTTAATTAATATATGAGTCTATCTTTTAGAGCATTGCACATTAAATAAATAAATNTCAAAGCATTTACAGCATCCTCTTTAATTAATATATGAGTCTATCTTTTAGAGCATTGCACATTAAATAAATAAATAATTACTTTTGTTAAAACTTATATGAATTTATTGCACGAATATATTTTTAACACTTGCTTATGTGTTTCTTAGAATAACAAATTTCGCCTGCTTCGCTCTAAAACTTATGGTGTCTTGAGATATTACAAGTTTTATAATTTTATGCTCAACACATTTTTTCGGGTTGTACATTTACAATCGCTATTTAACCCCTGATAGTTAGGACACGCATTACATTTTTACTTCTCTGTACACGGATATAACTACTTTCACAGGCTTATCTTGACAAGTTGACACTTATTATCCTGACGTTTCAAGGTTAAAACAGAGGACAGCCCCATACATGATGACCTTGAGAAGCCAAGATAATATTTGTGAACTCGTCAAGATAAGCCTGTGAAAGCAACCACATGAGTGCATATCAATTTATTATAATGTAGGTGTGTGAATAGAATGCTTAAATAATGATTGTGCCTGTACTACACCAAAAAATTGAGTTAAGCATAAAATCAAAAAANTGTGTGAATAGAATGCTTAAATAATGATTGTGCCTGTACTACACCAAAAAATTGAGTTAAGCATAAAATCAAAAAACTTGAAATATCTCAGAAACAGTAAGTTTTAGATCAAAGCGGGCGACATTTGTCCACCTTTCCAATCAGTANAAAAAACTTGAAATATCTCAGAAACAGTAAGTTTTAGATCAAAGCGGGCGACATTTGTCCACCTTTCCAATCAGTATAAGAGTGCGTGAATAAAATATTAGTGCAATAGAAACATATTCTTGTCAGACATTTCGTTTTTAATAATAACAATTATTATCATTTATTAAACAAAAGGGAAAAGTGCTAAAATAAAAACTCATATGTATTCATTAAAAGAAAATAAACTTATACAATTGTAAAAGAATGACTCGCTGTAAGTGTCGATGTTTGAAATATGGAGAGTTTTCGTGTTTTGTATGTACAGAGTTCAGTTCCATTTTGTCATTACGGAGCGCGTTTCCAAATATTAATTTCCGTAATAATTTGCGTGATGCACAGAAAGTTTCAACTGTGCGGTAAAACGCAGTTCAGCAGCTGACGTGACTTAGATTACCGGATTGGGTGTCACGCTGCCTGCCTATGTGTGATCGTAGCATATCTACGCATTTCCAGCGTGATTACTAACGGCATACGGAAATTTAAAGTACGTGTGTGTGCAACCATTAGTAATGCATGCAACCACTTACAGGCTACCCCAGAGCGTCATTGTTTCCTTGGGATAAGCGCAACTCTGCTCTGAAAACTAATTAGTTGCAGAACGTGACTGTACTCGGCGTGTGCCTTTTTGTTTGTTGGTGCGTGTACCTTCTGCGCCATCATCGCCCGATGAAGCCACATCAATTATTGAAGATTGGATAGCAAGAGGAAACAGCCCTACAAGTTTGTAAGTAACAGAGAGAAAAAAAGAAAAGAAGGGTCGATGTATATGAGAGAAAAAGGGGGGGGATGGTAAAAGAAGGTTGGGGAGAGAGGAAAATGGAGGCGAAAGATGGCAGCAGGGAGCTGGCGTAAAGAAAACAACTGACGATCAATAATACATCTGCGGGAACCCGGTTCATCGGAAGACGTCACCCCGATGACTAATATTTCATTTGGTTGGTAGCAAGGGTCAGTCAGGAGCTCCGAACTTCTTCCGAATTCCCAATCCTGAGCGACGCGTTATCCTGACCACGCTCACCATCTTACTCATTAGAGGCGCTGGCACGCTCACATTATTCCATGGCTGTAGTCGAACCCTTGCCAACGTTCCCGCCTGCATTTTAATGATTTACTTCGCTCAAGTAGCGTTAAAATTAGGTCATCTAGTGTTCGAAGGGAAATACTTTTCACATTTATGTTCTGATTTGAGCACTGTGTTGCATAATTATCTTACTCGATGAAACACCACCGCTTACCAATGTCCAAAAGTTTCGTCTAGTGCAGACCAACTACAAAATGCAGTGATGCATCCAACAACCTAGGCATCTTNTACCAATGTCCAAAAGTTTCGTCTAGTGCAGACCAACTACAAAATGCAGTGATGCATCCAACAACCTAGGCATCTTATGCTCTTCTAGTCAATTTGTCATCTTTTTTCTCTGCCTTCAGTTAGCATTTCATGGTTCCGACAAGCTGTTTACTGCCCATTTTTATTATAGAACACATCCAACCCTAAAACTTTAATATCTTTAGACCTCGTAGCTTAGTATTTCCTACAGTCAGCTGTTTTATATTACCCTCTTGTGGGCCGATGTCCCACATTCATGTCGGAATAACCTGTTTAGTTCAGGTAACCATGCCTCTAGTGATCAAACTCACTTCATATCATATCATCGTAATCAGTCTTATTTCTTTAGAAATAAGAAAACTGTGGCTGCCAAATGTATTATGAGCTTTAATTTCCATTCCGAATTTTTTTCCTTCAAAATGTAAGCAACAAAAATAAAGTAGAGCAAAAATGGAGAGCATCAATCTATTTATTTGTGACATTTTTTAAATTACAAAACAGGCATTAAAAATATACTGACAGAGTTGCAGCCCATGAGATAAAATAGGTTGCCTTGCAAGCAACCAAATTCTGCTAGAATTGTCGAAGGCAGGAATCTCTAACGTGGATATTATATTTATTTATTAAATTTATCTAAGCAGACACGTTTTCAATTGCTAAAACTTCAGATAATTCAAGTAATGTTCACACTGATGTGTAAATAGGAACAATTTTTTTGTGATAAATGAAACTAACAAAAATTTGTTTATATTTATTCACTACCATACTTTAGTATTATAGTTGTAAGGTACACTATAAAATTCCGTTCCAGAATGTAATTAAATAAAATGTTTCAATAATAGGAAGAAATTCTCAATATATACTCCTGGAAAAATATATATGCGAGAAATAAACAACTTTCATAACAGAGTGTTACGGGACCTTCTAATTTTTGAAAAACGTTAAGTATTTGGCAAAAGAGTCAGCGAATATTTCGTATAAAATTTGCAGGAACTAATCATAATCAGTCCATGGTAATTTAACAATCTGCATTATTGGATAAAATTATGGTGTATGATACTTTCAAAAATATTAGCTGTTAAAATGAGAAAAAATTAGTGGGTTTTGTTTAAACATTCTTTTCAAAGTAGTGTCAAAAAATTAAATAAAAACATTTTATTGTGGACATACGATATTGCAGAACAATGTCCTCAGAGAAAATCCAGACGATCACATGAAAAAATGTACTGTAAACAAGCAAAGATTAGCTGTAGTCTACAGATATTATGAAAGTTCATAGCAAACCTCGCAATAAATATGGTAAAAATTTAACCAACGAATTAAGACAACGATAACAAAACGGTTAAATGAACGAACAATGAAGTCAGGAGGAAACAGATTAACCCCAATAAACTCAGGTCGACACAACAACGACAACAAAAACTAACAATGAGGCGGAGGCATAATTATTTGCAGAAAACTGGACGATACAACGATGATNACAACAACGACAACAAAAACTAACAATGAGGCGGAGGCATAATTATTTGCAGAAAACTGGACGATACAACGATGATAACACAGAAGTGCACAGTTGGCTTCTTAGACGAACTACTGCCGACATTTCGGAACTGACATTTGTTCCCGTCCCCAGACTGATATGTTTTCAGTATATGTTTCCCCGTCAATTCCACATTTTCTGTGACGACATAGCTCCACTGTGACGCATGTCTGAAATAATAATTGTTTATTTACGTACACTTCAGGCTATTAAAATTGCAACACCAGAACGGACGTGAGCTATCACAATCTTACATATTGGACCAAATACCCATCATACACAGGTGACATGAACACTCTTACAGCTCGGTATGACGTACATAACACGGAGACACTAGTACTGAATGGCCACACCACGGGCGGAAATAACCGCTGTTACACAACGCGGAATTCAGAGGANGGTGACATGAACACTCTTACAGCTCGGTATGACGTACAGAACACGGAGACACTAGTACTGAATGGCCACACCACGGGCGGAAATAACCGCTGTTACACAACGCGGAATTCAGAGGAAGAGACTTTGGATGTCTGTCTGGGTTATCCTCACCCATGCTACTTCGATGCGTAACCAAAGTTCATCCGTTGTAGCCGCGGGTGTCCTGTGGCAGGCCAGTCGTCGTTCGACCATGGACCACACGTTTCGATATGCAAAACATCCGGTAAACGCGCAGGCCAAGGAAGCAGTGTCATATGAGGGTCATCCAGGATGCGTCTGACGATATGTTCCACATGTGGCCGCGTATCGTCCTGTTAGTAGAGGGATTCAGGCTGGTCCTGAAGATAGGAGACAACAACAGGCTCCAACACCTTAGCGGTATAACGGTTGCTGGTTACGGTACCAGCGATGAGAACTAGGTGCGAGTGGGACTGGAATTCGATGGCCCCCCATGCCATAACTCCAGGTGCTGAGCCAGTAGGACAATGCGTAATGCAGGGCACGGTCAGGCGTGCGTCACGGTGCCACCAGACACGGGTGTGACCATCGTGGTGCTGCAAACACAAGCGGGATTCGTCGAAGACGATGGCATGCCGTTCTACCCTCCAGGCCCGACATCCTACGCACCATTGCAGCCGCAGACGTCTCTGGTGAGCAGTCAGAGTCAACCTCGGTAATGGGCGCTTGGACAATATGCCTGGATACTGTAAACGGCTACGAAACGTGTATGTAGGCACAGATTGAAGTGCCGCATACCTGAACTCCTGGGCGACGGTGTTTAATGTGGCTTTACGGTCCGTAATCGCCATACGCACCAGATGTCTGACCTCGCGCTCGTTGGTGTGACGGGGCCACTGGCTTCCTGCACGTCGATCAGCCCATCCCTCCTCGACCCACCGATCCCATACCCGCCTTCACTGTGGTTGCATTTCTTCCCACGCGAGAGCCAGTTTCGTGGTAGGATAATCCACAGTCCCGATAGGCCACGATTCTCCTGTCGTCGAAGGCAGAAACCTGTTTGTGTTGCCGTTTTCTTTAAAGCAGCGTGCTCACTCCGTCTGTGCACGCGAACGGCGGGGAAACACAATGCCACTACCTCTAAGCGGTTCTCCAACCTCCACTTACTGTATACGCCGTTTATAAGAGTTGCCATTGATTCACGCGCTGCGCCACTCGGCTGAACAACTAATTATTGTCCTACCCTGCTTTACGAGTTCCCCAATGTGGGATCCTTCAGGTGTATCCTTCTTGGTGTTGCAATTTTAATGTTCAGCAGTATAATTCAGTGCATTGCTTAAACCATACTTTNTACGGTCCGTAATCGCCATACGCACCAGATGTCTGACCTCGCGCTCGTTGGTGTGACGGGGCCACTGGCTTCCTGCACGTCGATCAGCCCATCCCTCCTCAACCCACCGATCCCATACCCGCCTTCACTGTGGTTGCATTTCTTCCCACGCGAGAGCCAGTTTCGTGGTAGGATAATNACCCACCGATCCCATACCCGCCTTCACTGTGGTTGCATTTCTTCCCACGCGAGAGCCAGTTTCGTGGTAGGATAATCCACAGTCCCGATAGGCCACGATTCTCCTGTCGTCGAAGGCAGAAACCTGTTTGTGTTGCCGTTTTCTTTAAAGCAGCGTGCTCACTCCGTCTGTGCACGCGAACGGCGGGGAAACACAATGCCACTACCTCTAAGCGGTTCTCCAACCTCCACTTACTGTATACGCCGTTTATAAGAGTTGCCATTGATTCACGCGCTGCGCCACTCGGCTGAACAACTAATTATTGTCCTACCCTGCTTTACGAGTTCCCCAATGCGGGATCCTTCAGGTGTATCGTTCTTGGTGTTGCAATTTTAATGTTCAGCAGTATAATTCAGTGCATTGCTTAAACCATACTTTTAAAAATGATGCCGTCTTTACTTTCGAAGCTGACAAACGTACACACATAGAGGAAAAAGTACAAACAAGTCCATTATTTCAAGAATATTGAGTTAGCCATGAAAATTTCTAAAATTCTACGTGTAAAACAAGCTGGACATGCATTTTGCCTAGTTTCCCTACACTTTCTTTTATATAACGTGTACAAGTANAGTTTCCCTACACTTTCTTTTATATAACGTGTACAAGTAGTAAGAAAACATGTTCCAGACTTTGTTCTATCTTTTACTAGACTTGGTCACCTATAGCGTGGTGTTCTCAAACGTCATTGCATAACTAGAATACCTATTGNGTTCTCAAACGGCAGTCACTCAAGAAAGCCACAATAAAAGGAATTTGGTTGAAATTAGATAGCAATGAATGAGGAATATGAAATGTTGCTACTCTTTCTGTTGAAAAAAAAAAAAAAAGGAAGCGTAGTCAATGCCAAAAAAGTACTTATTACACTATACGAAGATCAGATCTGATATATATATATATATATATATATATATATATATGATCACTTTCGTACTTCGAAATCTAACTGAAAAATCAAGCAGGAAAATTACCAAATCGATGCAAATACTTTATAAGAAAATATACTTCAGCACGAGTGGAAAGTCTCACTCTTGGTTTTAGGGTCTGAATGCTCGGTTTATAGTGTGGCCTCGTGTGAACGGTCTCATCGCCGACGGCTTCCTTCTAAAAAATATCGGACGACGACGTAGAGACAGAAAAGTTATTATCAAGTCACTCGATATCACACAAAAAGCGAACGAGTAGGAAAACAACAGCGGCGGTAAAATTTTTCACAATAATAGACGTGGTCACGTTGATTATGAAATTTTGGGTCAGTAAGCTCTACATATAAAAAAACATAAACTTACGATTCCATACTTAATAATTTCGCGACAATGGTTCGTGGTGAGGGTGATCGTTTGCTGAACAATCTCGCTGATCTGATAAAGAGATGCGGAATGGCGGGGCGTGCCGGACTGCTGATTTGTTTCCTGAGTCTCCCTCTCGTAACTGTCCTCAGTTCGGATGTGGAGTATTCCATGTTACCTCGATTGACGTACGGCAAGTTCTGCTCTAGGATCTGATTGACGGATGCCGACATGCCAAACTGCTGGCCTGTAGGGCCACGATCCTGGCCAGACGGCTGAAGCCTAGGTTTCACACTGAAACATTCCATTTTTATAGATTTGGCTCTTCTGTCACATTCTACAATCCACGTACAACAAAACTATTTCTTTACAAAAAAAAACNCATTTTTATAGATTTGGCTCTTCTGTCACATTCTACAATCCACGTACAACAAAACTATTTCTTTACAAAAAAAAAACAACAAAGATGATTTTTAGTACATGCCTTAATTTGTATGTAAAAAATAACACATCAAAAATCATATTGGGTATGACCTATTTTTGCTGCTCTACGCTGTAAAAATGCACAAAAATTAAAAATGTGTCATATATTCCCTTTATTTTTTATTTTACCATTTAAGAAAACATATTATGTAAAAAAAAAGGCTTGCAAGCAATTTTCTCGTAGACAATTTTCCCGCACTACCCCCGAGCAGCACATTGCACTGGAGGCAGTGACTGCAAATTACTCGCATTTCCTTTNCATTTTTATAGATTTGGCTCTTCTGTCACATTCTACAATCCACGTACAACAAAACTATTTCTTTACAAAAAAAAACAACAAAGATGATTTTTAGTACATGCCTTAATTTGTATGTAAAAAATAACACATCAAAAATCATATTGGGTATGACCTATTTTTGTTGCTCTACGCTGTAAAAATGCACAAAAATAAAAAAATGTGTCATATATTCCCTTTATTTTTTATTTTACCATTTAAGAAAACATATTATGTAAAAAAAAGGCTTGCAAGCAATTTTCTCGCAGACAATTTTCCCGCACTACCCCCGAGCAGCACATTGCACTGGAGGCAGTGACTGCAAATTACTCGCATTTCCTTTNAGACAATTTTCCCGCACTACCCCCGAGCAGCACATTGCACTGGAGGCAGTGACTGCAAATTACTCGCATTTCCTTTCGCTTCAGATCTAGTGAAACATTTGAAGTAATGTTCGCCAGAGATGTTGCATGCAAGGCTAGGCGTAATTATTTGTCGTCTATCTATATGTTTTTCACTCACTTGCTAAAAAAATAACATTATTATCCTGAAGGTGCTATCGCAGCGACACGCAAGTGTTTACACGCACGGGACATGGTAGTATGTATACAAAAAAACATCAAAATATTGTACCACACCGAGCATGTATTGCAGGGGACCAGCACTTGCAGAACGCACTTTGTATGGTGTTTGTGGATTCTATTACGACCATCGATGGCTGATACGCGTATTTTCGAATCCCGAGCAAATGTGGCTTCATCGGTATATAGCAATGTAATCGACATTTCACTATTGCCAGTTAACAAGTGACAGAATTCGAGGCGAATATCACTATATCTATGCGAAGTTGTTGCAGGGGCTTTTGGAGGAAAAGAGTACAAGCCCTCATCATACAGTGTTCGCATACACGTGAACGTAAAACACGCGATATGCAGAAAGTCTACGCGTGCTAGTTGTGGTGCTACGCTGAACTATGTCAATGCGTTCGTCGTGCTGCACATCATGTTAATGACCTCGTTCTGGTACCAAATGCGCTCTAGGATCCTACCGCTTTCACGTAATGTATTGTGCCCTCTATGGAAAACACTCTACGATCTGGAACTCAACGTATAGGAAAGCGCCGACGGTATTATTCAACAGCAGCACGCACTTTACCAACGCAGAAGCCGTATAAACACAACATATCTGCGTACTCCGTGTGCGAATAATTGAATGGCATTTTTAGCAAACAATGCTATATCTAAGACAGACGACTGAATCACTTATGCATGATACAACACGCAGTCAGCAACTGACAATCCTCGCAGCACGATGGGAGAGGAGGTACGTATAGCGTGCCGCGGGGCGGAGGGGAGTGACGTAATGAGGACTGGGAGGGACGGAAAGAATTGCACGCCAATTTCAAAATATGTGTACATGTAGCTCTACGTTGGAGNGTAATGAGGACTGGGAGGGACGGAAAGAATTGCACGCCAATTTCAAAATATGTGTACATGTAGCTCTACGTTGGAGACCATTTGGAAAATGACACGTATGTATATGAACTGTTTTTGTTTAAAATTACCTCTCCTTTCACCTCCCGGAATAATGACCTTCCGTCCTGGGGCATCCTGTATTATCGTGACTATGGTTAATGTTCGCGTAAGCCAAGGTAACATTTCAGCCAACATCAAGAACCTTNGTAATGAGGACTGGGAGGGACGGAAAGAATTGCACGCCAATTTCAAAATATGTGTACATGTAGCTCTACGTTGGAAACCATTTGGAAAATGACACGTATGTATATGAACTGTTTTTGTTTAAAATTACCTCTCCTTTCACCTCCCGGAATAATGACCTTCCGTCCTGAGGCATCCTGTATTATCGTGACTATGGTTAATGTTCGCGTAAGCCAAGGTAACATTTCAGCCAACATCAAGAACCTTTATTCACTGTTCAAGCTCTAGGTGAAGTTGATATCCTAATCATAGGAACAGTGATGTCGGTGCTCAAAAGACAATTTTATTTTTCGCATAATTTGAAAACATGTGCATTTGCCAAAAATATTATTTGTAGGAGAAACTCAGCATATATTTTTTGGTACCATAAACAGAAACGTATTTGACCCAAAACTACTGCGGGATAACTTTTATGCCCCAAACATTGCGTATATTTTTTATAAACAATCTGTGGTATTTCATAGGATAATTTTATTGTAAGAACGAGATTGATGGAGAGATTTCTCATAATGTGTAATCTGTGTGGTTTTTAGAGTAGCGCTGCTAGGACAGCTCGGGTAAACTATGATTTTTGATATGTTATACTATACTTCAAACTGAATTTTAAAAAATAATCTTTAATCTTTTAATATTTTTCTATAGTATGTATTCATTCTGGCCTCGTCGCCTTCTGTATTTCGCGACTACGTTAGCTCAAGTTATTCACTTTCGTAATTTAAAAAGTCATAATACTCTTCTGATCTTGAAATGAAAACGTTCATCACTTAAGCAAACGAATTTCGAAAGACCATATCAAAGAGAGACAACTTCCATTATATTTGAATAATTTATTTGGCGGGAGGGGGAGGCAAACTATATAATTCTCTATTATTTTGGAAGTACTCCGTCACATAGCACTTTTGCATGTTGTAATAAGCTAAGTATTCGACAAAAGTAAACACATGCTAAACAACAACTAGTCTTGGCTTGCTTTCTTGTTTATGTTTACTTTTATGTTTTATCCTCTGTTTTTCTGTGATATGCAACGAAGGTCATCATTGGCGTATGTCCAGAATTATAGTTCTTTCAACATACATCAGAAACAACAGTTAGAAAAATAAAAGCTTCAAGTGAGTACATTTGCATATGAGACATTAACCGTGTACCCTAAAATAATTTTTTGTTAATTCACTTTTTATGACAAAATTGCTAGGTATTTTACATCAGTAATTCGTATTTACATAGTTTGGTAATGCATTTCAGTTGTTGAGGATAACTTGTTTTTGAATAACTGTACCTCACAAACTGTACATCTAAAATTCACTAGATGCGTCAGTGCCCTGGGCAGGACTTGAATCCATGATCTTCCTGTTCGGAGCGGGTACTGCATATTTTTAATTTTATTTACAATCGTAATACTATGGTGGGTCAATTGTATATGCTGCTTAACCTCAACTCGTTCAGAAAAGCTACAAATGTAAAACTTTATAGACAAATCACGTGGCCTTGTGCAATGGCACAAATAATATCGAGCTCGTAAAGACTAAGACACTTGAAAGGGAAGGGTAGTTTTACGTTCTGCCGGACGCTAATGGCGAACGTGTGTGCAGTTTTAGAACGTTTCTTCTCGATCACGGTAGGTATTAATTAAGTTATCATGTATGCAGTCTCTGAACCTCTTCATTTATTTGCGTATTGTTGTAGCAAAGTTAAGGCGAAAAGCCATTTATTGTTATTTATCAAATTTAAACATTCTCTTTAGCTATGTTCACTACCAAAATATTAACTAACATGGTAATAGTCTATTATATAACAAGTAACTGCAGTTCTAAATTACTGATAAAATGAAGAGTACGACTCACAACACTTCCAAAATGATTTACATGATTGTTTTGGCTTCTTAAATAATGGCCATTACATTAATACATACGATGCGTTGTTCAAATTATTAATTTTTGGTTTTAAGCCCTATTTCAGGTTTTGCATCCCGATATTTGGATTGATTGACTTATGCAGAAACTGTAAACATTCGCAAGTTCAGTGGTCTGTACGTAAGATTTCACAGTTTTCTGTATACTTTGAGACGTCATTTGTCCGTTAAATGCCGTCTTTGCTTAACTGGGTTCAACCCGATTTAGTAATTTTTCATTGCCAATTTATTATCGGTTCAGTTTCCCTAAGGCGGATTAGATAAAGAGTATTCCAATACGAAAAGTAACACAAATTCACAATCATTTAAGTTGAATTTCAATGAATGTATTCCCACATTTATGCATTCTTATGCAACAAATGTTTTATAAAGGGTTGAGGAATGGCTAGTATTTGAGATAGTTAAGAAGCGAAAAGCCTATATTCATTTTGTTTTTGACATATTTTTATTTTTCTTGTCATAACTTTCTGTACTGGCTAACGTTTGTTACCCGCTATATTCCACTGTGTTTTTTTTACACCTAAGTAACATTCTAGTGATATTACTGGAGAGTCTTTTTCAGTCTATCATTTGTAATCAGATATTTTATTGTTGTGTAAAACATTACCAGAATATAATTTTGTAAATGTAATAAAAAACTTAATGTAAGTATTAGAATTTAAATAATCGTAATATATCTCTCATTTGTGCATAGTTAATTACGTTGGAACGTGTCTGGTGTATAGGAGACTAATAAAAGGAATTAGACTGTAATAATAAAGTAATAACATTTTGTTTTCCTTTAGTTACAATTGAAACTGTGTTTTTTAATAGCGGCAAAAACCAATACCATAAGAATATTTTAAAAGTATGTTCTAAAAAGATGGATTGGAATCACTATTACTTATAAACAAGAAACATAAATGAAACGCCATAGTCATAAAAAGTAACATTCTTGTTGAAAATATTTACATGAAGATACAATATGTATCTTACTCCAAAAAAATTACTAACAGTTTGCACTCGACATTTTTTGACGAGTGACATCCTGTCTGGTGAATTTTCTAGCCCACTCTTGTTCTACTGGTAGTTCTTAATGGATAACTTGGTTATAGAACATTTTCAATGTTAAATACAGGGTGCCTTACCAAGATGAACTGTTAGAAAATAATTCACATAATGAAACTTACTTCGAAAAATGCGTACCTTCAATTTGACCACACGTGTTGCTACAGTAAAAATGAACATTAATAGTAGCATTAGTTTTATTAAAGACTGTAATAGTCCTTAAGCAACACATTTTTCGTAATATATATTACCAACTCTTCAGGCATAGTTCATAATGTCACCGTTGACCATTATACACGTATTCCGAAAATTTTTAAAATCCGAAGGTCCCATCTTTATTAATGTTTTTCCTTTATATATATATAGCGCAAGTTCAAGTTCAAATTGTGTTCAGTACGGTACAATTTCGTCAAAGTTTTCCTCTATGGCTTCTATGAGATCGACATTGACGATATAAAAATCATCCACAGTTTCACATAATATAATAATGTCAGGGGTTTTTACGGAAAGAGGGGTAAGATTTAACCAACCAATGTA
Source organism: Clitarchus hookeri (assembly GCA_002778355.1). Lineage (NCBI taxonomy): Eukaryota > Metazoa > Arthropoda > Insecta > Phasmatodea > Phasmatidae > Clitarchus > Clitarchus hookeri. Next base: position 116,140 of record NQII01002673.1, read on the forward strand.
TTTATACATGGCTCAGCTTCGCAGTTCGTTAAAAATCACTCTGGAATTACTTTTTTTTTTTTAATTTTAGTTGGCTCTATAGGACAGCGTCATCCGTCAAACTAATAGTATATTTTCCCGTCAGCTAGGGCAGTTTATGAAACAAGTCACACAACGCGAACTGCAAAAAAAAAAATATATATATATATATATGCATATCTTAGAACTGTCATTGGTCAGTTGACATGCGCATAATGCTGGCAGCACTGATAGAAGGGATAATTTGTGCAGGAGTGGCGGAGAAAAGATATTTCACCGTCGCGTCGTCTGGCCGGCTTTAAACCTGGACCCGTCTCACCTTACAACCGCCACGACTAGCCCCGCCAACGGAAGAGCCCTCGTATTATAAGACTGAGTACCTTAGCCTTCATAATTCAAATTATTTCATTCTTCATCTTCAGACGTTCAGACTACCACAGCAACCTTTATTATTTTTTTTCCTTCGCGGACATCCAATTTTTATACTATTCTTTTTTATTTGTTGCTTTCCTTCGTGCGAGTGTGGGAGTGAAAAAGAGGAAGGTTATGGTAGGCTAGCTGTGGTAGCGACGAGGGGAGGGGGAAAGTTCCAACCTTTAACCCGGCGCAGTGTTGCCAATCTGCGCGTGACCATCCATCATCGTCGGGCTCGAGAGTGTAGCAATGTCCAGAACCCNTCATCTTCAGACGTTCAGACTACCACAGCAACCTTTATTATTTTTTTTCCTTCGCGGACATCCAATTTTTATACTGTTCTTTTTTATTTGTTGCTTTCCTTCGTGCGAGTGTGGGAGTGAAAAAGAGGAAGGTTATGGTAGGCTAGCTGTGGTAGCGACGAGGGGAGGGGGAAAGTTCCAACCTTTAACCCCGGCGCAGTGTTGCCAATCTGCGCGTGACCATCCATCATCGTCGGGCTCGAGAGTGTAGCAATGTCCAGAACCCNCCCGGCGCAGTGTTGCCAATCTGCGCGTGACCATCCATCATCGTCGGGCTCGAGAGTGTAGCAATGTCCAGAACCCCTCTCCAGCCACCCGCGCCACCTGGCCGACTTGAAAGGGGATGCCTTGTCAGATGATAGGGAGGTTCCTCATCAAGAGAGCTAAAATTCCATGTGGGTGGGAGGCAGAGAAGGATCTCTATTGTTTAAATAAAATTGAAATGCCATTCCCAGATTGCCTAGGAATGTTGGAATGATAAATACACATTGTTGAATTTGTAAACACTGTTTAATTTGCAGGAGCTCTAAGTATTTTATCATATATGTTTTCGTATAAAATGACAATCACCATTTTGCTGTTTTACTAGCATTGCAAATAAAAAATAACTTTAAAAAAATGAAATAAAGTTATCTTAACGGTACTGTTTTCATTTTTTNTAAAAAATGAAATAAGGTTATCTTAACGGTACTGTTTTCATTTTTTTAATATATTGTTAAGAAAGGGATTTTTTTGTGGTGAGTTATAGAGGCNAAAAAAATGAAATAAAGTTATCTTAACGGTACTGTTTTCATTTTTTTAATATATTGTTAAGAAAGGGATTTTTTTGTGGTGAGTTATAGAGGCGACGCTAAATGCCGACAATACGAGACATTACATTTAGCTCTGCATGCATATTAGGAGTATTCTGGCTGTTGCTAACTTCAGCCAACAGTACACTAATTCACTGAATTGATTGATCTAGAAGTAAAACCTATATAAGCAATCCTTAGACCAAACTTTCTTTCACCTCCATCAAGTTTTTGTCTCAGGACGATTGCCACGGAACAATTACTTACTTCGAAATCGAATTAGTCAAATGTACACATTCCAAACAGAGAAAATGCCACATCATAAAAGGTGTAAATGTAGTACCATGAAACGTGGAAAGTGGATGTGCATATACTTGGTATGCATTCGAACACAATTTCTGGCCAATCACGCAAACCACGCGCATGATAATGCACATTCTGCCATCGTTTAAGGCGTCAGGGCCGCGCGAAGTGTTTCAGCTGTTGCTGTATCTGCAGAACAAACGAAATGTAACGCCTTTCAGGATGCCGTCAAGCGGGTGAGTTCACGATAGGGGTGTTGAAAAAAGTATCGATATATCGAAATGATGATATTACATCAACGGTATAACGATATCAACCGTCGATATATTTCAAAGATATTTTATCGAAATCAATACATTATTCCAGGTATCGAAAATAAATATTTTATAAATGTTCTTTTAATAAGTTTTTTTTAATACAAATTTTAATTTAAAACTTGCTATGTTTACTTTGCCAACATGCACCAAAACCATGCACCACATATTTCTGCAATGTCCTGTGTCCTTAATATGCAATATTCCAAGCTTTACATTTGGCAAGTCCTTTAATACATAAAATATCGGATTCCGTGGTATCGAAAGTAGATATTTTTCTTTCGATACACCGTTTCGTAAAACGATACTTTTATATTTAACTAATATAAATAATATTGATTTTTTTTCCCCGATACCAACATCGCTAGTTCAAGACAAGTTTAATGGTAGGTCTCCGCACTGCCAGTTGGCCCTTGCGCAGTGTTGCATTTTTCCCAGGAAGGAAATGCGCATCGACGTAGTGAGATCGGTGCTCGAGGAAGGACGCCATTCCGTGGCACACCTACAATCCACGAATGGCGACATTTTGCCAAGGGCGCTTTGGGTACTCCGATATCAGCAAGGTCAGTATCGCTCCGATTGGCTGCAGTGATTTGTTGTCCAGCCACCCGTTGCGAAGGCTATCTCTTGTATTTAGTTTTTGTTTGTATGTGATAATAAAATGACGTGTGCCATGGTGAGCACAGACGCACTTCCTATGTTTCACATTGGAAGTATGTTAATAAATTTGTAAAACTTATTGCACCCAGAATATTTTTTATGGCACTTCTTTTTTTTTCTTCACGTTCCTCTACCTCAGCACAAACTGCNAACTTATTGCACCCAGAATATTTTTTATGGCACTTCTTTTTTTTTCTTCACGTTCCTCTACCTCAGCACAAACTGTAGCCGCTACCAAAACCCGCTTTCCGATAAATATTTCATTGCAACTGGTTAACGCATCGTCGCACTGTAAAAATTGTTTGTACTTTTACAAAAAAAAATCCTTGGAAACCCAGTTGTCAAGAAAATCCCTACAAGCAGTTTTCTTGCAAAATCTGCAAAACATAACTTTTTAATAATACAATGGATAGGCCTATAATACAAATTTTTTTTACATAATTAGGAAGTGGATATAAAATAATTTTTTCTTCTAGAAAACAAATGTGATGAATTAGTAACAGAGAATAGGGAAACAATTATTTTAAATTATAATTCATGGGAAGTTGCATGGGGAGGGGGTGCATTCCATGCATTATCATCCCAGAGGCTTAACTACAATACCAACTTGACTTATGGCTTTGAAATTAGTTTCGCTCTAAATACAGCAGTAAATATATACAAAATATTGATGAAGTTATTTGTTAAGATGAACGCGTTTATTTGATTTTAAGAGTTATCTTTAAAGGCTGTGTTACAATCACAGCAAGAAATGGCCGTAGAAAATAGAACACGCACTTGCTTACGACGCGAGCTACAACACAACGTAAGACGTGGAATGGCCGCCCACTCACCGTAAAACCGTAAGAAGTATAGAAAAATTTATATTCTCTTACGGTGCGTGCTATGCCGGCCAATTACAATTCGGCATTTTCAACTACGCAATTCAGTGCAGAATGAACGTTTATGACAAGAACATGACTGCTAATGGGCTGCAAGGCACATTTCCGATTTCCGTTTCTGTTTAGCGAACATTTGTGCACGTGCCTCGTTTGTTGTAGTGAAAACAAGTTTTTATCAAGGCGATGAACTCTCTTCCTAGTTGATGGTATTTATAAATAGTATCCGGTTTAAGCTAACGCATGGCAATCTTTAGCATACATTTTAAAAGAAGAAATTTGAAATTTAGACGATTACATTAAAACATATGTTTGTTTTTTACATTTTAATAATGATGTATTCCTTATATGAGGTTACCCAGCATCAATTCGTAAATATTCATGAACATATAAACTGTTAGAAATTTCTGTATAGACCCCTACATATATACGGAATCTTTTACGTAGATGTAGGGCTAATTCACGGAAAGGCGCTCCATAATGACAAATAACGAAAATGAGCTCCGTAAATATAAAATACGGAAGTTCTTCGTATTCTTATGGCCACGAATTTAGTCACAAANATGTTTGTTTTTTACATTTTAATAATGATGTATTCCTTATATGAGGTTACCCAGCATCAATTCGTAAATATTCATTAACATATAAACTGTTAGAAATTTCTGTATAGACCCCTACATATATACGGAATCATTTACGTAGATGTAGGGCTAATTCACGGAAAGGCGCTCCATAATGACGAATAACGAAAATGAGCTCCGTAAATATAAAATACGGAAGTTCTTCGTATTCTTATGGCCACGAATTTAGTCACAAANAATAACGAAAATGAGCTCCGTAAATATAAAATACGGAAGTTCTTCGTATTCTTATGGCCACGAATTTAGTCACAAATAATGCAGATGATACCTGAAGCGTATAAAATCCCATCTTCACAATACTACTTCGAGTAAAATAGTAGTAGGTGAGTGGCGAACCGCTCATAAAGTGGCAGTTTGTTGATTCTTGTTCAAATTATTTTCCGAGTTCAAACTCCGCTACTGGACCAAAATTTTTTATTTTTTGAATAATGATTTTTATACACAGTGAATGAACCACATAACGGAAGTAAAACTTATTTTGTTACCCCTTTTTATAAAGATCAGATTTAATAAAAACAACTTCCAAAATTGTGGACACGTTCATTGAATTCACAGAGATTTGTGTGAAATTTACAGAGAGAACGCTATTGAAAAAAACGAAGAGACCGTAATTTAACGCAGATGTCTGAATCATTTGTAGCCAGTATTTTCCGTAATTTTACGGACTTTTTCTAACAGTTACAGCCTGCTCGTTTCTGATTGGTCGCGTCAGAGTTATCTTACTGCCGTTTTAAAAAATACTTTCTCAGTATCGTACGGAAACGCTAGTGTTATTTTTTCCTGGAACGCTACGGTGATTGTAGTACAGTCTTTACAGTTAACGGGTAAAAACGTCACGTGTTTTGAATTTTGTTGCCTTGTTACTATGATTATTACAGTTGTTTTAAGTCTTTTACGTTTTTCAAACTTGAAGTACATTTCTTTTTGTACACAACTACACTTAGCATAACTCCTAATTTTTGCACTAAAAGCTACGTATGGTTTTACATTGTTGGGTGTCCTGCCAGTGTGCTTGAACTCGTGGATACGGGTCAGTACAGTACAAACATCTCTTGAGGTCTATTACAAACACGGCTCTTGTAGTTTTACAAACGAGTAGTTTTACAAGAGAAATTTGTGCACTCTTATAAACATTTGTAAATCAGTATAAATATTTTAAAAATTACAGTGTCATTGGGGCTTTGCAGGCCGTTACAAATCGGTTAACTACGGATCCAGCCGCACCGAACTGAGTCTAGCGGTGCCGTGCTGTCCGTTCATAATGAGTTTCCTCTTTTAGCATTGTGTCGCGCCAAAGCTGCGTGTGGCGCAGAATGGAACAGTCAGTGTAATCTCCAGCGACGAATCCCATTTCTCCCTCACCAATGAATACAACTANGTGTGGCGCAGAATGGAACAGTCAGTGTAATCTCCAGCGACGAATCCCATTTCTCCCTCACCAATGAATACAACTGTGTGAGACAACCGAGTAGATAAGTCCACAGAGACGAAACGTCTTGGCAGTTTCTTTTCTCTGATTGGCTGCGCGATGCTCTGGGGGTGGAGTGGATACACATGCGTGGCTCTTAGCATTGAGGTCTTGAAANTTCTCTGATTGGCTGCGCGATGCTCTGGGGGTGGAGTGGATACACATGCGTGGCTCTTAGCATTGAGGTCTTGAAAGACGGTAAGGGCGAAGCGAGGTGAGTATGGAGCAGCGCAGGAATGCGAGGGAGGGATAAACTGTAGATCCCCGAGAAAACTCGCTGGCCACTGGCATCGTCCGGCACGATTCCCACATGCGATAATCTCAGGGAGCGACTCCACCGGGAATCGAGCCCGGTTCGCCTAGGTGGGAGGCGAGTAGTCTGACCATTACACCACCGTGACCCCTACGAGGTTCTGAGGACGGACCTTTAGTCTGATTGGATACAGCCGGCCGCAAAAGGTTCCAGCAGGCCACAAAAGGTTCGCCCTATTAGTTGAGCTGCTGCCTGGCAAGTAGGTTACCAGACGCTGGTTGGAGAATGGCGTTCTGAGATGTTGCTGTCCACTGACGCCATTTTGCTGGCGTGTGCAGTTGTAGTTCGCGGTTTAAGCAGTTTTTTCACCTCCGCATACTCAAGTACTGTGTGGCGAGAGTCTGAAGGCGACGTGGTCGTCGTGTGGATTCGTCTGCCGTTGTGGAGCGCCTCACATCCCGTCAGAGTGGGTTCGTGGTTTGTAATGCTAGCAGCACTAGCAGCCACTCGCCTCTAGTACGGAATCCGATCATAATAACAGCACGTTGCTATGTTGATGGGGTGCTGCGGCCCGTGCAAATGCCATACACACAGAGCATCCCAAACACTTCTTCACGGTAACGCCCTGCCATATTACAGCTCAGATCAGCCGCGATGCTTTGTAACGTGTGTAGATGCTTCAATGGCCAGCTTATATCCTAGTCTCTCAACATTAGAGAATCAGTGAAACACGATTAAACGTCAGTTGAAAACACTCNTGAGAAAACTAAATAATTTGTTCTGCACCTGCTTGGTTATCTATACGTGCAGTTTAGTCTGTGAGCATTCCTTCATAATGTGTCAAGCAGTGTATTTAATGTAACGGTTATGTAAACAGTTAATAACAATAAAACGTTGCAAAAAATTATCGCCAAAATGAATTGCAGTGACAGCTCTTGCACAAGGTTCATTTTCAATCTCGCCTATAGGCCATTCATGGTTACTTCACACTTTTCTGAAGCCCTAAAGTTCTACTTTTGGTTACCGATTNGAAATGAAGACTTGTATCGACTCTTGGTCCAAGATACCCCATGATATAATTTGGACACTAATCGACGTTACGTCGGGTTCAGCAACATATCGCCAAACATGGAGGTCTCAATACTTACAGATCGCACTGTGTTTCAGGCCACCCAGACCCTCTCTATATGAGAAAACTAAATAATTTGTTCTGCACCTGCTTGGTTATCTATACGTGCAGTTTAGTCTGTGAGCATTCCTTCATGATGTGTCAAGCAGTGTATTCAATGTAACAGTTATGTAAACAGTTAATAACAATAAAACGTTGCAAAAAACTATCGCCAAAATGAATTGCAGTGACAGCTCTTGCACAAGGTTCATTTCGCAATCTCGCCTATAGGCCATTCATGGTTACTTCACACTTTTCTGAAGCCCTAAAGTTCTACTTTTGGTTACCGATTATATTACAAGTTATTGAAGATATTAAGTAAATGTTTCATTTATTCAACTATATAATACTTTAAAGTTAATCACAGTGTTATACATTTGTAATATACAAGTTAATAAAAAAAAATAGGATGACGTGTTACTCCTAGGGTGATTTTTCTAAGGTTTCTTTCAAAACATCCGAAGAAACCGGGGATGGGCTATATATTGTTATTGTAGAATTGTTAAGTTACTGGTTTGTATGGGCTGTACACTGTTACATAATTGAGCAATTTTGAAAGCCCTGCCTAAGATCTACTTCACTCCTCATTTTTTACCCTTCTGCCATATGTAAATTTTACATTGTCATAGCCCTAATCACTTAATGCATTGGTTGTTAAATGAAATTGTGGTATTATTAGAAAAGTAAATGTTTACAAATGTTCCAATTATTATATTTTTATTCTTTAAAATAAAATATGAAATTAATAACTTTATTGCCTACAGATGTTCACCTAACACTTTTAATTCAACGTTAATTTAATAGAAGGGACTTTTTCCATTCGTCGTCACCAACGTAACTGTGCTCACACTAGCCAGTGTGCGTTAAAGTATATGCAAGTAAGTGGAGAGACATTTTTCAAAGGTTGATTTCAAAAGTGCTTAATTGAAGGTTGAAGACGTCACCATGAGCGACAAACGGGCGATCGTTGGTTAAATATGTGGCAGGCGTCATATTCGCAGCGACAGCAGCGCGCGGGTCGTAAATTGCCAGCCCGCATGTCGGCCACGCCAGGCCGACACCGCTAATTGCCCTCTCTCACCCCGCGCGTAAAACACACACTCCACTCTGGTCTTCCGGCCCTCGTCCCGGCTTCCGGCCGCTGCAACACACATTCCGCACGGCGAACCCGTCTCCCGACAATACACTACACCGCACTACTTTCTGTACACAGCTCCCGCTCTCTGCCTGGACACGGCGCCGTGCTCAGAGAGAAATCTGGCCGCCACTAACGTCGCTGTACAAACGAAGACGAATCGCTACTTGATGCCTCGTATCGCATTCTCAATTACGTTTTAACTCTAAATAACACATTTTAGGCTGTTCGCGGTTAATTCAGAACTTTTGAAAGCCTTACGTAAGATCTACTTTTATCTTCATTCTTTATCCATCCGCCATATGTAAAATTTACACTGTCATGGGCCTAATGACTTTATGCTTGCGTCAGTTAAATTACGTGAAGCTGTTAAGAATATAACTTTAATACTAACATAGCAATTCCTACTCTAATACCTATAAAGCAAAAACAAAACCTAATTTGCCATAAATTTAAATATTACTCTCGCAATACAACGTTAAGACTTAGAAATATTTACTCAATACACTGCCAACTTAACTAAGAGCCTGCGTGCTGACGTGGATGGTAGCATGTACGCAATTTAGGAGCAGTATTTTTTCTAATGTTAATTTAAAATGTTTTACTTTATTGTTAACAGCTTAAAGCAATAAACATAATATTCCTTAGAGTAAGCCAGATATTTTATGTCAAAGTCGATTCTTATTAATGTCCCTATCAGTGTATTTACACTAGCTACAGTCAATTTATCCTCACCTATTATTTACACATATAACCTACGATCAAAATGTCCGTTTCTATATGTCCACCGAAGTCTTTAAGCAAAAAGGCGGAAGAACTTCTTTAGTTCGATAAGAGGTTTAGTGAATAAATTGCGTATCCAAATGTTTCTGCTCCGAGAATGTATTTACGCGATTGGAATTTCACAATAATGATTTGAATTTTTTAAAGCCAGTTTCGTTTTTCTAACGAAACTGTAATTCGTGTAATAGCGCAACTCGTTCCACGTGCAAAAAAAAAAAAAAAAAAAGCAGTGCAACCTTACAACATATTAAATATATTACAATACTTCTCAATTTTCTCAGTTGTAAACGTATTTATTTTAAAATTAAAATGTAATTAATAAAAATATATGTCGAAATTTAAAATAAAACTCACATATGTGCTACTGCTAGTATATTAATAAGGATAAAAACGTAATTATTAAATGTGTAAAATATATCTTCGCCTTTGGTTAGTTTACATACATGTATTAAAGTTTTCGATAAATATCCTCGAACTTGTTCTTATATGTTTTTACACGATGCGTAACTGCAAACTGAAAGTAAACTGCGGCGGACTGTTATGAAAATATATTGTATTTCCATTGTGTGAAATTACATCATTTCATAAGGTGCTTTTCAATTAATGTTATTTTGTAAAGTAGAAGCATTTTAAGTTCTCAATTAATTTTCTCTCGGCCAATCCAAATGCTCTACATTTTGAAGATCACACGCGCACAAGAACATACAGTGCATTTCATGGAGCTGAGAGCTCTACTTTATTTTGGTCCAGAAAATTCAACACACGTTACAGTTTAAGACGTTTCCTNTTCGATAAATATCCTCGAACTTGTTCTTATATGTTTTTACACGATGCGTAACTGCAAACTGAAAGTAAACTGCGGCGGACTGTTATGAAAATATATTGTATTTCCATTGTGTGAAATTACATTATTTCATAAGGTGCTTTTCAATTAATGTTATTTTGTAAAGTAGAAGCATTTTAAGTTCTCAATTAATTTTCTCTCGGCCAATCCAAATGCTCTACATTTTGAAGATCACACGCGCACAAGAACATACAGTACATTTCATGGAGCTGAGAGCTCTACTTTATTTTGGTCCAGAAAATTCAACACACGTTACAGTTTAAGACGTTTCCTNCATTTCATGGAGCTGAGAGCTCTACTTTATTTTGGTCCAGAAAATTCAACACACGTTACAGTTTAAGACGTTTCCTGTTTCAGTTGAGATCAACTGAAGGTCATGGAAGTGCGGGTAGAATTAATTTTCTTATTTAGTGACAACCCTTGTTATACTGCACGAAACTTCGCCAAGCTTAAACTAAGCTCGACTGAACGTACTACATTTAATTCCGTTTGCGACCTCGAATAGAGGAAGAGCGAGTGGAAATCATACTCTAGGTGAGTCGGTGTTTGGTACCTGGAATATACACTGCTTGACATGGGAATCGCTACACTATCTTTCCTTACGTGAAACATTTAAACCATCATAGGCTAACAGTTAATAGTACAAATTAGAAGTGATTAGTCTTCCACGCATAGAGGGTACGCTGTCTAGCATCCGCAAAGTACGTGTTCAATATAGGATAGAGCCTCCTCTCGCAGCTATAGAGACAGCGATCTGACGACAAGTCATTCCATAAACAGGTGGCGGATAGTATCCTGAAACACACGCCACCATGCTTGCTGCAACTGCACACTTAGCTCAGTCAGTGTTTGGGCAGGTGGTTGCCAGTGGTGCAAACGTCACCCCATAAAATCCCATAAGTGTTCAATAGCGGACAAATCTGGGAACCTGATAGGCCAATGAATGGTGTCCACATTTGTAGAGTTTGTTGGGCGTTGCGAGCTAAACGGGAACGAGCATTGTCTTGCTGCATGATAGTGTTGGGCATTCTGCGCAAAAATTGCATAAAATGGTGCTGCAGAACCTCATTGACTTACCTATCGCTGTGCTGTCTTCACGAGACAGCATTCACGAGACGTGACCGGTAGTCATAACTGATGGCACCCTATACCATAACACCTTGTGTTTGGGACGTATGGCGTTCACGAATCAGTGCACATGATCGTTGCGTTGNATGGCACCCTATACCATAACACCTTGTGTTTGGGACGTATGGCGTTCACGAATCAGTGCACATGATCGTTGCGTTCACCACTACAGCACTAATTTCTGCTGCAACCACCATTTGAATTAATATTGAAGCGGACTTATCGTAAAACACAACATGCACATCATAATGCCTCTGTACTATTTTGACGTTCCTGATACAATTAACGGCGTGCAGCAAGATGCCGGTGTGTCAAAAGCAAACGGCGCAGTGGACGCCGANATGGCACCCTATACCATAACACCTTGTGTTTGGGACGTATGGCGTTCACGAATCAGTGCACATGATCGTTGCGTTGACCACTACAGCACTAATTTCTGCTGCAACCACCATTTGAATTAATATTGAAGCGGACTTATCGTAAAACACAACATGCACATCATAATGCCTCTGTACTATGTTGACGTTCCTGATACAATTAACGGCGTGCAGCAAGATGCCGGTGTGTCAAAAGCAAACGGCGCAGTGGACGCCGANTTGACGTTCCTGATACAATTAACGGCGTGCAGCAAGATGCCGGTGTGTCAAAAGCAAACGGCGCAGTGGACGCCGAGCCTGTAGGCCAGCCTCACATCAAACGGCAAATTGTCGAGACTGGCAAATGTAGTGCAGACCCCACAGACCGCAGGATTTCTCTGAATGTGGTAAAACGTTCTGATACTGCACGAAGGGGGATACGACTCTACGTGACGTACGACATGTGCATATCCACGTCTGCACACATCGTGTCACAGTGGTGACTGGACGGCCAAGATGAATGGCTGTACGACGAGTCGACCATCCAGCTCCTTACAGTCCGATCTTACAACCCCGTTCAAATGGATCTGTTATAAAATTCTTCGAAAGCACGGCAACGTGCCATACTGATCTGTCTCCGAACCTCGCAGACTTCTACCTTTCCAGCGTGTTGTATGGCTCTCTTAAGTACTGGGTACTGATCACAAGCGCTCTCTATACCACCTGTTGCAGTGACGTTCCTGCGAAATCACTTTAACCATTTGCAATGCGCAATTACTACCGTATGTGGTCTTGACTTTATTGCAAACAAACGAAACCATATGGGTGCAGCAATTTTCATGTCCGGCAGTGTATTTTCTTAATGCGCCTTGGGAAACTCAAGTCCAGTGAATATAAAATTCGTACTTGTGTGGCCAAATCATCTGCAGTTCATCCACAATGAAATTTTCGCCACACCTAGTTAGCATTCGATAAAAAATGTGTAATAGGTGGAGTACACGACTGCGAAGTCTAGCAAGACACCTTATAATTACATTAGTGATAACGAGGATAATNTGTGTAATAGGTGGAGTACACGACTGCGAAGTCTAGCAAGACACCTTATAATTACATTAGTGATAACGAGGATAAGCTCGGGTCGTTGTCCTCGTGTCACCACTGACTTTGAGGATAAACGTAAGTCACGCACAGGAGCGGGACAAAACGTAAGCAAATGCAAACAAAAACAGTAGGGAAACTCTGAACATCTATGCCTTAACAATATTGAATTTCCTTCCAAGTATAGGCGAAAAATATTTTACATAATATCTCGAAGATGGCGAATTTCATGTTACGGCTAGCTTCACTACCAGTTACCCAACCCGTGCTATGGTTCGGTCCCCTAAAAACTNTCTCGGGTCGTTGTCCTCGTGTCACCACTGACTTTGAGGATAAACGTAAGTGACGCACAGGAGCGGGACAAAACGTAAGCAAATGCAAACAAAAACAGTAGGGAAACTTTGAATTTCCTTCCAAGTATAGGCGAAAAATATTTTACATAATATCTCGAAGATGGCGAATTTCATGTTACGGCTAGCTTCACTACCAGTTACCCAACCCGTGCTATGGTTCGGTCCCCTAAAAACTTGTAGTATCTCTTCAGTACGAATAAAATTCGTGGATAATTTCTAATTATACAAAATAGTTTTGCTGTGATTTTAAGACTCGCTATGAAATAACATATTTAAAGGTACTTTTTTAATTGACAACCTAAAAGTACAGAGTATATAAGTATACAGATGTGAAATAGCCGCTTGTTAAGAGAAATTCTGCAGCACTCGTCACCAAAATGGCGTCAGTAGCCAGCAACATGTCGGAACGCCGCTCGCCAAAAAGCGCCTGGAAAGCTACTTACCAATCGATACTCTACCAATAGGGACAAATCTCGCAGTACGCAGTAGCCAATCACACCCGGAAACCCGTTACCAGATTGTCGGGCTGCCAATCAGAGAACGGATACGCGCACGTCAAAGGAAGCGCTACGCCATTTTGCGTCTGCATACTTACTACTCTGTAGTTTTTTTTAAATTTCCTTCTTAAATTTCATTGTATTGAAACCTTTCCTTTAGTGTTTCTAAGTAGAGATAAAATATTATATTTCAATAACGTGGGTCCAGAGACTTTCCGAACATCTCAAATAGATTTTATGTACACCGACCGTTTGTAGTGACTTATCAAAGATCTGATAAACATTTAACAGACTTTCTGAGGAACGAAAACGGAATCTTAAAAACAGTACAGGTTTACAAGGAAAATGTTTATTGCAATATTTTTTGAGTATAGCTAAGTGTATCCTATAATCACACACATTTTTTTAATATTGGCGCGTTTATTTTGTTACTGTCCCCCAGGTTGGCTAGAGGAAGAAGTATGATTCTTGGCACGTTTACCTTGTTTAACAGCTGTTTCTGAACAGTCACCTGGCGGAGCCATTACCGTAATGGATGTCTCAAAAAGTGCATCGTTCTGGACACCGTCAGCTCAGCTCGGCTTTTGTTATTCTTGTAAGGGATCACGCAGCATGTACGGAACCATGTAGCAACGCCGGGGGAAAAAGGAAAAGAAGCCAGAGAAAAAAATACCAGATTATAAGTGAAATACGCTTGCGTGGTCTTTTACACAAAAAAAACATTTAATGCTGACTTTTCCTTTATTGTTTTTTTAATATAATTTTTAATGGGCTAAGTAAAGATTTTTAGAGTGCACTTTATTTACCATTTTCTTTAACTGTGTTATTATTCGAAACCAGCTATTAATTTAAGACAGTTTGCCTGTCTATAATTCCAAGTTTTGTAACAAATATTGTATCGTTCAATTGATCTTAACTTATGAACTAAAGAGATGCAGAGAATTTCTGATAGAGTTCTGGGAGAGATTGTCGATAGTAACAATACTGTTGAAGTTTACTTTTTAAATTATGACACTAAAAAATTTCATACGCCTTTCCTGATAACGTGGAGAATGATTGAATTTTATCGTCTTTCCATATTGCCTAATCCATCAACTATTTTACAATCAATATTTCTTAGATTGTAATTTACCTTGTCAAGGCTCTTTTTAATTTCAAAACACCGTTGTAATGAAAAATGCAATAAAAAAATTTGAGCAGTGTTTAATTTTGAAAAATAAACTCAAAATCTAAGATTTTCTCTCATTTGTGCAGTAAAAGCCAGTAAACCCGATTTTTCAATAAGTAATTTATGTCTTTATACAGAATGTATCTAAACTATTGTAACAAACTTCTGGATGTGATTCCTGAGATCAAAACAAGCAACAATGTTCCTATGAACATATGTCCTACAACACGTTGTTATTTAGTTACAGGTGTTTCACTTTGTCGTAACACGTAGTACTACCGCCACTTACTATGTTTTTACGATGGATCGGTCGTCGTGGTCCCGTGCATTGGCCTGCCCAGTCTCCTGACCTTAATCTACTGGACTGTGGGGACACATGAAAACTGTGTTGTATGCCACGCCTGTTAACGACATCGGCCACTTGGAGGAGCGTATCAATAACGCCTGTGCAGCTGTTCGACATGACCCAGGTATCTTCAGGTGGTTTTGAATGTCCATGATGAGGTGCCACGCATGCATTGCTTTCCATGGCGCACACTTTGCGAATCGACTGTGATGTGGCCAACGTACGTCCTGTAACTCGATTACAACGCGTTGTTGGACATATGTTCATAGGAATATTTTTGCATGTTTGATCCCAGGAATCACTTCCCGAAATTTGTTGCAGTAGTTTAGATACACCCTGTATAATTAGTGGAGCCAGAAGAATTTTACGAACTTTCCCGACGTCAGACTCCATTCATTAGTTATTTGCATACTTGGGCCACAAGCATTTATTTAACGTTGGTTGGCGGGTTTTCTCGGGGATATCCCGTTTCCCCGCCCTTTCATTCCAGCGCTGTTCCATACTCACCTCAATCACCTTCATCGGCTCTCAAGACCTCGCTGTTAAGAGCCACCCAAATCTTTTCACTCACTCACTCATTTATTTATCGGCTGCTGCAATGGCAAAAGGTGATTATGTTCTTTGGTCCGAGTTGAATGTGATATTAACACGATTTATTTTCCTGTTTGTAACAATTGTGGTGTAATCTCAGAACTAACACTAAATCATACGAGTTCTGAAGTCTACGATGCTTCAGAATGAATTTGCAAAATTCGTGGGCCTCTAGTAGTGNAACACTAAATCATACGAGTTCTGAAGTCTACGATGCTTCAGAATGAATTTGCAAAATTCGTGGGCCTCTAGTAGTGTTATTAACGCTTCCATGCCCTTTGTAGATGATCGTCTACATGTTGCACGGGAAGATTATATTTTCCCGGTAACGTGCACTACAGTGCTTTCAAGAAGTCGTTTTTACCTATGTCAGAGTGATCTGAAATGGCGTTTCTAATTTATGTGACGTCTTAAAAGCGCTCAGCAGCTCTCGTCTGAAATTTGTNTCAGAGTGATCTGAAATGGCGTTTCTAATTTATGTGACGTCTTAAAAGCGCTCAGCAGCTCTCGTCTGAAATTTGTGTTATTTTCGGGAGACCAGCACATTGGACGCAATGTTAAATAGTTTCGGGGGAAATCGTGTATTTCAAATTCTCTGCAACGCAGTTCAAGCGCTAGGTAGGCGGGACCCTTGGGTACAGATCGCATAAAAATGTTTCTTTATTGCAACACCAGAAGCCACAAATTAATGTGGGAATGAATGTGTCAATGAGTTTATTTTTGAATACACGTAAAATAACTGTAGGTTATAAATGCTTTTTTTTAGAAGTCAGATTCCGAAAATATAATGTGTGTAGTTTTGGGAAAGGGGGGGGGGTGGGGGTTGAAGCGTCGCTCCTCCCCCCGCGGTTGTATTCACAAGACAAATACGGCGACCCCACGTGGCAAGTGGGTGTGGAGGGGGTGTGCGAGGAGGACAGGAAGGAAGGGATATTTGTTGGTTAAACGGCAGACTGTAAGCAGGGCGGCGCAAGCACGGAGCTGTGTTAATCTGGGTAATTAGCGGCGCCGCCAGCCGGGAACCAGTCTGACCGGCTCGGCGCTGCGCTCCGCGACACCTGCGCCGCCCGCCCGCGCAATCACTGCCGAGGCGGCTTTCAACACACACAGCGCAGTAACGGCGCGACATTTGTAAAAGCTGTCAACGGTGAAGTAGGCATTCTTGAAATCAAACCTTCGAGAGAAAAAAAAATCACTGTCCATTAACTGCATGCAGGCTCCCCGTTAAGTTTGCAGCGAATTAAGGAGTGGAGTTGCAGGTTTTGGCGGCTCTTAACATCAAGGTCTTGAGAGCCGATGCGGGTGGAACGAAGTGAATATGGAGGAGCGCCGAATGAAAGGGCTAAGGAAAGAGGAGAACCTCGAGAGAAAAAAACCCGCTGACCAGCGGCATCGTCCAGCACAACTCCCGCACGCGAAAAACCGGGGGCGATCCCGCCGGTAACCGAACCCGGTTCGCCTAGGTGGGAGGTGAGAAGTCTAACCAATACACAACCGCGGCCTCTACGGGACACGACAGAGGCTAGGAGGCTGTATATTGTAGTATACAAGAGTTACAAAATATGTATCTTCCAGTTCACCAGTCGCATACTGCTTATCACCACCCTAGTTCAATGGCAGTTCCAATTGGTCGCCAAGCTTTCAGATACACTGCACGCAGTGCAGGCCCGCCCAGAGGGGGGGGGGGAACTCTGCCCCTGACTCCATCAAATGAGGTAGAATATAAATATATAGACTCTATGTGGTTTTTTACAGTTATGATCAAACATCATGAGCATCGGTGTTCACTGACTGACTTCACTCACCATGTTGAGCCATCCTGGATAAACCCAGTGGCAAGCAAGCGCTTGAAGGCCATCTCTGTTTCTATGTGTACAAGGTATTAGATAGGGGTCATAAAATCATAGTAAAACCATAAACCCTTATCGACAAGTAGCACCATAAGTCAAGCAGGCATTCGTGCAGAATTTCCTTCCAGTCAGTCAGTGTAACACGACTTGAGATCGGAACAACACGGTATCCTAGTGCGGATCGGGTGTCCTGATCTCGTCTTATATTTATTCGTAAAGCCTGAAGAGATATTAGCTGCGAAATCTAAATGAGGTGCATATGTTTTGCTTTTTCTCTGCAATCTATATTTTCGTCTAATGTTCTTGCACTGGGTTATCGTATCTCAAATAGTTAGGAATAAAAATCATTAAACTATATCCACTAATTCCATGGTTGTAGTTAAATATACTGCCTGTTTCAAGCACATGTTATTAATTATGGCATATTCTGTTTGCAATTAATTAATGTGGGTAGTCTAAAAAATAGTAGCTTAAAATTAGCTGTTCGTGGTAAAAATTACTGGTGAATTTCTTCAGTAAACTTAAAAACACGTAATTTTTTTTTTTTTTTGGAAATTTTTGCTTAGTTGTGTTAAAATTTTCTTTGAAATTCTACAAAGAAATCTTGGTAACTACAGTATAATAATTAGCATACCCAATGTTTCAGGGGGAAACGGACATACGTTAAGAGGTGATAGTATGGACCATTCTGAAGAGAAAACATGAATAAACAAAAGCTATATTCGCAAAGGGGTCCGATATACAGCTATGTGAAACTGACAGGAATGGAAACGGTACAGGTGATAGTAAATGAACAGATAGTTACTTGTTGGGTTTTATTGTGTAAATTCCCTTCACAACACATGTTCAAAAATGTCACTACCAACTTTATGCATTTTGCAGCTCGTGTACTCAGATGCTGTGTTCCAAATCGGAGCTGATGTCCACATTCTTCTTTAACGTTCTCACAAGCATTTAACACGCGAGCAAGAAATTCCTCCTTTGTTTGCGCTTTTTGCCTGTAGACTTCGGTCTTCAACCAACACCAACAAACAATAATCTAACGGAGTAAGGTCGGGTGACCGTGGTGACCAAGCAACAGAACTGCCCCGACTGATCCAACAGCGAGGCTAGATTTCATTGACGTACTGTACCACTGAATGTGTGGAATGTGTAGGGGTTCCATCCTGTTATCAATGATACCGCACCACACGTATACTGAGAAACGACGCTGTGAGTGTCACATTTATGTATCTCGGAAACCATTGCGTACAGAACATATGTTAATAGACGTTTTCCTTTCAAAATGGTCCATACTTTCACCTCTTAACGTATGTCCTTTTCCCCCTAAAACACTTTGTATTTAAGATAATCATACACTTCCTCACACAAACAGTGCCATACCTTGTTTTTTTTTTAAACATTGCAGATGTACACATTTTCATGTAGTCTAATTTATACAAATCATATATGTGTAGTACGTAGTGATAAAATAAATTGTATTTCAGCCATAATTTTGTTTTGTAAATTTATCCAGTGCCTCGTGTTTAGCACTCTCACGTTCGACGCAACGAGATTGCGCAGTGAAAAAAAAGTGCTAAACACATCATTGTTATTGAACTCATGGTGCTCCTCAGATATTTATTATTTTGACTTTGGGAAGTGAACGCTCTACACCGACACTTAAAATTTGTATAGCTATTTGGGTTTTGGTACACCAAAGTTTGATATAACTTCACTCAAACTATTGAAACAATATTCTATTTTACTTTTTTATCACATATAGCACACGAAAAAAAAAAGTTTATCTGAAAGAAACTTTTAGTCTAACTTAAATATTCGTCTTGAGAGAGTTCATCATACTGACGCCAAACTGTTCTATGACGAGTACAGAGAAATTAAAGATGTATTGACCAGATATGTGATATCATATTTGCAAGGTACAAACATGAATTAATGCGCAGGTGGACAGACGGTGTCGGTAGAGTTATAAACGTACAGTCAATATGGTTTTTAAAATGTTGACATTCATTCTTTTTCATTTTACTCACTGGCACTAACCACTGTCACATCGAACTGCATTAAGCAGAGAAATCGCGGAGTAGGATTACGACGCTTTGACATACTCTTACCAGTTCCTGTGCCACACTGCTTATATGATTATATAAATTAATACCCCTGCATTTAATATATCTTGTGTTAAGAACGCTGTTTACTTGTACTTAAATGCACCGGATCCTTGTGGCTCCTTCATATTGTCACACATACAACCTACCAAGGTCTCTCGTGAAACGTTATACTGAGCAACGCAGTTTTTTTCTTCTTTGCACGTCATAATTATTAATTTAAAGAATAACTTTTCGATTGTAAACCCACCCTTATCTGCGACAGTGATCTTCAGGCTTGTATCACAATCCTATGCACTTCCCTTTGTGTCGCAAGAGCTGTCTGTTACGGCGAGATTTGTACATGTAAACAGATAATAACTTGTTCATTCTGACCGAACGTAAAATAATGATTTACTTAAATATTATTTTCACGTCAGGACCCATAAAACTTATAATTAATACTAAAGTTAAGAAAAAGTTATTTATATATTAGTTCTCTCATTACTTATAGTAGCACCAAATAAAACATTTCAAGTACATTATTTAGAAAACTATGTCGTATTTAATAAACATATTTTACAGGCTGTATCTTCTGAAGTGTACTCCTAAGTGGCATTTAAAATAAGCGAGTATCTGACAAACGGTTTTGAAATATTAAAATTATAAAGTTTTTACAAAATATTGCAATATACATCAGGTGAAAACAAAGACAGATGTAATAGAGGTCGTATAACTCAGCTTTCATTCGTTTAGTTTTTATTAGTTTTGACATTAATTACACAAAAAATTAGAACAATAAATAGATGTTCAAATAAACCGGGACTTATCAACAAAGACATGCGTCATAAATTTCGTAAAATGAGAGGAATCTTTTTCCTAATGCTCATATTTGAGTATTGTTGAAGACGCACTGTGATACTTTGAGGTTTCGTATTTACAAGACTCAAATTCTGGCCGCAATACATGTATACTTCTGAAAATTGTGAGCTATTTAACTTAAAGTGTAACTATTTTTAGCATAAAACTTGTAATGAAGTTATATATTGCTTCATTATTTATATATTCATGCAAATAAACTGACTGTGCATAACTGAGCCACGATATTATAAGCGACTGTGGGATGTCAAGCATTGTAATTATTTGTAAGTGTACCTATGGGACAAATAAATAAATAGCCCTGCATGAAACCACAATTCTGCAATCCGAGGAACGACAGAAATTACTGCGTTAACGAATTTATTCTGCTGAATTTTTTCGGAAGGTGTTCCAAATTCGTCACTAATAATTTCGGATCAATACACTGTGCCACGCCTCTGCAAGCTGCCTTCAACAGCATCATTATTTTGTAGTGAGCTGGTGTTAGAGCCTCTCCTCTCTCCTCTAAAGGTACTCTGGATTGTGCATCATTTCAGCGCTATACGCACAATCAAATGCATTTGAAATTATTTGCAAGTGGCTGCATACTTAAAATAAAAGAGTGAACACGGGCAAAACCGTTCGAAATGCGTTATGTTGCTATATAACCACCGCAGTACTTACTGCCCATATCTTACCAACTGCTTTATTGTATGTTACCGATTCCCTTGTTTATCATCATACATGACTGTTCTATAACGCGGCTTAAAAAAATATAGACGTTTATAAATTGTATTAAAATTTCAACGGAAAAGTGCAGAAATACCCAGGCCTGAGGAGGAAGGAGGGTGGAGGCCCAAACACTGCTGTTTGCCCTGGGCCCCGAGAAACGTCTGGGCAGGCCTGGCGTAGTGTAAGCCACTATCCCATTTCATTGTGCTAAGGACTCTTGACGCTCTAAAGTAGAACGTTTGAGATTGGTCTGCAAAGAATTTAGCCGTGTCAAAAACTACATCATCCATCCATAATAGTATAAACTAGATAAATTGTGATCTAAGATGTAAAATGCTGAAAAATGTTTCGCTTTTTTCCAGTGTTGCATTAAAAATTGTATATAAAAAGAGCTTCGATGTAATTTGTTTCTTTTTATTTAATACGTGTTTATTTTTAGTTTCAAAATTACGGCTTTGTTGTCAACTTTCACACATTAAATTTATTAATTTACTATAACTCTGCACATTTGAATCATGAGAAATAATAAATGTTCCCTTTGACATGTGGAAAAAAAATTAAAATTTCAGAATTTCCTCATAACCAGGAAAATATTCTCATGGTAAGGAAAAAACTCAATAATTAGGAGTCTCGATTGATAAATTCACAGCGGTTTCAGAATATTTACTAACTCGTAGATATTGCAGAAAGAATGCTGATAGAAACCAATCTGGTCTTTGGAATATATTTTTACATATTTCCATGACAGATAAATCAACTGTTGCCTTTATGCATCAGTATAAAATAATAATTATTTGATTATGTGAGGACTTGTATGTTAATTCTCTGGATGGAAGTGTCGGATAAAGCGCGAGGAGGACATTTACGTCAACTGGCCCACGAAACATTCCTGTGATTGCCTTTATACTTCACAACCAGCGAAAATTAAAATATAAATATAACCAAAACACAAATTTTAATTAAAGAAAATTATGAATTTTAATATTTTTAATAATTGCCGTACTGAGACACTACTTTCGTTCACCGTTTGACTGATTCTCCTCATTTATACTGGCATTTCTTCTTTCATGGTTAACTGGACATTCATGAGAGCGGCTTATTTTATTCTTTCTGATTGTGCGTCATTTTGCCTCAAGCAGGTTTATAAATAAATTATATTTTCCACTGACAGAATGACTGGTGTGTGTGGATCGATAAAATTAATCTGAAAAATTGTTGAAATTTTTTGTATGCAGACATTGCGTCAATTCTTACATTCAAATGTATCAAGTTAAAATAACTTAAATAGCTATTAATATAATATTACTGTTCTGAAAGGCATTAAGTCATAGAACGATTTTGTTGAAACAGCTGCTAACATTGACTTAGATCAAATCTGACTTGGTGTCCACGTCAAATTACACGTAGGCACAAGTAAGAACTTCTGTAAAAAGTTGATTTTAAAAGTAATTATTGAACTGTTACCAACTATGTTTCCTTCTTTTTAAAGTATTTCTCTCCATCTAAAAATTTTTTTAAAAAAGGTCGCCACAGTCGAGCTGCCATATGTTTTCTTTGTCAACAAGCGTTTAAAAACAAAACATTCAGAGCGTACCAAGTCGTAAAACCACGAGATTCCACTTAACTACAGAAGACAAATAATTTGCTAATCCAATGTGGTTTTTCATAAGCCTAAAGCTTAAATATAGGATCATATTTTACTGATTCTGTTTTCAAGATACTCGTTCAGGAAATATGCGGTAGAACACTATTGGTTGGTTAAGAATACGTGAGACATATATTAATAAGCTCTATATACGTCAATTGAATTTCAGAGTCTTTTTTGCAGTAAACATTGAAAAACTAGGCAGGGAAACACTATGACGGTTTTGCCATCTATGTGAGCAAATATTTCCCCACGTTGGTGCATTTGCATAATATCTTGAACCGCAACAACGTACTAAACATTTTTACGGTGTCAGAAATATCTCGACATAAATACATCACCCTGGTATAATATTTGCTTACAAAGTTAGTCAAAATACTTTAGTCCATCCATGGTCACTTCCAACTTTTCTGAAGACCTACTTAAGTTCTACTTCCAAAATATTCCTCCATGCAAATAAACCTTAACCAATTCTAGAAAATTACATCAAAGGGACAATGCACCGCATTTGTGCGCACTCATATTAATAATATCTTGCAAAATAAATATATCTCACTAGGAATTACCAACACACCTTTTTTATCTGTGTTTTTATTCACGTTAATTATAAATTAAATATTTTAATTTATACATAAAATGAAAGTAAAAGTTCAATTTAACCACAAATATGCTACTTTATGCCAACAGAAGTACAAAACGCGTTAGCACATGACTTATTCAGGAAACAACCAAACACACGCCATACATGGTGCGATGTTTCAAAGGTTTGACTCGAAAAGTCTGAAGAAACCGCGAATGGACTATAACCCAGGATTTCCCTTTTGTGTGTGTTTTTATTGGCTTTTATAAACTTGTAGAATACAAAAAACGTTTTTAGCCGTGCACTCTTAAGCGAGTTCAAACGCTCGTTGGCCGGTGAAAGCCCTGAACGACCTGCTATCATGGCGACAGGTGGTGCAGGGAACAGCGCGGTGGAAGGAAAGAGTGTTGGTTCGGATGATGGGAAGGAGGAAGGTGGGGTGTAAGTAGTGTAGGTACGTAGCTGTCGCTAAAAGCCTCCTGCTCTCAAGTAACGGTCTGCACGCTAATTATACTGATTAGGGGCTAGCGGGCCTGCAATTAGGTGCGACGGGCGGTCCCGCGTCCAACCATGCAGGATACTTTGCTCTGGGGTTCCGCCCCCTTTCACACGGGCTGCCTACACGCTCAGGGGTGCCCTCGTCACTAGCCCGTCACCTAGCGTCGCTTGTTATAGGAAACGATAACCGATTCTCGCCAAAACATTTTAAAGACTCGTTCAATCTCAAAATACTTTAGCTCAAATCCGCTTTCCTTTCTGGATTGTTTTGTGGTTGTCGTATGCCTAGGCTGCAAAACCGTGTGCAGAGATTCTGCAGAAAAAGTTTTATTTTAAAACTGTTCAACGTGTCTGAAGTATGGCTTCTTACAAATACAAATAGCACTCGTGACTGGATTTTTTTAAGGTAGCTGTTGGCCTAGGATGGAAAACCGTTTGCAAAGCTTCGACAGAAAACGCTTTTTTTTTTTTTTTTTTTTTTTTTCCACAATTTTTTTACCGTGTATGAGAGATGGCTGCTTGCGAACACGTGACGCATTTAAGAAACGTTACGCATGCATATCTAATTTTCAATTCCTCCATTTTTCCGTGAAGCGTGTTTTTATAGTGAAAATGACAAGAATGGTGGTTTTCACAACTAATATTAGGCATGGACATTACTGTACATAATCATTAAAGTTGTACAAGGACGTGCGTCACGCCTCTATTTTTATTAGTACATAATAAAATGATACAGTCGCCGCTGAAAGTCTCACAGAAGCGTGTTACCGAAGGGAAGACTGCAGTGCTTTGCGCGTAGAGGCGATGAGACAATCGATCTGCACTCCTGGGTCACCCTTACCGCTCCCGCGCTGCTAGAACGCAGACTCACAAAATACCTTCAGCCAGACGGCCACCTTAACACTTTGAGGTCAGGTGTAGACACAGAGATTTAATTTAGGGCGACTCCTTTGACAATATTTCATTTACAATTAATATGAATAAAACAGAGAAAAATAGGCGTTTTTGGTAGTAGGTACGTAGTAAGATATAGTTCTTATGCAAAATAGTTTTACGTTTAGACCCGGTGCACACGCGCGGACATAGGCCCTGCGGCACCGCAGTGTTGCCGCAGAAACACATTCACACGCTACGGACAAATACCGCAACAGTCTGAACGAACCCGGCAAAANGTTTCATTTATAATTAATATGAATAAAACAGAGAAAAATAGGCGTTTTTGGTAGTAGGTACGTAGTAAGATATAGTTCTTATGCAAAATAGTTTTACGTTTAGACCCGGTGCACATGCGCGGACATAGGCCCTGCAGCACCGCAGTGTTGCCGCAGAAACACATTCACACGCTACGGACAAATACCGCAACAGTCTGAACGAACCCGGCAAAACAAATGCGTTTATATCGACGAAAACACATAATTTCTGCGTACCTAGCGTGTAAATGTTTTTTTTGGAGAGACACAGACCACATTGGGTGCATAGTTTCACTGATGCGCGAATTTTGAAAGGCAGATTCGAAACAACTTTTTCAGACTTGCAGGACAATTCAATAAAACCGTTTCCATTACCTCCGCATGAGTGTCAAGTCATCTCATGAGCTGTTAGGTACAATAAGTGACAGCATCAAATCGAATAATACAGTCATGAGACTCGCAATACCGCCAGTGTTGGCGGTAACACAAAAGTATGTGAATTTACATTGATATGTATGGTTTTTAATAATGATAGAACGTAATAACAATACAGCGAACCACGAACGTAAATTTCTACGAAACTGATACGTTACGCTTGCTATTAAATGTGCGGGGTTTTATTTCAAAGAGGCACTGAAATTCAAATGAATAAGCACGACACTGAACTATTTATATTTAAATGGCCGTGTTTTGTAATCGGTTCTCTAGTATATAAATAGGCAAGCAGTTTATAATTTGAGAGATATATATATATGTATATTTACCGATACAAAGTAGATAGTAGAGGATAAGTATAAAAGGATACCCCAAATTTGAGGATATATAATATAAAAACCAAACAACCAATAACCTTGGTTGAACAATCAAATGAACCGCGGAGCTGTAAAGTTTATTTACCATATCTTCATTAATGTTCAATGTGACCACCACAGCGGCCCGAACGAAATCTACGCGATAATCAAACTAGTTTCACAATCTTGTCAGCATGTCCAGTGTTACGGTTTAGATAGCGTCCGTAATTCTCGTTTTGAGGTCGTCAATGTTAGCTGGCAATGGTGGACGAAACACTAAATCCTTTCTGTAACCCCATAGAAAAAAATCACAAGGGGTAAGATCCGGGCTTCTTGGGGGCCAGTGATGAAGAGCCTGGTCACCAGCTGCTCCAAGACCAATCCAGTGTTGCGGAGACGTCTTGTTCAGGTATCCGCGAACAGCTAAGTGCCAATGGGGTGGCGCACCATCCTGCAGGAAACTGAAGTCCCCCGCCGCCTCTTCTAACTGAGGAAACAACCACTCTTTAAGCATGTCCAAATAAGGGATTCCAGTATCAGTGGGCTTGTGAAAAAATAAAAGGCCGAAAACAGTGTCTTTGGATACAGCGCAAAACGCGTTCACTTTGGGGGAAGCGCACTCGTGTTCGGTGGTTTCATGTGGAGGCTCCTGACCCCATAACCACACGTTGTGCCAGTTCACCTTACCATTTGTATGGAACGTCGCTTCATCGCTAAAAACAAGCTTAGACATGAACGCATCGTCTACCTCGTTGTGGGCGAGAACGAACGCACAGAAATCACGTCTCAGTTCTTTATCCCTTTTTGTAAGAACCTGTACAAGCTGTAACCAGTACGGTTTTTACAGCAAACACTTTCGCAACAATTTCCGTACCGTCGATTGAGGGATTTTCATTTCCCGGCTAGCTTGTCGAGTTGATTTTCTCGGACAGCGAACGAACGCTTGTTGAATCCGTTGCACATTCTCTTCGGACACACGCAGCAGCCCGGAACTTTTTCCTTTGCAAAGGCACTCTATGTCACGGAACTGACGAAACCAATGTACGATACTCCACCTATCGAGAGGACAACGTCCGTATTTGCGACAGAATTCGTGTTGAACAGTCGTAACCGATTCACGTTTAGCAAACTGAATAACACAGAACGCCTTCTGTTGTTCCGTTGCCATCGTGATGCGGACTAACACACTACACACGCTCATAGTGCGACGACAGACGCTCCCAGTGTCATCTCTCGGCACATAAAGGAAACATCAGACCTTTAAATTGACGTGTCGAATGCGAGCTCGCTTCCCCCTCGCCGCCTCAAACCAAGAGTTACAAACGCCATCCAAACCGTCCAAACTTCACAGTTCCACGGTTCATTTGATTGGTCAGTCGAGGCAGTATGTTGTTTGGTCCTGATATTATAGACCTTCAAAGTTGGGGTATTCTTTTATACTCACTCTGTACATTAACAAAGCTTGACACTGTGATCTATATAGTTACAGCAGGATTGTCTTTACTATCTTACACACCATTATTTAAAATATTCATGCAATCGTAATCTTGAAAATCCGGATTGTTGGAAGGAGTGGCATTATATTATATTCTTACATTAAATTTTTGTTCATGCCATTCATATTACGTACTTATAAAATTTACTTACCAATTTGGTTATTCTTATTATCCTCCTTTACATCGAAGACTTCACAAAATTATCGGCAGATATCAATCCACGCACTTCGTTTTTTAATGTGGTCGTGGAATTCTTCTGCGGCTACATTCAAAATTTCGGTATGTTTTTTTCACCTCTGCGATAAAATGTTTAACGTCCAACACGTCTTCACGTCCAGTTCCCGCTATGTCGCTGCTGCGGCAAAATACCGCACGTGTGCACTGACTGGTTGACTGCAATGCACTATAGGACGCAGGTGGACTGTTGGTGCCATCTTCTTCCTGTGGGGAGCCGCGGACAAAACTGCACGCTCAGTGGACGCGCGGCACCGCAGCTACGTGCGCACTGATACACATCAGCCGAGCCTTCGAGAAATGCATCTGCGGTGCCGTAGTGGCACGGTGCCTTAGTGCGCACGAATGCGATGTGTTTTCTCTCTGGAGTGATTTTATAGTTTTGGTGAAGCTTCATTTGCATAAGGCGGAGGGATATCCTAAAAAACAGAACTTTAGCAGGGCTTCAGAAAAATTGGAGGTAATCGTGATTGGCCTATACTCTGCGGCGCAGATTTACACACTTTCAAGGCATTCTATAACTGAGTCGCCTATATCAACCACTGCAGGAACATCTATTATTTTGTTCTTTGTAGTCCTACTTACCATCGTAGTACTACTTACCGTCGTCCTATTGTTCTGCAGTACTACGAAAAAAGTTATTATATTGTAACATTGTTTATTACTGGCCGGCTGTTTGACAAAATTATTGCCGAATTTACAGTGTCCCAATTATAAGTGTTTTTTCTATGTAGCATATTATACAGTCGATCGCGTTCAGTTGAGTTATTTTTACTATGAGTGCTGTTGACGCAGTGTTACGTTGCATGAAGTTTCATGAAAACTGCTCGTGACATAACGTTACGTCACCAATGACTTCAAAGAATGCGAAGATCGTGATATTACGCAAAATTCCATATAACGCAGTTACATTCCGGAGACGAAATATCACGTCGGCAACACTCAAAGCGTTAATTGTAACACGTGTTAGATAGGTATCCGCCTATCACAGAAGGTATCTACTGGAATAACCTAATTATGATTGACACAGCGGCGTGGGCGCGTGGCCGTGTCGATGTCTGCAGGGATGTCGAGAGGATGGAAAGTGTCATAGGCTGGCTATTACCGCTCAGGTACTGGAGTCCAGAAGACTGCCAGTGGGAGTTTATTCTCTGGCGCGTCGGCTGTCCCCACGCACGAGCCTTAGCCAGCAGTGACAGGATGGTACCGCGTGAGAATATGTGTGGTCGTCGGCTCCTGCTCATGCTCCGGGGGTTGGTAGTGGAACCCGGCTCAGGCAGGTTGCTCTCTCGGTCGGGGGATTTTGCTAGAGACTGTGGTACTAGCAGGTGGCGAGGTTAGCCGAGAAGGATGGGGAGGGGGGTGTTATTTTTCAATTTTGAATTTAAAATTAAATTTGCCTTTATTAGAATGAATTAAAAATTTTAAATTTTAAATTAATCATTATTAAATATATTTGGCTTCTCATCTCTCCTTATGGAATACATCGTTGAAATATGTATTAAAAAACTGGAATTTAACATGGAAATGATTTTAATGTATTATATTTGTTGTATTATGAATTTGTATAAGGTTTATAAGAATAGCTATAATTTAAATTGAAGATCTAGCGTCCATGCTAATAGCCAACCTCTAGGTCTGGGGCCTCCCGTAATTCCCATGCACAAGTACAAAATGTTACCCCATGTAGTAATAGTGCATGTAGTTTGTTCTTTGGCAGTCGATTCAGGATAGACATAAAACACAATAAAATTGATATAATTTTAGAAATAAGTGACAATAACATTAATTGTGTCTGTTGTCGAGGTACTCAATCAGAAGTCGGCATGGAGTCGCGACGAGCTACAGGTATGTCACAGTTGGGGCATCAGATGTGTTGACCTTGGAGAAATCCTCCTAACCCACACCAGGGACGACGACTTAACGACCGTAATAAATGAATTGAAGGTTTAAATTACATTTAATTTCGTTTGCAAAACAAGTTCATCATGTGTAATGCAAGTAGATCNATAAATGAATTGAAGGTTTAAATTACATTTAATTTCGTTTGCAAAACAAGTTCATCATGTGTAATGCAAGTAGATCCATAGTTTGGTTGGTCTCATTCTGCGGTTGAAATGGAATCGCGACGAGGCTCTGGCGCGTCGAATTTGGTGAAACAGCCTTCTCAACCCAAAAATTCTCTTCCTATCCAACTCTAGGCTGAGGACTATGTCTTACGATAACAAATTGACATAATAATGATATTTTTGGTATTTTGTAATACAATGCAAGCTTTATTTCGTAAATAAATAAAAACTCAATATTTTAATGGCTAAATGACTTAAGAAGGTACTAGTTATTTAATTGGTGTGACCCATCCGAGTAAGGAAATGTCTTCTCGCAATGAAATGCGGTCAGTGACCAAGCTAAAACTCAATTTTGACGTAGTCTTTTGGTGTCTAGCTTGCACGGATATCATTACGTGAAAACTAGGTGTCCCTAGTTAATGTTACAAAAGTGACGTGCAACTTCGGTCACTTTGAAGCACANTATCATTACGTGAAAACTAGGTGTCCCTAGTTAATGTTACAAAAGTGACGTGCAACTTCGGTCACTTTGAAGCACATGTACTCCGTTGGCGGCGAGCTGCTGTGAAACTGCTGTCTTGTCTGACTTGCTGCACTGTGCTTCCTACGTACGACATCCTGATTGGCGGATGACCNCTGCTGTGAAACTGCTGTCTTGTCTGACTTGCTGCACTGTGCTTCCTACGTACGACATCCTGATTGGCGGATGACCTCGCACAATGTTCCTTAGGCGCGACACCATCTTCCGACTTCGGAACACACAAACTCACACACATATATTTCAATTATGTGTATGTTAATGTGTATACTGTGTCCAGAAGTGTGTAGGAAGCCTTCAGAATCCTTGGTTATTAAGCCAACTCCACGAAGCGACCTAAGCCACCGCAATGTTGCGTGTTTCGAAGACGAGTAATTTTGTCCAATATTAAGGACACCTGAATGGTTATAGACATAGACGATTGTTTATTGTTGGAAACATTGACTGTTTCCTAGGATTCAACGTACTGTATATATAGTTCATTCTCCGTCTACTTCTGTCTGTTTTTATTCNAACATTGACTGTTTCCTAGGATTCAACGTACTGTATATATAGTTCATTCTCCGTCTACTTCTGTCTGTTTTTATTCTTATTCATCATAAATGAAATATAATAATTAAAAAGTTCAATTTTATCATAAATAAGGTACTGTCATGTTAAAACACAAATATAAAATGCTTATGATATGGGGCATATTTTGGAAACAACCAAATACGCCATACACGAGGTGATATTCCAAAGGTTTGATTCATAAAGTTTGAAGAAACCGCGAATAGACTATATAAATGTGACAGATTCATTTCGTCATTGCCTGTCACGTGATTACAAAGCTATAACCGTATTTTATTGGGTCAATGACGAGTCACATACTTTGAGGGCGTTGGCCACGGAAAAATGTGATATTTTATATTTTCACAACATATTGTTCACCTTGTAGATAATATCAGTAAATACGCTTTCCTCGCAAAAAAATTGCATTTGAGCGTATAGTTTTTGCGTAAATACATGTCAAAATAACAATGTTACCGTTTTAAAAATGTACAAATAATTAAAACCATCTTACGTTCAGGAATGAGATAACTCACACTGAAAAGATGCCCGGGGCTACTTCAAGACTTCTATAATTTGTGGCTGTCTCTAAATTTATAGAAAATAACTTTTATTAGACATGCATTAAAGTGAATTAAGACAAGATCTTTCAGTTGCCCTTTTTAAATTTTCAGCAAATAGTTTTGTTTATAATGTTTGTATATTACAAAACCAGTAACATTTTGACTTTGACATGCCATTTTGCAGAAACCATGCGATATAAATAATTTTATCTGTGGAATAGGTAGTCACAGATAATGTCTACAAGTTGAACATCAATTCATACATATATAAAATAAAATTTTCCGTGGCCAACGCCCTCAAAGGAAAACATTTGTGATTGGCCTTCAAAGAACTTAAACGAGACAGAAACGTGATCATCCAGTCACAAGGGGCCGCGGTGTTTAAGCTGTTAGACTGTTCGCCTCCCATCTATGTGAACCGGGTTCAACCCCTGGCCGGGTCACTCCCAGATTTTCGCAAGTGGGAATCTTGCCGGACGATGCCGCTGGTCGGTGGATTTTTTCGGGAATCTCCCGTTTCCCCCAACCTTGCATTCCGACGCTGCTCTATTCTCAACTCATTTCACCCTCATCGGCTCTCAATACCTCGTTGTTAAAAGCCGCCCAAATCTCTCAACTCAACTTAACTCATCCAGCCGCAAAATATTAAACTAGTTAGAATGTTATGGAAAATNTCGCCTCCCATCTATGTGAACCGGGTTCAACCCCTGGCCGGGTCACTCCCAGATTTTCGCAAGTGGGAATCTTGCTGGACGATGCCGCTGGTCGGTGGATTTTTTCGGGAATCTCCCGTTTCCCCCAACCTTGCATTCCGACGCTGCTCTATTCTCAACTCATTTCACCCTCATCGGCTCTCAAGACCTCGTTGTTAAGAGCCGCCCAAATCTCTCAACTCAACTTAACTCATCCAGCCGCAAAATATTAAACTAGTTAGAATGTTATGGAAAATATATTGGCTGAAAAAATTTTCACAATTTTCAATTGTCTATAGTAATGCAAGATTCGCTTTATTTTGCTCGTTTGACTTCTGCCATTGCTCGATAACTTGTGTGATACGTATCAGGGATGCTTTTAGCCAGTAGTAAAGGCTTACGGTAAGCAACCAACATGCAGTAGCTCTGTTACACAGGGTAAATTATGCCGTATCACACGAAATTGCGTGGCGGTTCCTTTGATGTGGAGGTACCCATTTATTGTTGACTGTGCAAAGTTTTGGGAGCGGGCCTTCTGATTGGCTACTGCGTGCTGCGAAAGATACCCAGTTGGCTGGGTTACCGGTTGGCAAGTAGGTAACCAGACGCTGTTTGATGGACATCCCACAGTAATTCAAAATGCAATTGTTCGCGCCAAAATTATCTAAAATCGAACATTCTCACACAAATTGTAAAGTGGGGAATTTTTGTTTTCCTACGTATGCTCAACATTCCCACATTCTGACCAAATCGGTCTATTCATCTGTCTTCCACGGGTCATTCAACTTGCAAAAGTGGGGAATAGCATGGATTCTGTTATATACGTAACAAAGTTCACTAATTAAAAATTGTAACGTTTGCTTGAACACAATTATAAATATTAATATTTTTCATAAAATTAAGTATAACCTGTTTGAGCTTCAAAATGGTGTATTTCCAATTAGTTTTGTGAATTTTTAATTAACTATAGCCATTAGAAGAAAACTGTGTTTTAAGGTAAAATTTTGTCATAAAACACACAATACGAAAAGAGCGAACACAGACGAAGAGACTGTATCACCACCTAAATGTAGCATTGTATGTAGGGAAGAAGTGTGTAGTATGCTTGGTAGGTATGGGAACAGGTGGACGGTGTCGTATTATGGAATTCGACATCTGCCATCTTGTTTATTCCCGTTTTCCTCTCAAAAATTTTCCTTTTCACTAAAAACACTAAAAATGGCTATAATTTTCCTTAAAATTTCTCTTTTCCTTGAAAATTTTCCATTTCCCCTTTAAAAAAGCATCGAGAACCCAAGTGCAAAAACGAGCTCCCCCCCCCCCCCNGGTTTTTAGCCTCAAAAAGCCCCATTATCCCCTAGAAATCGCCCCCTTTTTCTGGAACATTTGGAAGGGGTCAGATTCTCGGTTTTGACCACTGCCATCTTGTTTCCGGCCACCATATTATTTATGGCTACTATCTTGGAGTGCTTTCTTGTTTCCGACTACCATCTTGTATCTGGCCACTATGTTGGAATTTATTTCCTTATGCTCTATCATTCCATCCCTATTTTCTCAAGCTCTCGCTTTCCACATTAGTTGCCTTCGCTCCATCCCGCCATATTTGTTGGGCTTATAAAATTGTTCATGTTGCAAAGGACTTTGAATTTTTTAACATAGTGTAGGAATTATAATATTTTTTTCATGCTGTATAGGACTTAAAATAATTTTCACTCATGTAGGACTTAGAATATCTTTCGCCTCGTGCAGGACTTAACCATTCATGTAGGAATTATGGTCACCTTCGTTCCACCTCACCATCTTAGATTTAATTTCTCTTAGTCACCTTTGTCCCACCTCATGCCCTATCATTCCACTTTATCAGCCGACATTTGAGATGCTCTATCATTCTATCTTTTGTATGCCATTAGATTTTATTGTGTCATGCTCTATCATTCCCCCTTTACATCCACCATCTCAGATATTATTATACTGTGCTATTTCATTCTACCTTAGTCGTCTTCACTCCACCCAGCCATCTTGACATCTGTCACTCTGTTCAGATTTAGTCACCTGCTGATTACTCTGTCTCCTCGAACTACCATATTGTTTCATCGTATGTCTGTCATTCCATGTCAGTTATCAAGGATTTGATTTGTCTAACCCCCCAGGTGAGCTGTTGACAACATTTTTCTTTCATGCTGGCATTTTATGTCCACTATCGTGGATTTTAATTTTCCTAGTCACCTCTCTTTCATTCTCTATCATTCCTTCTTGATTTATTCACCAGTCCACCACATTAGATTTTATTCATACTCTGTCATTCTAAATATATTAGTAGCTTGCTGATTACTCGATAGCTCGAAGAACCATTTTGTTTCGCCTGCTGACGACTGAATTTATAACTTGCTGCAAACAGACATAGTAGATTTTCTCTTTTATTCCTTCTATATTTAGTCACTTGATGATTACTCATTGTGTCACCTGTGCTCAACTCCGTCGAGCCACCATATTGTTTCATTTGCTGACGACTGCATTTGTTTTTAGGCCACTATCTAATATTTCATGTTTACGTAGCCACCAGGCAAACTCGCTGTAGGTCGCCATATTTGTAGGACTTAACCACTTGTGAAATACTTACATATTTCACATGTATATATATGTCTTTCGCCTCATTCAGTACTTAATTTTTTTTCATATAGGTATTTTCACCTTGTGCAGAATACTTAACCACTCATATAAAAATTCAAATTTATTTCCATACTTCTTTATTCCTATCGGCACATGCTATCCTTTAAACATATTCTAATAAATTCGACTTAAAAAAAGTCCAGAGAAAATCTAATCTAACCCTACCTCACATATCCTAACAAAATAGGGCTAAGAAATAAATAAAACCTACCACAGTCTAGAAAGATCAGAGCTAACCTACAGAATAAAAAAGTACATACACTAAGCAAACATATCCATGCGTACCTTACAACATAACGACCAGCCGTACATCCACTGTAACCTAAGAAAATCTCAGTCATAGAAACCAACCGCACCATTCTCTATAACCAAAGAAAAACTAGGTCATACTAATACACCATAACACCCACCCAAGCAATTATACATCCCAGGTCGACCCATATCACACAANTTATACATCCCAGGTCGACCCATATCACACAACATTCCTACCATCTGTTAAACTAACAAAACCTAAACTGCCAAAGCCCAGAAAAATCAAAGCTAGTATAACCTACCATAGTTCAGATAAAAACCATTCAACTATTACCCGTATGCCTCCTATAATTATGTCAGCCACTTAACGCAATTTGACTTGTTTAGATAATAGAAGCAGACTTCATTCAGACTGCAGCCGATTGTCACTTCGGGTAATATTTACCTCACACTTGCAAAGGAATGGTCGAAGAAAGGAGAATTATAATTAAAATCCAATATAAAGCAAGAGAATGTCAGACACCATAACATCTACCCAAGTAACCACACATTACAGACCATTCCATGTGACAATCATTCCTACCACCTGTCAACCTAATATAATAAACAGATACCAGTCTACCCATCATCCAATCTTCTATAAATCTAGAAAAACTCAGGCATTACTAATCATCTATACCACGAAACACACCATCCATACCACCTGCCATTACTCAAGAACTCAAGTGTACCAAACAACTATACATTCTAGGCCAACCCATGCTACAATCATTCCTACCATCCATGAAACAATTGTTACTAGGCCATCCAATGTTACATCTTCTATAAACCAAGAAACATTCAANTCATTCCTACCATCCATGAAACAATTGTTACTAGGCCATCCAATGTTACATCTTCTATAAACCAAGAAACATTCAATCATTACTAATCAACCATACCACCCAACTCACCATCCGTACCGTTCACCATAACTCAAGTGTACCAAGCAACTTTACAGGTCAAACCAACCCATAACCTAATATACATTACATCTGCTCTGCCAATCGACATTATACAAAACATATGTAACACTACACCAAATAATACTAAAAAAAATACACCACCCATAACAAGCAAAGATACAATCCATACCATATAAAGCCATTTCAAACATCGCGTCACAATAAACTTATTCCCATACCATACNTCATTCCTACCATCCATGAAACAATTGTTACTAGGCCATCCAATGTTACATCTTCTATAAACCAAGAAACATTCAGTCATTACTAATCAACCATACCACCAAACTCACCATCCGTACCGTTCACCATAACTCAAGTGTACCAAGCAACTTTACAGGTCAAACCAACCCATAACCTAATATACATTACATCTGCTCTGCCAATCGACATTATACAAAACATATGTCACACTACACCAAATAATACTAAAAAAAATACACCACCCATACCAAGCAAAGATACAATCCATACCATATAAAGCCATTTCAAACATCGCGTCACAATAAACTTATTCCCATACCATACACCATACTGACTGACACTAGCCAAATACACTGACCACCAATACTAACCACTTTAATTCAATCATGCCTTAGCATTACAGGACTCACTGGCGCATACATACTGCCCATCCCATTTGACATGCACTGTCAATCACCAGACAGATATATTGGAAACCATACCACAATTATACCAGCCATACCATCCATCACTACCCAAGTGGACCAAGACACTTAACAGTCCAGACCAACGCATAATAATTCCTACCTTCTGTCAAACTATCATTAATTACTGATACCANCAAACATTCCTACCTTCTGTCAAACTATCATTAATTACTGATACCAGATCAACCAACATACCAACTATATCCCAAGAAAACACTCGGTCATACAAATAAAAAATACCACCGAACACACAATTCATACCATCCATCATAGCTCGAGTAACTAAACAGTTGAGACTAACCCATAACCAATAACCTAACATCCATTACATATGCGATATTGACTGACACCTGCCAAATATACTAGTCACTATACTACTCAATAATACTCAAGCATACCCCAGCCATTCAGTCCACACAATCCTTAACAAAAGAAAATATGTGTATTACCCATACCATCTGCTCTATTAACACGAGACCAAATATACTCACCACCTACTATAACTTAAGCATGCCTCGGCCATTCAGCCCACATAGACTTTATTAAACATTGATATACTGACAATATCACTAGCTCTACGACCAACACAGGAAAAAATATATTTCGCAGTATACTACCCAACATACCATACAATCCACACCAGGTAGGTGAGGAGAAAAAGGAGGTGAATGAGGAGGAGGAGGTGGATGATGTGAAGGAGGATGTGCATGACGAAGAGATGGATGAGGTGGATGAGGAAGAGGAGAATATGAACTATACATAACAACTAACAAACCAGGCCAACAAACCAGCTTAATATGCAAACAATCTATACCAATTACCATGCTAACCACCATATCATCAGCATACCAAACAAAAATACAAATAACCCTAGCGACCAGCAGTACTGTACCAACCACAAACCAGCATACGTCAGTCACACTGCACACATACTTGATTTTAAGCAATGCATCACACAATATAAAAAACGCATTTCATACTGCTCATACCAACTAACAAACAATACCAACCATTTACCAAAAGACCATGCCGAACATATTAACACCAACAAACCAGTTGATTATAACAGTCATCCATACCCCTAGCCACACTGCCTTAACACAGCAGGTACCAACCCTCCAGCATACTGAACAACAATAGCATCCACCATATCAACCAAAAAACCAATAAATTATACCTGCTATCCATACCAATAACTGAACGACAAATCCTAAGAAATACCATATTTCTGGCATATCAAGTAATTAAATCGTTAACCCCGGTGGTACTGAGAACAATACAGAGCATATCATTCACCACAACACTAGCTTACCAACATGTTATCTTAATACATCTGCCAATAGTAGTGATTACCATCCCAGATAATCATACCAACCAAATCATCATAAAGACACGAGTATATACTCATACTGAAAAAAACAATAGCATCCAAACCAAATATATCATCTGCTCTAACCCAAACATACTTCAGTTAAGCTATTAACAATACAGACCATATAAAACACCAACCTCAGTCATACTGATTAATTATACAGTCAAATATATTGACTACCATATCGACTATAATTTCATCTAACTTCACCAGTTTTACATATAGCTATTTAACCAACCAACAAAATATTCCAATCATAAATTCCAACCAAGCTATCATAAAATCGGTACCATCAAATTAACCATCTATAACACCCATACAAACTTAGTTCTCAGATACCATACCAACATATACCATACAATCATACTAACCAACCATAGCAGTCAAGCGCTCTAACCCCATTGCACTAACTAAACCTTCCATCGAACCATTCCACCCACACCACAAACTAATGATGTCGCTTAAAAATTCTGACCACACCATCGAAGGCAAACTCTTATCATACCACCACACCAACCAAACCTTTGATCATGCCGTACCATATCAACATAGTAACTATACCTACGATACACTCAATCTAACAGTAGATATTAACCATACAGTCAGACAGGAAGAACAAAAAGCATTCTTAATAACCCTACCATCGGACCAACCATATTATCTTCTAATACTGATAGGACACTACAACAAGCCATAACTGCTATATAAACAAAACCAATTGTACAACGAAATCCATACTGTCATTTAATACTGATAGAACACTCCAACAAGTCGTAATTGATATACAAGCAAAACCAACTATACAACCAAATCCATACCATTATACCATGCCATCAAGATCTGCCATCCATAAAAGCAACCTAACCATATAGGAAAGCCATACCGACAGAAAATGTCACACAATACCTCCTATTTAAACAATTTGAGCCCCAAACAGCCACAAAAGCAATTGGCAATTTCATTACTCAATACTATCCATTAAAACCATCCCAAGAGACAGCCAAGGAGACATACGCCCAGGGGTCATGCTAAAAAATGGCATATAATCAGCTCTGCAAACCAAACCTTTCATCAAACCATTATGTCCATATCAACAAAAAATATGTCATCCAGTCATAACATTGAGCCAATTAAAAATATGTATATTGGGACCATACGCAATATTCACCAAAACGAAATGCCTTTGATAATAGAGCATAGGGTCCATACAGTATAATTTATTTTGTCAGACTGAATAACATAATATTCAAGCCATAAATTTCAACCATATATACTAACCATATACATACTGATTATGCTTATGTATATTAAGGGAACCGCTGCCATATTTCTATTCTGTATATTTATTTACTCTGTGGTTTAATTGAGGGATGTGTTTAGTGTGCACATAACCTGACACAAATAGTTTTGCAAGACAATAGGAAAATAAATTCGTTTCTTGCTAACATTCGAGACCTCCCGAATGTAAATAAAATAATAAATGTACTAAGTTGATCACACACCGATAGAAGATAAAAATTGCTGCGGACAAGCTTACAAAATTTCCAGTGCTGATGAATGCGCATCATGCAATTCTCATTTTGTGGTTCTTAAAATGAACTTATCACTTTTTATGGTGATCCAAACACTTTTATTATTTGCGTCCATTTTCACAAAATTAGTTACATTGTCAATAGTGGAGGAGTTCACCTATCTGAAGACCTCACTATCTGGTGAGCCTTCACCAATAGTAAAGGCCATTCTTTCTCATTTCTGGCGCATACTTTAATGTTGTGAATCAGTATAAAAGAAAAAGGCTGATTGTGTCATTGTATGTCGAAGCACTGCTGATGGTGCTTATTGGGTGTAAATTCACCTCTTCCTTTACAAAAACTGTTAAAAAAAAATAATAACAGAGGTGAGTGCTACTTATGAATCACTCCATGTTCCATTGCAGATCCAGTGGAGACTGTCAGATACTGTGCTACCCAAATTGAACAATTTTGTGAAATTCTCAGGAAAGCATTGTTGCTCACAAGAAACTGTTAACAGTTCTCGTGCATTCACACTCAAGCCATCTAAAATCAAGTATACTCCAACTATGGTGTGTCAGAAGCCACATATATTGCGTTATTCTTTAAATGACTTTTTGGTAACTTACTTTGCTTTTCTATATATGGCGACATCTATCCTCTCTACAAATGGACGATACCTATAGCTGAAGACTCAAAGGAGCGATAGTATGTAGTTAAGACCATAACTCTTAGTTTGAATTGTTTGTAGTCCTCACACCAGTAGAAGGATGGTTCAAATACATAATTCCCTCACTGCGAGTCAGTACGTCACTCGCTGCTGCATTTTACAACTCAGGAAATTAAAGACGATGCTTCATAAGATAATCCGTCTATAAATAAGTCACCGAAAATACTGTCATTATTCTCAGGCTCCATCCACTATAATGTGAGCTATTACAGTGACTGGAGGACAATACATTTCTGGTTTCTCCCAAATAGATTCTTGAAGTCGAGCCACTTTTGTGATGGACCATTGTCTATAACTGGGAATACTCGCCTACTAATTTCCACCCCACTTCATGGAATGTCGCAGACACCTTAAAATGTAGAAAAAGTAGTAGCATAATGAATGATCAAGCTCAGGGGGCAGGATGGACCTCTATCTAAGATAGATTCACTTCTTCTTCTTTCTCATATTCCTAGTCTGTCCCATGCACACCTTTCCAAAAGCTTTGTGTCGTTATGTTACTAACTGTTCATTAGAGGAGACTTTTTCAATGCATATAACTGATCATAAACAAGATAGGAGTTCCAGGACCACCGGTAACTATAAACACCATTTTGGATTGGATATTGATGGTGCAGTTACACCATAATTTGGCATCTCATCGAGAGCCTTTTGGTATCTCACAGTTTATTTCTTCTATGGCATCACCTACATTGGAAGGTTAAACTACTGTGGAAGCTGGAGAAGTCACCTGTGAAAAAAGTCTCTTTGGCTTAGAAAGTGATGGATGTGAACAGATATTCATNCATGCACACCTTTCCAAAAGCTTTGTGTCGTTATGTTACTAACGTGTCGTTATGTTACTAACTGTTCATTAGAGGAGACTTTTTCAATGCATATAACTAATCATAAACAAGATAGGAGTTCCAGGACCACCGGTAACTATAAACACCATTTTGGATTGGATATTGATGGTGCAGTTACACCATAATTTGGCATCTCATCGAGAGCCTTTTGGTATTTCACAGTTTATTTCTTCTATGGCATCACCTACATTGGAAGGTTAAACTACTGTGGAAGCTGGAGAAGTCACCTGTGAAAAAAGTCTCTTTGGCTTAGAAAGTGATGGATGTGAACAGATATTCATAAATACTACTACTCTTGATGGTACCAAGCATTATTGTATTGCCATTTAAAACAGCTGATACTGATTTGGAAGACTCCATTGCATCTGCACTTCGCCATTTTTCTCACTGGAATATCGGGTTTCTAAACAGTCTGAAATCGAGTCTGGTCATGTTATATTCGCGAGAGATTATCTTGCTGCAAGCGCTTGTGCTAAGTTTAGCACTAGCCTTCCAAAGTCCCTAAATCCATATCGTATTACATTTCCCCCATTGTGTTGTGAAACCAGAGAGCACTATCACTAAATTACATGTAATTTTATCTCAGTGATGTTTTTCACTGGTCTCAAGCTGCAGAGCGACATTCTTAATGTTTTATTTCGATTCGAATTTAATTTTTTTTGTTCATAATTTACATAAAACATATGCATCGTCAGATTGAAAATTCCCCCACATAATATGTCTTGCCAAAATGACCCATTTGATGAAATCCGAGGATAAGCTAGTGAAAGCATATTAACTGAACATTGTGAAACATGGAGTCTCCTCAGCACTTTTTCTTGCCCTTCGTACTCTGCACAAATTGGAAAAGGACGAACAGAACAGTTTTGTCAACGCTGCTAGCATGATGCCAACAGACACATATGTGGATGATGTGGTTAGTGAGTCTGATAACTTTCATGCAGTAGTAAATCTAAAAAAAGAGAAGTAACAACTATTTTACCTGGTTAGTTTGAGACTATGAAATTTTATCAGCAGATACCCTTCCTTTCTGAGCG
Source organism: Clitarchus hookeri (assembly GCA_002778355.1). Taxonomy (NCBI): domain Eukaryota; kingdom Metazoa; phylum Arthropoda; class Insecta; order Phasmatodea; family Phasmatidae; genus Clitarchus; species Clitarchus hookeri. Next base: position 158,113 of record NQII01002673.1, read on the forward strand.
ACTTGCTAATGTATCTGCAGCAGAATTCTGAAAGTCCCTTTTTATGAAGTTTGGTGTATGAAAGTATTAGGGAAGCAGTGGAATCTTAAACCTGACACTTGCCATACAATTTTCAAGTTTGGCAACCCATATTTAACAAGTGGGGTATTTGTCTGATGTTGATAGTATATAAGATCATCTAGGCTTGCTGTCACCTCTAATTTTCTTGATAAAACATTTGTTTCAGAATTTTTGACTGGTAAATGTAGATTGGGGTGTCCTAACTTTACCAAATACTGTGGCAATGTGGGAAACAATTACAGTAATTAGAAAGATGCTGTCTTATTTCTCACAAAAAAACTTTTTATCACATATCTCTTTCAACAGAGGGTATGTGTTTCAACTGCACAGGTTCTGTGACAGCTCCAAGAATGGATGGGTATGATGCAGTGGTTTACCTGCACTTCTAACAGAAGTGCAGTCACTATCTCGTGTTGGGAAAGTTCCAAGTAGCCCCTATCAAGAAGGCGTTACTCATTCGGGCTGGAGCTTTGTGCAGCCATATTGCTAGCCCAGTTCTTGCACTCTGTCATTAAGATGCATTCCTTTACCTTGTGGTTGGACCTATGCTTTGACATATTCTTCTGTAGCCTGTAGAAGACCTACGCAGCTAATCGTATCACTAATATACAATACCGCACAGCTCATGAGTTGTGCAACCATGTGCTCACAGAGCTGAACCATGCAGAATATGCTAGGCGAGGACTGCCTCCAGCTGAACTACTGGAATATCCTCCCTGGTTGCATGGTCCTGCTTGACTGTTGTTAACAGAAAATGTGTCCTTGTTCCCTATCTGCTGAAAGGGTGCCACCCATCTGATAATCAAAAGGCTATTATACTGCAAGCTAATTCGGAGGATGGTCTTTTTCTCCAACTGCTAGTCAGTTTCAAAGGTGAACCAAATACAGTGCATCTTTGCTCTCTGCTTATGGTTCTGAAACAAAACTTGTTGTGGGAACCCACTGTGGTAAGCACTTAGTAACTCGCTGAGATATCGCAGTCAGAGCTCCTTTATATTGGCCCCAGTACACTATAGTATTTATAGCTTTGGAATTTTGGTTGCTTGGAGCAAGAAACACGATTCACCAACGTTTACACAAGTTCACAAGATCATAAAATATTATAATACCCTCCCGAGATCCACCTATACACCCATAACAAGTTTTCCTACTCTTCAAGTGTGTGGAGCGAAACCATTTATGAGTAACAGTATAGAATATGGTGGACTAATCTCCACCAAGATGGTAAGAATGTGGAAATCCCATGTGTTACAGGCCCACATTTGTCACTTTGCTTACTTGGAAACAAGCTTGCATCTTGATTTTCAACTGACACTTTTCTGGCCACCTTTCGTCGCTTCGTTGCACACAAAGGCTTCTGCACTCATGCCTGCAGTGACTATGGTACAAATTTGGTGAAGCCCAATCACAAAATGTCAGACCTTCATAAGTTCCTTGATAATGTTTACAAAAAGAGGATATTTGCAGATCAGCTGGCAGAGAATAGTGTAACCTGGAATTTGAACCCTCTCTCAGTATTCCACTTTGGAGGAATTTGGGAGACTGGGATGAATTATGTCAAGTCAATTTCTTCAAGGTTTCCGGGGCTTAGTTGCTGACATGTGAAACTATGTTATTCTGACTTAAATTAAGTTACCTCAACTCTCAGCCACATCGTGCTATGCCAGTCGATCCAAATGATCTTCCACCACTTGCCTGAACAACTGCTTAACATTTGACCCATTACAACTGCTACCTGAGGAGGCTTTGATTGGTATTCCTAAGAACACAATTTCTCGATGTTTTCTGGTGTAACTTATAACTCAGTCCTTTTGGAAGCGATGGGACATGCGATAACTCTGTTAGCTCAAACCAAGGGAAAACTGGACAATGCAAGCAGCTAACCTAGAAGTGCTCATCCTAATAAAAGACTAAAATGTACCTCCAAGACAGTTGCAGTTTGGTAGGGTGCTTCACTCATGAAACAGGACAGCCANCGTTGCAGTTTGGTAGGGTACTTCACTCATGAAACAGGACAGCCAAAAAAAGGATGTAACCCAAAATAGAAGCGTGATAAACGTATTTGCCTAAACAGGATGCTCAATCATACCGATGTTTATATGTAGTAAAAATAGCCATGGATACCATTACTTGATTAGAGAACAGTCTCACTACTATTTATAGGCTCTACATGAATAACTGAAATATGTTTGAAGATCCTGCTGAGTTCCTTATTTCAGCCAATTGTGAACAATTTCACTTCATGCGAAAATCGAAATTGCAGAGGGCCAAGTGACATGTACTCATGCTTCGACCTAGTGATAAGTTTACATGTTTAGAAATAGAAACACCTTACTTTTACGGTAATTCTAGCACTAACCTGTTTAAAAATAATCGATTATATTTCCTAAACATTACACTCATGAGACGTTTGTACATGACACAATTTTTCCTAATCCGCTACCGACATAACTGTAAGTACGGTAGCTAATGTTTACGTTGTAATACATGCATACAGGGAAAGTACATTTTTAAGCTACCGTTAAAATTGTGTAATTCATCACAGTTCAATTCGAATATAAAAGTGTCTGTTTCTTTGGCAGTTTAAACACTATCGAAGCCAGTCAGTCGATTTATACAGAATTAGTCAACGAACACCTAAACAAAAAGTAGATCCGAAATTCCGCTGTTAATACCAATACCAGTATCCTTAACTGTCAAAACTCCGCATAATGTTACTTCGATACAGTATCTAATAAACCTTAAATTTGATAATATTTCAACGTCGGTAAACTCTAACTTAAGTAGTCTTAAATTTTAGCTGGTTGCACAGATATTTCTTATGACGACAGCAGTATTACGCTTTTATGAAATATATATTAATCGGTTCAACATGTCTTAAAAGAAAGTTAACGTTTTTCAAAAGTACCCTGTTTATTCTTTTCCATGTTCTGAAGTAGAATATCTCTGCGTCTGCGATTATTTTTACCATTGGCAAAATAATAACTAACATTTATGAAAATCGTTGGGGCTTTTTTAACAAATGGAACACATAATCATGTTTTGTGATTGTGTAACATCTTCCAGAACATTATGTCGTGAAACAAAGACCCCACACTCGTTTCTGAAAAGTGGCAGTGCTAATGCGAGAGTTATACTTTTCATCTTCTCCCAGAACATTTTTTACGGCAGCTGTTAAAATTCAACGGAAATGATGTCATCCATACTGAGCCTTTTTATACACTTACGTGTTTCCTTCAATTACTGCAAAGTTTTATTTACTGGAATGTGAGGGATACATAACCGCCAGCGAGTAAAAGCTTCACCAGCGTTACAGCGTGAGAATCTTAATTGCTGCGATAGGAAGCCCGCATGTTATTTCACGTTATAAATACACAGCCTTCCGTTTGTGTTGAAAATAAAAGAATACTGCAAATGTCGAGAATAAAATGTGTAGCACGCCAATGTATCGAGTTGCTATAAATAAATTAATAATATGGACTATCAGGTGGAAAAATAAGAAATGTAAATAAATTCCTGTAGACGTTTAATTTTCCGTTGAATGAGAGTCAGCACAATTTTAAACTGTCTTAATAAGGAGTCATCTATGGCATATATCGCAAGCATTTTATAATTGTTTTAACATAAGAGTTTTTTATTTTTAGTTAAATTCTACTTTTACGTAATTTTATCTATAAATTGTAATATTTAATTTAAAATAAATATAAATACAAACAGGGAGAAAATATGTGTGTTGGTAATTTCTAGTAACAAATAGTTATTTTCCCTTTAACGTAATTATCTAGACTAGGTGAAGCTATGTTTACATGAGACGGATAAATATCCTGGAAGTAAAACTTTAGCAGAGCTTCAGAAATGTTGGAAGTAACCGTGAATGGACCATATAAGAAAATGCAAACTTCACGAACACAAAAACTAATTCGCCGCTACTTTTAAATAAAATTTTTCGAACAGTTGTGACCATGTTTTGCTATTAATAATTTGTTTTAGACATAAGGCACGTCCGTTCACACGGATTAAATTAAAAATAGTATTGAAAATTGTTTGAAAAAAAATTGGGAATCTTTTTGTTTGTAAGCAAACTGCAGAAACTCTACTGTTTTGTTTTTTTTTGTCTCAAAAACCGAAAAATACGTTAATTTGAACTTTTTTCCAGTTATTGATGTTATGTAATGTAATGACACATCACTTCACATAATACTGGGCTTTTCTGGGAAATTGTTTATTACAAAATCACACTCTTTTCGGCTGATATAGCTGCATTTGTGCTATAAAATAACGCAATATTGTCCTGTTTCAAATAAAAAACTATAAAAAGGTTTCAAACCAAAGGCTAAAAAAAATTAGTTTCCAAACAACACCGCAGAAAAAAAACGGGGAAAACAACATCCTTGCGTAAATCCTGATTAACAATGAATTCGTGGGTAGTAACAGTTGTGGAAGTCGTAGGGATATTCACAGTGCAATACGAAAATCTGTATGAAAGGTCCTTCTTCAAATACTGCAACATTATTTAACCGAATAAATCCGACATGTTCTGCGATATTTGTTTGAAAACATGTACAAATACGAANCTTCAAACCAAAGGCTAAAAAAATTAGTTTCCAAACAACACCGCAGAAAAAAAAAACGGGGAAAACAACATCCTTGCGTAAATCCTGATTAACAATGAATTCGTGGGTAGTAACAGTTGTGGAAGTCGTAGGGATATTCACAGTGCAATACGAAAATCTGTATGAAAGGTCCTTCTTTAAATACTGCAACATTATTTAACCGAATAAATCCGACATGTTCTGCGATATTTGTTTGAAAACATGTACAAATACGAAGGTAAGTGAATTATTTATTGAACAAGACACTACTTCACACTCACCACAGAAAACGCCAAGCCATTTTAAGTGCCTCATAAATGCGACTATGACAGTCGTGAAATGCACAATGAGATATAAATTAATGAAGTCAGTAAATAAAAACGTTACGTTTTCACAATTAAAATTACAACAAGCTTAATTTAAACTACGGGGTTATTTTAATTAAACTAAGATTTAATCAAAAGTGTTAAAATTATTTAATAATAATATTTACCTTGCAAGGTTAGATTCTGGGTATAGCAAGTATAAAATATGATCAACCGTGCCCTATAGGGCGTCCACCCCCTAACCAACTCAAAGCCTATATCAGTATTTATGAGCTCATATTCGGAAAATAAATGATTTGGGGCTACTATAACCATAATGTCGTATATTAATTTCCCTGTGCTTAATAGTTCGACTTCACTGGTGTTATTGACGAACAAAAAACTTAATGTCCCCGTATGAAGTAGCATTATTACGCTCAGAAAGATTCAATATGACGGCATACTGATACCAGTGGGCTCCGAACCACTTGACTTCGAATCGATGCTCAGACATTTTTGAGTCATGTCGTGAGCTGGACTAAGAACCATTACCGACATGGTCTTGTCACAATGAACGTGATGCCATAGCGTTCACGGCTCCGAGGACACTGTCTTATTCACGAATCAATAATATGAGAAAATGGGAGAGAGCATCACTGTTAACCAGCATTAACTTATATATAAATGTGGTACACGTAAGCATGGCTGAAACAGTAACCTAACCCCAAACCTCAAGAGCATTAGGTAACGCCGTAATGACCTCGGCCACGGATTTTGCCAGACGATGCTATCTATAACATGAAGTCTAATTCTACACTTTATGAATTCCTTGGCGTTACGGAATAAATACTGGTAAAAAATTATCCAGAAATCTATATAACATTACGGACACGTCATTTATCAATAGCTTTCCGTAAATTAAAAAAAATAACTATCTATGAATTCACAGAACCTCTCCATAAGAAAGAGAACATGATAGTGACACGACATTTACTTCTCACTCAAGGAAATCTGAGACGTTCTAAAAACAATGAATTACGGGTAAAGAAATACACATTTACTAACGTGTTCAAACACGTGTATTTACAAATTTTATTTGGTGGGAAAAAAAATAATATTAACAATAAAGAATTTGTTGGGGTATTTTCATAATTTTCCTGCGCACTCTGGGCATTAATCTATAAAAAATTACGGTACTGCTGACATTTTTCGCTCATCCTAACTAATATTATAAATGCGAAAGTGTGTTGGTTGTTTGTTTTTCCTTCTTTCACGGACCAACGTGTTTTTTTGTACAGTGATATTTGAAGGACCGGGAAGTGACATAGGATACTTTTTATTCCGAAAAAATATCTCATTCCTTCAGGAAAACATTTTTAGTAAAAATAGCGCTCGGGGTAAATGCTGCGTCAATGTAAGTTGTTAGTGTGGGACGACGTCGCAATGGATCGGCGTGAGTTTATGCACAGAGATATTTGGAGGGCCGGGAAGTGACATATGCTACTTTTTATCCAGAGAAAATATCTCATTCCCTCGGGGAAATTCTTATTAGAAAATTAAAAAGTACACAAACGGAATAACAACGCAACGTCGCAATCGAGCAACAGATCGACGTAATTTCTTGCACAGAAATAGTTGGAAGGCTGAAAGGTGATATTGGCTACTTTTTATCGCGAGAAAATATCTAAAAAAAATAAATAAACGATATTAGTGAATCAAGTGGGAAAAACGTTTGCCGCTAGCGCGCTCTCTTGCAATACGCTGTCTAAACCGTTAACGACATAAAAATAGCATGTAGTAAAGAATTGTGTAGAATAAAATACAAAAACAATTCCTCGGTAGCATATATTTATCTAAAACAGAGAAATACTAATACGTGTTTTTACCATTTAATTCACCGAAACGTTGAGTTTTATAATATGTATAGAGTATAAAAGATTAACACTAAGCAAAATTCAACTTAATTTTAAAAAAAAAAACCTAAACAATAATTCTGTAGTCCACGCGAGCGGAGCCACGGGCATAGCTAGTACGTATATAAATTGACAATCTAATTGAACTCAATATTGAAAAATTATTACCCTCTTCCCGCAATTCATTGTTTCTAGAACGCCTCAGATTTGCGTGAGTGAGAAATAAATGCCGTGTTACTATCATGTTCTCTTTCTTAAAATACCTTACTATACATGTATTTATGAATTATTCAGTTATTTTCCGAAAAGCTACCTATCCAGTGGCTGATATATACTTAGTCAATAATGTCTATATCCTTTAATACCTAAATTTTGTTTGTTATGGAGTAAGGGTATGCCGTATTTATTTGTTTGTATTATCACATATATTTCACCTATAAATTTAAGATATAATTACTATAAAAATATTACACTTTTATAAGTAATTACTTTTTTAATAATTATTTTATAAAATATCAAGGTGAAAGTAAGATAAAAAAGCATTTATTTTCAAAATATTAAATATCCATAGGACTATTTGCATTCAAGAAAAAACTAGACAGTACGAATACAAGGATATTTCCAAATTTTCCTATCAGTTAAATTGTTTCTCTGCGGATAAACACTGCTTGGTTTCGTGATATACACAATTACTGTTTTATATCAGACTTTCTATGCCTAAATTTCAGAGGATACATTTTGTTTCACAAGTGAAGTAAAGTAGGGCGTACCTGCCGTTAATTATATTTATATAAATATAATTTGAAATAATTAACCCAGTTAGTCCCACTACTCCTCTTATCCCCGGTAGAGTATGCTAAATATTGTCAACACATATGCATATACTTATAAAGAAATTTTGAATACCGCAGATGTAGTATAACATGGTGCTCAAATCTTGACAAAAATATGAATACCGCAGATGAACTGTAACATGTCGCAACCGACATTCGAGGCCCAGCTGATTACACGCTGGTTTTCGATGCGAGAATATCTGAGTTATAATCGTGGATGTGGCATGTGTATGCGTTCTGTTCGTACGAATTGCTTACGTTTGTTGAGTATTTAAGACGGAGGTAAAATCGAGTGCCGCAGTTATTTTTTTCAGCAACATTGATAGTTAGCGGTTTGCAGAATCCGCGATATTATTTATAGAAGTTATTGACTTCAAACATATGTGCGTTTGTAATGCTCTTCTCGTTGATCTATAGTTAGTTTGACACGCTTTTTAATGCTCTGAACCAATCGGAAATAAGTAACAACAAGACATTCCATTCATGTCTCACCAAATCTGAAGGGAATAAGGATGGGCACATTTTCAGAAGCCAATAGACAAACGGCACCGACTCGAGTGTGTACACGACGACGAAGCCTGTCTAGCGGCCAAATACAACGGCGGATTCTGCACGTCTCTACTCATAGTTCTTTAAACTTTTCATATCCAGTGCACATACCTGTACACATAACGCACAGGTGGATTATGTTTGGCTGGTGCTGTGTACCGCGAGGCTCAGTGACCAATGATCTTCACTGTAAAAATAAACGTAAATTTACGCATCCTAATTTTTTGTTAAGTTTACATTTTTGTTATGTAATTTGTAAAAACAACTGCAGTACGTGTAATTTTGCAGAAATGATCTTAAAAATTAAGAGGGCACTGCAAGTCTTTGGTAAAAATACCTGAATGTTTTGCTTAATAAACACAATGTTGATGTTAATCTACACATTTTTAAGTATGTGTAAAAACAACCCAATTGCTATACTAAAATCTTAAATTGTGTATTTAAATTCCATTTGGTCATTGTATAAACACTCAGAGTCAGTGTATTTGTAAATCTAGCATTAAGTAATTTTAAAATGACCATGTTAGAGTAAACTTACATTACATTCTGGAGTAACTGTGAGAATATAGTTACACAACTACTCGTTGACTTTACATTTTAATGTGTAATTTGCTTAAACTAGTACAGTATTTGTAATTTTACACTAATGTTCCTAAGAATACAAAAATAACTACAACTATTTGTACAAAACATGCGATCTAGCGGTAGGGAGTAGAACTACTTGGACCTCCATTCGTGTGTTCAAAACGGTAGCCTAACCCCCACTGATGAGATATGCTTACTGTTCGCATATAACTACATATCCTATATCTGAAGTTAATTGTTAATCACATTTTGGAGAAATTTTTTTTAACTCACTTATAATACCAAGTTACATGAAGGAATACAATAACGTGAAAAAAACCACTCTTACATTGTATGTTAATCAACATGGCACAGTTATAGAAGAAATGATACAGATAGCAAAAATTACTTTGTAAAACAGTGAAAAGAGTTAAGAAAATGTGAATTTGCATTTACAGTGAATGTGTGATTTTGCGTTAGTGTAAATAAAAAAAGACACACTGTGGCGAAATTACAATTTCGATGTCTGTAAATTTACTTGCAATGGAGAAAAAATATGCACAAGTTATAGTTAATGTTGTGCTACATATAAATTGTAAATTTACACCACTCCATGTAAAAATAGTACTACAGTGTACATGTTATTTTTCTTATTTTAGGATAAACTTACTTGGACGTAGAGTAAAATAATTGGCACATGTAGGTGTAAAAGTACATGGACATCAGTGGAGATACTGCTACCAAATAAATATCTCTAAATTACACAATTTTTTTACAATGTTCACTGTGAGCAACTGATTCGTAAACCGTGCTACTGTTATAGTTCATGAGGGGTTAATATTGCTACAGCCGAATATAAATCATAAAGCTCATTGGCTGTGATAACGAAACTACTGCCACTAAGTACAGCACACATAAAAAAATGTTATATTTTTATCGCCTGAAGTTACAAATTAAAATGCGTCTGGAAGTGCTAAGTAACCTCTTCACTAGACGTGTTATCATCGCCTTCACACACGTAAGGGAACATGTTACTGCACGTTGACGTGTCTAAAGAAAAATCAGTACTTGAAATTCAAGGATAGGAGTCATCCCATATACCTACAACAATTTTCAATCTTCGTTTTATATTCCCAACAACTTTTATTAAAGTCACCGCAAATTTTTTTCAGCAAATAAAACTTGCTTTTATTTTACAACTGTAAAATGGCGAGTAATTGTCAGAATTTAAACTTGATAACATGTTAATTAGTTTATATTTAAACATTGGTAGGTAGGTATAGGTGTGTGTCTTGCAAGGTAATGTTTTTCCCACATAATTTGCTGTTTCAGGTGGTTAAATAAGAATAATTTTTATGCATGCTGCACTTAAACTGAAAAATTACTTTATTTGTTATTACAACCAGTAATCTGTAGGTTTTATGCTCGGTGTAAATGACATGGCTGACTTATAACGTAGAGATACATAAAGTCTACGAAGCAGGTACCCACAGGCAAGATCCCTTAGTACCGAGCCTCGCGTTGTATTGTACCGGCCAAATATAACCTTCACATGCGGCATGTAAACAGTTATCTACAACGAGTACGAAGGGCATTAAAGGGTAAATTGAGCAGCTTGAAAGCCCTTAAGGATTAGTGTACTCTACATTTTGTCTATTTCAGGCATGATGGAGCATTTACATTGCTACTGACCTAAACACTTTATTTAACGTCGCTTAAGAATAACTGTGCAGTTTTTAACATCGTATACAATTACAAAATATGCTTATTAATGCACCTTTAGGCATTAACAGAAACCCACTCAATCACAAGCAGTGACCACAAAATCGAAAGTCGCGCTTTTAGTAAGGCGTTTGGATATGGAACTACTTTACCTACATCACTGCTAAATTTATTGGGAACCAATTAGTGAGTGAAGTGAGTGAAGATATTTGAGCTAGGTCTTGTGGTGAGTATGGAGCAGCGCCGGAATATAAAGGGCGAGAGAAACGGAGGATCCGCGAGAAAACCCGCCGACCAGCGGCATCGTCCAGCACGATTCCTACTTGAGTAAATCCGGGATTGACTCGGCCGGGGATTGAAAACAGTTCGCCTTGTTGGCCATGTGTCTTTGGATATAACATGGTGGTATTTGAGGGCGTCATAATTAGGTTACTATTTCAGTACTGAACGTCTGTGATTCGCGGCAGGCGACAAAGACGCATAGCAGTTAAACTCACCAAATAGTGAAAGTTTACCTGCTCTTAACCCTTTGAGGACGACAAAATTTACTGCCACAGAAGACAAGGTTGATTGAGTTGCCAATATTCTCCACTACACCAACATCAGTTGTACTGGTCTCCATTTTTCCACTCACCATTTTACTATTGGNAGCGACAAAGACGCATAGCAGTTAAACTCACCAAATAGTGAAAGTTTACCTGCTCTTAACCCTTTGAGGACGACAAAATTTACTGCCACAGAAGACAAGGTTGAAGTGAGTTGCCAATATTCTCCACTACACCAACATCAGTTGTACTGGTCTCCATTTTTCCACTCACCATTTTACTATTGGCCGCCTTGCCTACCTCGGACACGCCTACTGTTCTCTGCAACGTTTATTATTGGCTGGACGTCGGCCAATAAAGTCGTGCGTTGACTGTGAGCCTATCAATTGATGTGTCGTCACAAGTGTAGTAGGTTTTTTAATGTATCGTGTTCATTTGATAAATTATTAAAATATATATAATTGCGAACTAAAATATTGACTGGTTGCAATTTTTACCTAGATTCCAATAAATTCCAGCGGAACAGACAAACTTTAAAAGTTTGAGTGTTGTCAACAAGAGAAAATAAAAATTTCCCTATAAACGTAGCTTCTCAACCCAATTGTATACTGCACGTGAATACTCCTCAAAGAATTAAGTGTTTAAAAACACAACTAGACAGTCACTGTTTCCGCGGATAGTGGATGTCCTTGTAAATGAGCAAGAAGTTTAGCGTCCACGAGAGGTTGCGAGGGGTTGGGGCTGATGGGCACCCCTGGGCGGCGCGACAAGAGGCACTTGTTGCTCCACGTTTTTCCCTCGCGGCCTCAATGGACATCATGTAAGCTCGGAGCCGCAGCCTTCCCCGACGTAACCTCGCGTCGTAGCTCTCAGCAGCTACGTCTCCTGGGCAAGGTTTATTCTTCTCAGGCTGGGAAGCTCAATGCTTTTAGTTTGGCAACTAAAATTTTTCGGCGCTAGGTAGCACTGGTGTCGCATGTGTACCGGATTGTTTTCCGTTTTGTATGTAGGTAAATAAGATAAATGCATTTTTCATAACATAAGTGTAATTATATAAAATCTTCATATTTGTATTGAGTTAGTACTTACGCAAAGAATGAACTTTGCTCTTCCTTCGCACTATAGAGTGGAAATAATATATTCACAAATTTTGTATTCAGTAAAACGTAGGCTTACAAAATCAGGCCTACTTAACTTAAATATCTCAACTGAATCGGAAAATAGGTATAATAGTAAAATTATTTTAAAAAAAACATTTTTAAGGTTTTTCTGCACACATTCCTTAAAGCGAAATAAGAAAAGTACAGTTTCTTTTGATGACAGCTATATTTTTTCGCACTTAAATTCGTAACGTTTTCCCATTGAATTAAGCTTTCTTGTGGCCACCCAATGCCAAAAACAGTTGCATTTTTACTGGTTACTCTTGTATACCCCATTATAGGGCGTGAATAAGAGTTACGAAATAAATGTAATGCTTAAAATTTTGGCTGGGGCAAATATATATACAACAATTTGAGCCAAAAACTAACTTTTACACAAAAATATATACAATTCCTCCACTAGCTTAAAAAATGGCCTCTTTGGAACTCCAGCGCACATTGAGGCAGAAATTTTCCCTATGCCAAACTCTCCCATAAGAAATGTCACTTTGTTACTATCCTGAGAACAATGAACATAATCCTGTGGAAATACGTGCCTCTGCCGTTGCCTCAGCCCCTACCACTTGGCGTCGTTACACCCGCCCGCCTGTCTAGTGCTCCAACTGCGTTGCAGAGTGTTTGAAATCCAGGGGTTTTACGAAACTATAAACGTTGCCCCCAATGCGCTGATCTACTGAAAGAACACGCACCTAAGACTATGTCTGTCGATTACTTTCAAGACGTCACGCACATTATAAACACCACTTCAGTGCAGTCCAACATGGTTAAAAACTGCTCTTTCAAAGTGCCGTATCTCAAAATATACGCGTTATAGGTATACACACTAAAGTACTCTAGGGACATGCACTGAACCTTGCTACAGAATTTCCACCAGAAAAGTTACAGGATCACACCCTTGTCCCATAGCTACACGCGCAATACAAGAACACTGCACACCACTTCAAAGCCCTGCGCGTAGCGGCGATGGCGAACTTGCAGCGCGTGCCAGTGTAGCCCTTACAGCTGTTGCGCTCCTCGACGACAAACGCGGAAGAAAGCTCCAAGCAGGTGGGCCCCATAAGAATGCAGAGGCGAAGCAGCTGCTTACTCCACAAACTGTAACCACGCACGCCAGCAAAATGACATCACTGAACGCCGTGCACTAGTCAACGCCTAGTATAGTAAATGCCAGAAGGCGGCTCAGCTAATAAGGGACAAGTTGCAGCACGCGGTAGCCAATCAGACGTAAGGTCCGTTCCCAGAGTCTCGCGCAGTCAACACTCGAATGGGCACACCCATTACAAAGGAACCGCCACGCCATTTCGTCTCTGTGTACTTATACTCTGTGGTTACACGACGCCATCACTGAGTAAGTAAATAAGCAGAAGGCAAACAACGTGGCCACAGAAACTTAAAGAGGAGCGTTAGATATATATGTTCCGAGTTCCAGTTCTGCGAATTTACGTTTATAATAGTACAGGAAAGGCCAAAGTATTTCATGTGAAAAATAATTTTAAAAGTAAGAAACAATAAAATTTTGAATATTGAAGAAGATTATATATATTTTTTTTTAGTTTCTTTATAAAAATCTGTATAAAAACACTGCTGTTTATTCTTTAACGAAAAAATTGTCATAGGTTCAGATGAGATATGAACTCTGTCAAGACACAAACGTTTTACTTACAGGAAGTTGTAACAGTCACATATATAATTTTAATAGTCACTGTATGTGGCAGATTTCAATCTGCTAAAGACTGCATTATTCAAATGAGTTTTTTCTTATGTTAAATTTTCTTATAGTTAGCAATTGGCCTCGTTGTGGCATTCTACCATGTTTCTAGAAAATATAACAGCTGCCAAATTCTTTATTTGTGTGACCACTAACGAACACTAAACTGCACAATTAAACACTACGCCAGCAACGATATAGTCGCGGTTTTCATATTGTTTTCCATACAGATAGCTCAGTTTACTGTTACGCTCTGCACGACACAACGGAACTACAAGGATTGTGCTCGTGATGTCTTTAAACAGCGTTTCCAGCTCGCTTTTGACTGACTACTGCCACGGGTCTCCGGCCTACAGAAAATAAAGTACTAGTACTTAGCCTAGGGCCTCGGGCGATAGGTTGCTGGCATTAGCATAGTCACCCTTTGATATATTTACATTTTCTTTCAGTACGATACATGTCTGTTTTTACTCGGCAAGTTATGCTGCTGTATTCTCACTGCCTCCAGGCAAAATATGTTTAATTTTAACTTACAATATGTATGTCAGCCGACTCACATAACGTAATTTATGTCTTCATATGTGGCTATGAAAATAAAAAAAACTTGCAGCACTCGGTCACTAAACAAAGCACAGCTCAAAACCAAACTAGTTGGAAAACTGTAAACTAATATTGGTTTCACATTACGTTTGTGCTCTACAAAATGGCACCTAATATGTGGTTTCTGTAACTTATTTACGAAATAAAATGACTAGGTGTTGGCAAGAACGTACAGCAGAAACACTGATATGTAAAGTAAATAATTTTAATTTTTTTACCTAGTATTAAAATTCTTCGTTATTTAAAGAAATTAATGCTTTCATCTCGGAAACATCATGGTGGTGTTTTGTGAAGTGATATTCCCGCTCTTTTGAAACAGTAATCAGCTTTTCTAAAGATGATTTCAAGTGACAATGTGCTGGCAGAGTTTACACACACAATGTTTCTACTTTTATTTTATGCCTAACGGAAATCCGTACTTGTACGATATACCACAAGTCCTGCAAAGCAGAATTGCTTTCAAATTATGACAAACAGAAAATATACTTTCAAATATTTGACACCGCATACACTTGTACACCAATACCAGCGGCTAAGCCAGAGAGGGGGNGTAACCCCCCCCCCTTTTCCATACGGATATCAACTATTAGAATTAAAATTGTTAATAGGTCTTTCATTTTGATAAAATTATAATTGCTGTAAACTACGATGCATGTAATTATATTGTGAAGTAACGCTTGTTCTAATAATACAGGCTGTCCACCCACAGGGAAAACAGGGAAAAGTCAGGGAATTCCAAAATTGAATTTCAGTGGACATTTTAAACTCTTTAACACATGCGTCAGCACCGCTAATACCAGTATAACCTCCCCCCTCCCCCCTCCTTTCATCAAGACAGTGTAACCCCTCTTGAGAAATTTCTGGCTACGCCACTGAATCAATACTCGAAACAGCCTTCACACAGATTGAATTACGAAATGTATTTTAAGAATATTATAATTCAAGTACACATTCGTGTTTTCAAGACTACTTTAAACCCTGAAGTAATATCCAGGTTTATTTTAAATCACGAATGTGAGTTTTGATCTAACCTATATGTCTATATTCATACCACAATTTTTGATACTCAGATTTGTAAATAACTCTTTGGACGGCTATATTCTTTATGCAATGTGGTGAAATATTATAAATTATATATTTACAGACACTCCAACTGTAACAAAGCGTGAAAAGAAAACGAACATCACATGTTTCATTGTATATGTATGTACAGTATATTGCTTCAGCAATGTTTAATCAGGACAATGGTTTTATTCACTATTTAAATAAGAAGTCAGCTTTTCGCAAAAAATATCGTCATTAACTGTACGTATTTCCAAAACACTTAAACTTAGATTCTCTTTCATAACTGGATGATTTTAACTGGTGCTGGTTTTTAGCGTCTGCCAGCGAATTATAGCTGTTTACTCCTAGAGTAACCAAAATGTGATTGGCTTGATCTAGCTAGAAATGTTTTCTTATCAAGACAAATGTCTAATAAAGGAAATCTGAAGTAGCGCACATATGATATTGAACTGTAGGTTGTGCGGGATTCTTTGCAGAGAAATCAGGTGACCCTACTCATTTGGCATTGAATGAAAGCATGCGTAAGACATCTTGAAATAGGTTCGCGTTTTCAGAACATGTCTATAATGCTTGACGCACTACACATTTGTAGGTCAGATATTTTAACAGACTCTTAACATAATCAAGTAATCGTTAGGTTTATTAATGTAAATACCATGTATATTAAAGTAAATATAGATGTCATATTCGAACAAGACATCTCAAGTTGCGATATCACTTTGCGAGAATCATTATATTAATTTCTTGTAGTTTAAGTAGTGCAAGTAAATTATCTCTGGATTCATAGTCAACCCAAGTAAGAAGTTACTGATAAAACTAATGATCCTACTTTCCTCAACATGGGTGGAATAAATTTTTAAATAATTTATAACCTGTGTTGGTAGGTAAAACTTGTCACGTTGTTTACAATATCATTAGAGATGAAACCAGAAACATATGCAACAGTAGTCAGACAGTTATAAATACATACGTGCCTAACCCGGTACTCGAACCAGATAACCTCGTACCGTAACTTACTGTTCAATCAATTGCTGTTCGAAGGTCGGATTCGAGCATCAACTTAAAATTTAATCAGTCTAATGTTTCGAATGACAGGGTTCAGTAACTTAAAATATTTACAGTGCGGTTACTTTGAAAATAATTAACTGAGCCACTTAAAACACTTAAGTTTACATGGCCTACCATAGCGCTACTTAAAACCACCATATTTTTCATGTGACGATCTTCACAAATGAAGGACAAAAATGTTGTGTATTAGAATTTTTTATGATTATATACCACCAGTATACAAAGTAATGCTAAACTCGATTGCATAAATTCGTATATATAGCACACTAACCTAAATACAATTTATAGCCGCCATTCTGAACATGTCTGTCACACTGAAAAAATACATATGTGTATATGTACTACCGCAATACCCATTTTTCATAAAATGTTTATTTTTTCATTTTATGCTATCTTTCAACGATGCTGGTTAACAACAATGTCCACTTCGAAATTTAATGCTTACTTTATGTTCTACCAGCATACAAAATTTGGTTTAAATCGGTGGAATGGTTCCCGAGATACGACATATCAGCCTAAATAACAAAAATGCCGCTATTTTGAAATTAAGTGCTTGGAAATGTCTAAAACTATAAGTCAGGTGTCCTTACTAAGTATGTAATATATAAACCGAGTTTGGTTAAATTTGGGCGACACATTAAAACATGGAAAAGGGAGGACACACACGTATACACATACAGGCATACACACAGTCATAGAGACAGGAAAGTGATCTCATAAGTCTTTCTTTCCTTCGCAATGTAGGCTAAAATAGTGACACTTGTGGGTTCAATACCATAAGTTTTCAAGTGTTATAATGAAGGATCACAGCAATCCTTGCTTGTATTATGCAGAAACAGCAGTTTTTGTATACACAATTTTGAATTGCTAAACGTCACACGATTTTTAGTGGAAGACTAGGCTTAACCCTATACATATATATTTAAATATACGCACATGCACATGTATACACATATGTATACATTCACACACGTATATACAGGCCCGTGCACAGGGTATTCAAATGAGAGGTGGTGGTGTGGTACGGACAATGCTATGTTAGCTTCGCTATCAGTATCAGTTGCACAGCGAACATAAATTTCTGGTACAGCCCATTTATAAACACGATATCACTCATTATTCCATAAATTTCACCCTGCGCCAAATTTTTTGTTTCATTGCGTTTTTACACTTCCCGCTTTATTCATTATCCCAACCCCCCTCCTAAAAATAAATTGAACTTTCCGATATTTTGTAGAAATGGGAATGGTGATCGAAACTTCCTATTGACCAATCTATTAACAAGTAAGCAAATATGATCTGTTAACTGAATCCCAGTTAAGATATAGGAAGCATCATCGTACAACTATCGCACTTCTGTTAGCCGTAGACGGACATCAAAGACCAGCTGCATGGTAGATTTGTATTCCAGTCGGAGCAAATCTCTTCAAATTACCAACTTTATAGATAATACTGTACGAAAACTTGGCAGGTGAAATAAATTTTTCCAAGGCTATAGTATTTAAATTTAGTGGTCACACAGTTATGCATGTGCCCCAGATCAGACTCCTCGCGCTTTTTAAATTTATTTAAGCTTTGATTATAATTATTAAGGCACATTAATCCGATGTTGTTTTGTTTTGAGACGCTGAAAACATTTGTGCTGACGTAGAAGAAACATGTGATTGAAGGGCACACAGTGGTCCAAAAGAAGAAAAGATGAGTTTAAAATTTATCTGCAAACCAATCAAGTTAGTTTATATAAATCGTCAAAGGAAATTAAATTATTTCTTGTCCTTTTACTGTAAAATAAAACAATTTATTTCAGAAATGTAAAAAATGTAAAACTTATTTGTACACTAGTTGTATCATACAATGTATATTCAACATTCCTACATTGTAAAAAAATTTATAACTACGTATGTTAATGTAAGTATAGAAGCCGTATTCGAACCAGACATCTCAAGTTGCGATATTACTTAGCGAAAATCATTACATTACTTTGTTGTAGTTTAAGAATTAGACACATTTGTGCATACAACAGGTACGTTAAAAATGATGTTTATTTCGATTTTGGATAAGTTATTAACTAGCTCCGTATATGTTATTTCTTATGAAAGCACAGCAGATGTATAGAATTATATATGTAAACTTAAAAAAATTATTATTTAATTAGAATGAAACACATTTATAACTGTGAAAAGGGCCATGTCTGTATTTTGTACTGGTTTACACGGGCTTTGAAAGTTTTGAGAAATAAATGGCCAACGCAATAAATTTCTATCACCTCTATGGCGCGAGCCGAGGAACCATCGCCGGTAGGTCGGGAGTGTTCGTAAGAGAACTGGCAACAACGTAAAGTTCAGTCTCTTTTTTTTGTTGCGTTTTGCAGCCTCTGTTTCATTTAGGCGATGATAGTGTTACCCAGTGGGAAACTCGTGAACTGCGTCTCTGCAATTTCGCTCGTATGTGCCCTTGCTGCAGGTAGATAGATCTGCACGCAAATTACGAGCAAATGTGGCGTTTGATATTCCACCTTAAAGCTGTGTTCACAATTGAAAAATTAAGCATTAAGTTTAAAATTATGAGGTACACAGAAGAACTCGCTGCTATATAAAGTGTTAGTTCTCTGTAAAAATTAGGGGCCGCGGTGGAGTAGTGATCAGACGTTTTTTTTGTGACCAACCATAAACCAGACACACAATCATTTTCTTTTCACCCCAGCGCCTATGCCCTTTCTGGGTAATGTAACGGTATAAGCATTTCCTTTATCTAATCATTGTTTTTTTCTGCCTCTCTCGGACAACATAACTTTAACTTTTAGTTTTTATTACTTTGTATACCATCACCCTTTGATTATGGTTCTATATGATTACAAACTATATTTTATTTTATTTCCAAGCTACTCGGAAGGGTATGTGTGCCGCGGTTGATCATGCCATCCACCCTGACTCTCCCTGCAACCTGGGGATTATGCTTTATATTCTAATGTATGCTGTATATTTCTAATCATCTTTTCTAAGCCATTGTATAGCGGATCAACAATTAAGAGATGGACATCCCTTCGTTAGGTAGCAGCCGGGAGGGGGCCTGTGGACCCCTTTTAGTTCTCCCACCTCCTCATAAACCTTCCATCAGTATGGATTCTCGTCATTTAATTCTGGTGTTCCAAGTACCATTACCAAGTCCGTATATTCCTAGTCTCTATTACCTTGGTTTCTTTCTTAGGTTATTGTTCCTCTGTTGTTCATATTCCTTGTACGTTCACAGGTCTGCATCACGTCTTCAAACTTCGTCAGAGTGGGGGGCATAGCCCCCCAACTCATCAGTTGCCTTTTGAGGAATCCTTTGAAAGTTCTACGTATTTTCACTGGGATTACCCAGGCTCTGTAGTGGGTCCGCTACAACTACAAAATTTATATAGCGGATTTACATTTTCCCACTTTAACTGACCGGTCCACTGCCAGTATTGAAGTTATCATAGCGGTTTTATTTGTAAATATTAGGGTTTGGTATCATTTTCAGGGAGGAGTATCTTCAATTTCTCGTGGATTATTTTGTATTCACAGATTAAACTATTCTTATCTTATATGCATTTTCTTTGCATATTCCTCCATTATTTTTACATTTCCCTTGTTAGACACCCTTGTTAGTCATATCACGCAAGTCACATCCATTTTCTTTTATGTTGAGTCTTCTACAGTATTCAATTCTTTAGTCCTCAATCTTAGGACAATCTTGTAGTAAATTTAACCTTGTGTGATCAGTGTTGCATTTACTACAGAGAGGGGAGTCTACCAAACTAAATCTGTATAGATTTGCTTTGAAATTTCCATTTCTTGTTAACATGTGTGATAAATGATAATCAGTCGTGATCTAGTTATGACAGATTATATCCCTTATGTCAAGGAATATTCTGTACGTTGTTCTCCCCTTCTCCGAGGCATCCTATCTCTCCTGCTAGAGGTCCAGTGTCTCTCTTTTGACTTCATTTTTCCTCGCCGCAGATGCAGATCTTCTGTCGGTTTCATTCATTAAACTTCTTCGTTCTATTACTTACAGATCAAGGGGGATTATTCCAACTATCACTTGCAATGCTTCAGTAGATGTTGTCCTATATTCTTTTGTAATTATATCAATGCAGATATGTGTCTTCAGTACAAGTCTCTGTGTGCGCACTAATCTTGCTTTTTCATACCACACTGCAGATCCACACAATGAAATTCCCAGCGAACATTCTTGTACAACGTTATCATGATTTTAAATCTAAGTTCCCATGATGACGTAGACACTGTTTGCATCTTCGTGAAACATCTTACAATTTTATCCATGTGGTACATGACGTGTTCCTGGAAGCGTAGTTTCCTATCCAATACCATTCCAAGATACGTAACTGTGCTCTTTATCTTCACTGGTGTTCCCTTAAATCTTATCATTGGCGATCTTTGTAGTCTTCCGCTTAGTAGCATTGCATTGGTTTTCTTAACAGAGAATTCCAGCTTGACTATATTTCCCCATCTCTCGATCTTCTATAATGTTTCTTCGGTTTTATGTTACAATTCAGCTCGGCTCCGTGCTGGAATTATCAAATAGCTTAATCGGCATAAGCAAATATCTCACTTCATTCTGTCAACGGTAAATGCAATAGTGAGTCAAAAAAGACGTTCCACAAGGCAGGCCCTAGGGCTGATCCCTGGGGACATTCCGTAGACATTGTCTTCCATAGATATATGTTGTTCACTTTGTACTGACTTATTTATTCTATTCGCGAAGTAATCAATTTATATCGCATAAATGTTAGCTGGGCACTCCTCTCTCTCAGCTGCAAAAACACTTCTGGCCACCATGCATTATCGATGATTTCACTTATGTCAAGGAAAACTCCCAAGACGTAAGATTGTAGACAGGATTTTACCTTCCGAACCCCATCAAGCACAGTTCTTTATGTGCCTCTGCTTTTCCGAAAACCGTTTTGTTGCTTATGATTCCCTCAGCTGCTTCTACGAAACCTAGTAACCTTTGGTTTACTAACTTTTCCAGTATTTTTCCAACCACATGTTATAATGTAAGGAGTCTGTATGATTTTGGGTTTGATGGGTCTTTATATCCTCCTTTATACAAGATATTTCGAATTCTATTTTTCTAGATATTTGGGGAGCATCCATTATGTAGACTATCATTCATCAGTGCTAGTAAGTTCATTCTTATCCTGGGGTAAACTCTCTTGATTATTTCAGAATTTATCCCATCATGTCCAGGTGCGTTCTCATTTTTCAGCTCTTTCCCTATTCTGTCCAGTTATTATAAATAAAAATCTGCAGTATGCAAAGTGTTTGGCAACTGTGTCTTTTTTTTCTGTTCATGCGATGTAATTTTTCTTTACCTTTTTCGCTGTCTTCTCGCAGGAGAGCCTGGATGAGTTCTTCGGAATTTCGTGCTGACTGATTATCACTATGCCCTGATCCTTAGGCTCTTCATGATCCGGTTATGCTTAACTTAATTTGCGAGTATTTTATACCCCAACCCCCATGGATATTCGTCCCATTTCACCGTCACAAAACTTCTCCAAGACTCTCTCTTTTTATCCTTCAGTGATCTTGCATATCATGTCCTCTTCTGATTTCTGTATTCATCAACCAGACTTAGGGATGGAGTTTCATATCTGCTTCTTTTCAGGTTTCTTCTTTCTTCCGCACTTCTCTTCTCATCTATTCTAGTTCTTCATCCCACCATATGTTTAGTGGGGTCCCTGGGTTGGAAGTTCGTAGTGTTCTGTTACATGTGATAACTTTCGTTAACTCTATTGCTCTTTGGTGTAGATCTTCAGAGTATACTACTTGGTACACTTCACCATCTTATTTGGAGCTAGGTGTATAGTGAATCTCGTACATAATAAGCAGATGATCAATTGATAAGTCCTCAGTTACTGTCCAATTCCTAACCNTTCTTGACACTTCACCATCTTATTTGGAGCTAGGTGTATAGTGAATCTCGTACATAATAAGCAGATGATCAATTGATAAGTCCTCAGTTACTGTCCAATTCCTAACCAGCCTGGCTGCCTTTATTGATGTCAGAGTCATGTCCAGGAAAGATTATGTATTGTGCGCAGGATAAACACACGTGGGGACGGATCCAGGTTCATTGACGACATGGAGGTAGTTCGCCAGTAAGTAGCGATCAATTGCCATGCCTCGGTCGTCTGTGACAGGTGAATTCCACTGTCCAGATTTAGTATTAACATGAACACCGACTATCAAGCGTTTCCTGCACAGTACTCCAATTCGTTCTTCCCAATTCTCAAACTGAACTCTGAGATCATTCGAGTACTAGACATAGGAGCTGGCCAGATACATACTAATTGCTGGCAATTCAAAATGAACACAGACGTGATAACTGTTGGACAAATTGTCCATTGTCATTAAGTTCAAATTATTTCTCCTCCAGATAGCTGACATTGGGATATCACCAAATTTGATAACTGTTCCTGGCAAGCGAATCACTTCTCCACACAAAGCATAAGGTTCTTGCATTAGTACGATGTCGAGATTTCTTTCATTACCAATGATCATTACACTGTAAATCTGAATCAGTAATAATTTCATGTTTTAATCTGTTAACACTGTCTGATTGATTCAACGGTCACTTCAGTGAATCGAACTAATGAATCAGTGAAAAAACGCCAGTTTTCCTTCACTTATTGATTCAGTGGCATTTTCCACTGATTCACCAATAATATTTTTCACGGTTTTCCAGTGATTTGTTTTTTGACTGATAGATCAGTTAAATAGAGTGTAAAAATGTCTGTCAAACAAATTGTAAAAATGGCATTTAAACAATGTGTATCAAGTAAAATAATAACACATAAATTAATAAAACCAGTACAAAATACTTACTAAAATATGTTTCTTATTTCAAAACACAATTTTATGAGGTAAAATGAACATTCAGTCTTTCATTCCGTTTTTACGTCATTCATTTCGTTGATATTTTGTAATCATCACAGCGCTCTGTTTGAAGGTTTAAACTTCATATAATGTGGCGAAGAGAGTACACTCATATGTACAATTCGTTTTAACAATCCTAACGGTATCATATAATAAGTGCATACAATTTAAAGCTACACACTTTCGACGAGAAAATATAACCCATATATTTTACTACACGTTGTCAACTTGACTTGGAAGCTCAGATAGCAAGGTAGCAGTCTAGAAAGCAAATTGGAGAGAGTGTGCAGGTTCAGTCCCAGCCTATTGCAGAAAATTGTTCACTCTTTTAAATATGGTAAATGGCTCAATATAAGTAGTAAACTATAGTAAATGTGTTTGTATCTCGTAGTTATCTATTTAAATACAATAAAAACTGTATTTCATTCGCCACTGCAGTTGGCCATCACGTAGTCATTTAGTGAAATTGTTTCACGTCACTAATTCAATCAGTGAAATTTTTCAATGAAACTATCAGTGATTTTCCACTGATTCTAAGTGAAGACATTCTCACTGATTCTAGTCGTGGGATTTCACTGCAAATCAGTGTTCTTCCACTGATTAGAATTTATAGAGTACTTGAGCTGTTGCAATCTGTTATGAATGAGCTTTAAAGCTAATTCATACATGTAATGGACTATGAGCGTACCTAAATAATGAGTCATGATTGGGTAGAGTTCAGCAGTATAAAATGGAGTTTATTGAACATAAGGATTACACAATAATTATTTGAGTGACTATTGATCGGGGGAGCTTAAATGGAATACCAAGATTCTAATTAATTATATTAAGTATTATTACCTCACGCCATTACTATAACAGTCTTATTGGAAAGTCCCCACCTTGTTCATGTTGCCGGAGGCTGATTCTAGGAGGCGGCTAACGACGGCCGGAAACACACACCTTTTGTGGTCTTCTCGTTCCAGTGGCCCGACGACAAAGACGCCGTTCCCGGTAGTTACACTGGCCTATATCGGGCGCGTTGTTTAATATTTTTTGACCCCGTTTACTGGCCGGTGGAAGGGAAATCTGCAACTGTCTTTCGCAAGGTGTTATTGTAATCACGTTCGTGTCCTTGTTCAATGTTTGAAGGTGTGATCAGGCAGGCCGTTTAGCTAAGGCCTGATCACTTCATAACATCTCCCCCAATGTTCACTAGCGAGATGCCCTCATCTCGCCCTAGAGTCCGTGTGGATTATGTAAATGACTGGGAGTTGCGGGGTTCATGTTGTGGCAGCAGGAATATGGATCGATTTGAAGTCATCTACGCTACGGCAGGAAACATTTTTGAATGGAATTATAGTAGACGGATAGGTAGGTCTAAAGGACTGCAAATTGCTTTCGTGCAGTCCTCAGGCAAGGTGGGCCGAACAAACGCTGGGCTGTGTGCTTACAGTGGCCTTGCGGGCCTTGAACTTTCATTTCCCCTGGGTGTGCAAATTGTCTTCCACGCGAGCGCGGCAGACGCCCCGCGGGCGGTTCGCGAACGCGTCAGCCTTTCTTGAGTTTGTGAGTCCCTAAGTACTACGTGGCGTGACGTGAATTGTTTATTACATTAATTCTTGTAAGGAATGAAGAAAAAGATAAAGCATTAATCATAATGAAAATATGAAACAATAGTTTTAAATGAAAATAATTTAAATTTGGTAAGTTAACTGCTCTCCCCGTTACAACAATTATTGTGTTTTGTTTATACAGAAAATACACTTGCTGAAAAGTAAATACATGTTAGAACACTGACAAAAATAGTGATGTGATAGGAAGATTGTTACATACTAAAATGGCACGTGACGTCATGGTGGCAGGATACTGATGGAATGGTATCAAAACATAGAATATTATTTAATTAACAATTGGAACTTTCATAAAATTAAAACAAAATAAATTTTGCAGCTGCTTTTCTATTGCGTTTCAATACTTAAGAGGGAAGTGGAACGGATACTTAAAGTAACATATACACTAGTATTTAAATATAACAGAACTAAATGTTGGAGTAATAAATGTCACTTATTATACCAGTAACATGTGTCAATAACAGATAATAAAATCTATTGAATATGGTAAATTGTACACATGATTCGTTTTCTATAAAAATTAAAATCTTAAATTACATCGATAAGAAAGTCATTACTTTTTCAATAAAGACTAGATTATTTAATTGACCACACTTCAATAAATTTTACAAATGAGACGTCTCTATTTTATGACGGAAACTCTTACAATGTATTAATTTATTCATAGAAGTTGTTAGTTGTGATGGTACATTTTAAAAATCAAAATATTTTTTCTAGTTGCAAACATTGGAATTTTTTATTTTTTATTTTTTTTTTCAAATTAGAACCCAACGGAATTAATTATCCCCGTGTCCTTATAACACTGGTTTGTGGAAAGTACGAGAAGATATTAAAAGTATGAGGAGTTTAAAACTAGAAAAGTAAACTTAAGTTTTAAAGCGGGTTATGGGAATAAAATTGCGGGGCGTGCGCTAGCATGCTGTTCCGCGGGGAAGTGCTGATGAGCGGAATTTGTTGCCTCGGCACCTTGCAACTGGGTCGTGTCGACTGGCATGTAGCTGCGAGGTATTTTCCTTCCATATGACATCTAATAACGTGATACTGGCTTTATGTCAAAATACTAAAATCTCGCAGTTAACTGTCATTCCTTATTTCTATGCATGTTATGATATGTTTCTTAAATATACAGTATATAAACTAAAGGGAAAGTATCATAAAATATGTATACTTTATCTGTGCACAGTAATATCTAACTACGTACAGTATGGTGTACTGCATGGAATTTATTAAATTAGCATCAGTTAAAAGTTAATTTTATGAAAATGCTCACGGGATTATGAATTACTAGCACAGCAATACTTGCATTTCAAATAACTACATCCAGCACACACAGGTAGTTTATATCATAATTTAAACTTAAAAATGGTATTTCTGAAGTAAATTGTTTACAAGTATACATACGCAACAAGGGACCTGCGGTTCACACTGAAATTATATACATGTTAATACCGTTTGTTATTTAGGTTTCAAATAATTGCTTTGTAAGTTTAGATATTGGGCTGTATAAGTTAAATTATTTTTAAAACGTAATACATTTTAAAAGTAGATTTTTGGACATTATTTTAGTTACACTGCTACTTAAAAGCTAACAGTGTTAATGTTAAAAGTGGACGTGGCTGAAATTTTGCTATTTTTAGTATGGAAATTAGCGTGGGTGGGGAATTTATTGAAATGGGGGTGGATGGTAGAGAAGCTGATGCAAGGCAGCAAGAGGGTAGGGAAGAACCAAGCCTCCACGATTGTTATGAACTATTTTTTAAGTCAATTCATACCTGAAAGGGTGTTATGGACGTAGCTAAATAATGAGTCATGATTAGGTAGAGCACAGCATTATAAGATGGAGTTTATTGATCATAAGGCTTATACAATAACTATTTAAGTGACTATTGATCGGGGGGAGCTTAAATGGAATACCAAGATTCTAATTAATTATATTAAGTTTTATTACCGCACGCCATTACTATTACAGTCTAATTGGAAAGTCCCTACCTTGTTCATGTTGCCGGAGGCTGGTTCTAGGAGGCGGTTAACGACGGCCGGAAACACACATCTTCCGTGGTCTTCTCGTTCCAGTGACCCGACGACAAAGACGCCGCTCCCGGTGTTACACTGGCCTATATCGGGCGGGTTGTTTAATATTTTTGATCCCGTTTACTGGCTAGTGGAAGGGATATCTGCAACTGTCCTTCGCAAGGTGTTATTGCAATCACGTTCGTGTCCTGGTTCAATGTTTGAAGGTGTGATCACGCAGGTCGTTCAGCTAAGGCCTGATCAGTTCATAACAAATCGCAGATCTTTGCAGGTTAATTTGTCCCACTTTAATTTTCAGGGTAGAAGTCATTGCGCTCCATAGTCAGTCATGTCCGCCATTTCGAAAAGAAAATGCATTCTCTATATAAATCGCATATACTTACATAGCCTACTATAGTACTGGTTATATGCTAAATTTGACGAAAATCGGTTAAGTAGTTTTCGATATATAATGTAAAATATTTATTTTGTCTGTAGTAGCCTCTACTATCTTCCAAATTTATGGACCAATAACTGTATCTCTCCCTAAATCTGTGATTGTATTATGCACGGTCAATATACCGAATTTGGTTCAAAAAGAGTAATTGGTTCTCGAAATATAACCCAGAACCCTCCATTTTTAAATGGCCACCGTTTTGAAAATAAATACCCGGCGTAATCGAAAATCATTAATATCGGATGTCCTTACTAATTACTCTATGTTTACGGAGTTTGTGAAATTTAATTTACGGGTTCAAAAGTTAATAGTGATGGGCCGGGGGGATACATCCAGACAGATATTCGCACGATTTAGTTAGTATATATTTCGAAGAAAGTAGGCGCATAAATGTATTTTACTCACGTTTTATGCGTTCCCTTTAAGTCATTAAAACGGCATTTCGATTTTATTCTTGAGAGTTCGCATACCACCCAGTTATACACTTGAAGGCTGTTTACTGTGAGCACTTTTGTAAGCCCTGCTAAATTTATATTTTTAACCCGTTGGTTGCGTATCTTTCCGCATACGTAGCAAAATAAACACTGCCAAGTGACTTTCAGCTAGTGTTTACATCGACGCCTCATATGTCATCTGCATGCCCTTTAAATAAACAATAGAAAATAACAAATATTGTAATCAGCACTATAAACACATACATGTTAGGTTCAGTAAATAATATTGGTTTGTAAATTTCGACTGATGTTCACGATTGTTTCTGTTTAGAAATAAATTAATGTTTTTAACAGGTGGTCAACACATCCGAAGTCATAGGAAAATATGTTTGGCTTAGTTTTTCAACAGAATAGCAGAAGAGTTAAACATTATTCTTTATCCCGTTATAAAAGCAACTCCGAGACGTTTAGAAAATTCACCTTTAAAAAGAGTGAATAGATGAAACGCTCGCCCATTAAACAAAGGCACATTTTTAGACAATACAATGTATTTACTCTTCCATACAGGGGATAATGTGCCTTAAACAGTCGTTTAATGACCTAAGAATTATGTTTAACAACATTTACGAGTAGAATTGCAATGCATAAATACCTCACAAATCAATATTTTAATACAAAACTACGCAGAAGCAAATGACGGGCTTTGCTATCACATTGCGAGTAACGAAAACAATTGTCATATAATCATGAAACTAAATGACTGAACAGAATTAACCCAAACTTTTACAGCATACTTCCACCGTAATATTTGTCATTTGATGCAAGTTTCGTGAATGTTCGTCCAGCCACGCCGTTTTTGAAGTACGTAATACTAACGTTTGCTAAGGCCTACTGCTTTGCTTACGAAAAAAATTACTTTTCTATTGAAATCTTTTTAAAAGCCAACACTGATACAAACGTAACTTCACCAGAATTCTAACGAAGCAATACCTACTTGATGAAAATGTATTTTATGAAACTACATCCACTCATTTAACCTAGAATCCAATTTTGCTACCAATTACTTACTTAAATTGAAGGCTATTTGTGGATGCTAGTCCGTACTGTTTGATATAACGGCTCATACAAATTAAACCGTTTGGAAAGACGTTTAAACACTGTTTTAACGTATTCCTGACACTAGAGGAATGTTTCATGTGTAGTGTAAAGAAATTTCATGACGTTATTGTGTCAAAACAAGTGACATACATATGTGCCGAAGCATCAAATCCTAAACTGATATCGCGTAAATGCTAAATAACACACACATTTATTAAATCTCTCAGAAATGAAGCTCTATCGAAAACATAAAGAAACACACCCATCAGAAGTTTCTTAAAATTTATTCGAGGTTTAACATTTGTACGAACTTCCATTGCATGAAGCGGCACGTTTTCCAGGTTGGCATATTATGTGAAATTTCAAGAAATTCTAGGACAAGAAACTACGTTGAAATGCAGCAGAAAGCAATAACAAACATTGCCACCTCACTCAGAACCTGTATGAAAATATTTTATTTATTAAGTTGATGGATACTTTATTTTAGGAGTAACGAACTGCCGCTTAAAATCACGTTGGATGTGCACTGCTGTTTTGTTGACACACGAGCTAACTTGAAAGTTGCACCAACCAGGTGATGATGTGAGAGAGTCAGAAACACGGTGTTACAACCACCGAAAATTTCATTCTTAATTGCATAAACAAAAAGAAACTGGATTTCAGGTGACAAAAATATTTAACTTTACTTCTCGTAGTTTGTGGCCAACTTGACTCTGATTATTGCGGTCATTGCTTTCGTTAATATATATGCAATTGCGGGAAACGATTTTTTCATGTTGATTTGAAGAATGCTCACTTTATCATGAACTACCCTTATATACACAGTGCCAGACTTTTGTCAGTTTGATAACGTTTCCAACATAGCCTATATATATTTTTTTACTAACTCAACCAATTTTGAATGTACGAGCAAAAATATTACGTAACAAACTGATACGCAGATTCCCTCTATGAACATGACGTAATGCCCAATTGGATGGCAAGGTGAAAGTCTTAAATTACAAAATTAATAATAAAACCAGCAAGTAGTTGACAAATAAATGTGTTTAATGCTTTAATGCGTCCCTAAACACTTGGAAAGTATTTATTGTAAACACTGGTACATGCATGACACGTAAGTGAGTGATGCAAGAAGTAGTTACATAACTTTGTTGTTATTGTGGCTATACGGACTTATTCAGTATCTAAAATAATTTCCAAAGTATCAAATCGTTTGACAATTATTTTAACACATCTGAAGTATCTAATTCGGATAATAATTTGTTTCTTCCCAGTCTATGAAGCAACGTAATCCATATACATACAGAAGGAGCGTAAAAAAACTCCTCATCCAATCA
This sequence comes from Clitarchus hookeri, assembly GCA_002778355.1. Lineage (NCBI taxonomy): Eukaryota > Metazoa > Arthropoda > Insecta > Phasmatodea > Phasmatidae > Clitarchus > Clitarchus hookeri. The sequence goes on from NQII01002673.1 coordinate 188,672, forward strand.
TAAACATAAAATAAAGCCACTATGTTTTCGAGTACAGTCAGACACGAAATTATGTGTTTAAAAAATCACTGTTGCTATGATTCATAAAGAAAGCAATGGCAGCGACGTTATAATTAACCCAAATTACATCATTTACACGGCTGCATTAAAGAAATTTTGACAACGGGGAAAACGTATCATCGTTAGTAGTTATTGTGTTTCAACTTATTTGTAATTGTATTGAATGTTATACTGTTTTAGCATAACTATTTGCAAACAATCTTATATAAAACGGAACAAGTTCTGTATCTGTAATAAAATAATTATGTTGAACAGCATGCGTCTGTGGTACTATGCGTATATGTGTAAAAAGCATTAAGTCTGTTGAGCACAACTGTGTGCTGAAAACACAGACGTATAAGGTCAGACAAAGTGCAGTCATTGCACATGAACGGTTAAATATTCTTACAAAGAAATTATAATTTGACGTGAGGTCCACTACCATAATAAATTGCAAGGGCTCTATAATTTTCGTTTTATTTATTAGACTGAACAAAAGCTCAAACGGCTATAAAATTGATAGGGTCAGCCACCAATCGTAAAAGCTCCTAAGATTATTGATTTATCTCACGTGTTTCAAACATTTCCAAAATAACAAAAGAAACTGGAAACCGGAGATTAACTTCTGTAGGCGTGAAATTGTTATTAATGTTAGAAACTGGAAGTCAATTGATGATCTGTATAAGCAAAATACCTTAAAGTCACAATGAAATTACTAAAGAGAAATTTGGGTATTACAGAATTGAATTTTAAATTTACCGATGTCGTAGTTAAGGTATTGAGTCAAGCTTACTGGAATGCGCATACTCTATTTATAAACGCCGTAGAGCTAACAAAACAGAAGTGTCTATCGGACAGTCAGGTATCGCCATTATGAAAACAACACTCCTACGCCCTCATTATAGTTTCGACATGGTTCTTAAAAAGGTATACTTAATTTCATTTTCTTTTAGGTACAACGCCATTGCTTACTTTATAAAACTTTTTATATTTAATTTCAGTAAAACTTATGAAAGAAAATTTGGTTTTAGTCTGACAGGTCTCTCTCTCGCTCCCTCTCTCTCTCTCTTTATCTCTCTCTCTCTCTCTCTCTCTACTTTCTTGCCATCTGTTTCTGGTAGTTGCTAAACAGAAACTGTCGAACTCTTATAAAGGATAACGAGTAAGTTTTCTCTTACATTTCATTCGACACAACACATCAGTATTTACTCTCGGCTTACTGATTTTAGCATAAACTTACTCTATGTTAGCCAATATAAATCTCAGGCATGAGTATGATGGCAATAATAAAATTCTTATATCCACATAGTATAAATGCATGTAAAAAGGCGTGAAATAAGAATCCCTTACAGGCCACTTGTCCACTTTTCTTCCTCCGCGACTCGACACCAGCGCCGTGTGCCAGTGGAGAGGACCGTGTAAGAGGTCTAAACGGTGAAATGATCCATGAAAAGAGTCTTCCGGATCTTTGTTCGGTGTCCGGGCACGTAATTCGTGCGGACGGGGCCTGCGAGTTCTAAACGGCTGGCAGAAGTGCCGAGTCACGCAGGAAACGCTATTAATCACCGTGCGGGCGCCAATCAGCTGTTGGGATCTTATCAGAGAGCAGAGCAGCGTGGCGGGGCCCGGCAAGACGGAGGCCTCGGTAACAACACGGCACAGTGCTGCCACGACCACGGCCTGAGAACACGGCCTTCTCGACACAGGCTCACACACGAGTCTGCCACAGCCGCAGTACTCATCTTAAATGTGTTGTCGTTGTAGGCTGTTCGCGGTGAACCGAGCGCTTTCGAAAGACCGGCTTAAGACTCCCGCCTACCTGGTTCCCGCGTTTGAGGCTGAGAGGCGCGGGAGCTATAAGGGCGACACTGCCACGCGCATCAAGAGCCCCATCGCCGCTAAGCACAAGGTTCTCGTCTGACGTGCAGTGTTCTAGTCACACTGCGCGTACCTATGACACTTTCAGCGGTCACCCTATTATTTTATTGGTGGAAAGTCTTTAGGAATGTTTATTGCAGGGCCCTTGAGTCATTTTATACGTATGAGCGTATATCTTGAGAAACAGCGCTTTGAAAATACGTTTTCGAGTACTATGAAATGGTGTTTCTAACGTGCATTACATTTTGAAAGTACTCAGTAGCGCTTTTCTGACGTGTGTGTTCCATTCGTAGACCAGCACATTGGACGCACGTTTAATAGTTTCGTGGAAAAACGTGTATTTCAAGCACACAGCAACGCAGTTTAAGCACCAGGTAGGCGGGAGTCTTCTTCTATGCGCAATTGTGTATTCTTTCCCATACGTAAAGTCAACATTGCCATGGGCCTCATCCCTTTATTCATGCGTCGCGTCGGTCAAGTGAAACTGCGAAATTGTTAGAAAAGATATTAATTTACAAATTTGCTATTACTTACATATCTATCATTAAAAACACGGAAAGCAAAATAAGTCATTTACATATTCATAAGAGTCTACCTAGCACTTTAATTCAACGTTAAAGCACGGAACTACTTTCCCTCTGACGTTACCAACTTTACTATGTGCATGCTTCCTTAGCGTGTCCGATAAAATATACGCAGGTAGGGGCAGTGAAATTTTTTAAATGTTGATTTTAAAAGTGCTCACTTTAACCGTGAACATCATATACAACTTCTAGTTTATCACTTGTTAGTTAAGGTGAAATTATATAAGCTAATTTTGACCCACTTTCACACTTCCGATCAAACTTGAAATTTTGCACGCAAACACAGTTCCAATGACAATACAAAATTGCAATGTCTTTCTTTGGTCTCTGTGTTGCAGAACTCTCGCACAGCTGCGGGTCCTGTAACGACTTAGAAGCACATGACAGTTGTGGTAGGTTGATACAGAGACAGCCGCTGGTAAAAAGCACGGAGCTATGGAATCCCGACTATTGTAGACACGAGCCAGTTGGCATCGTGTTTGTTTGTTGCCTCCTCCNTTCCCTTCTCCGTTCCGTGTCACAAGAGCAGCTCGTCCGCGGGCCAAAGCTGCTACAGCCGGCATAGTTTTCTGGCCGGTCCTTAAGAAATCAGTGTTTGTTGATAACTTGCCATGTGCGGGACTGGGGTGTGAGTAAGAAAGGAAATGCTGCATGTCCACAATTGAGCCTAAAATACTAAAAAAACATAAATTATATATTGTAAAAATATTCTTTAAGCCATGCTTTTATTAAAATGTACCAAAAAGACAAAACTAATTTTCATATCTTCCCAAATTATTGCCTTAGAAGAAGTCCGTCATATTACCAAAAATAAAATGCGAAGAATTAATATATATCATAACACGTAATGCAAAAGCTAATACCTGAACTTCATGCTTTCGTCTAAAACTTATATTTACCAAACTACAGGACAAAATTAGATTTGAATTATCGGACTACTTGCAATCAAACAGAGAAAAATATATGAGCGTTTCTTCTGGAAAGTAGATTCTAAGCAAAACGATTCAACCTACAAAAATGTTAGAAATATATCAAATTACGGTGAAACAGTTCCTGTCCCGACATGAGAAACTGAACTTACTATTTATGGACCATTTATCAATCACATTAACATAGGCGTATGCTGTGTTGCTATTTTCACGACAACAAAATTAAGTAAGACAAAAAAAAACTGGTACTGCTACCTCTGCACCGCGTCATGCGTGGTGAGAATTGCCTATGTCGCAGGCATAACACTTTTTCTGTTTCGAATATTAAACATCCATTTCTTGATAACCTGGGGTGTAGCATATTGACACAGGTCAACATTTGTTGGAACCATAACCATACTACTTACATACTGTAAACCTATAAATGTGTGTTACATGTTGTTTACATAAGTGTATAAATGTCTTCCACCGTCACTTGTCCAGTGGACCCAGCAGCCAACAATGTAGTAGTGTGGCCTACGTGTTAGGGACTGTAACTCTGGACCGAAGCTTCATGAGTGTTTTGAGCGAAAATGGTGGGTCCTATGCACGTCCAACAAGAGGGCCATACTTGTTACGTAAGTGACACTGCTTAATACGCCAGCATCAAACGTTCAAAAATCCCAACGGTATACATATGCATACAATAAGAGGGTGGCCACCCCTGTTATTTTCATTACCGTGGAAGGTATAAACCCATGTTTGCTGTAGGTTAAGGATCCAAAAAACAGAAAAGAATTTTCGGAGTATTGTTATTTAATTTCCCTTAGTTTCCGATATTTTGGGAGATTATTCTTTTCAAATTTGATTTTCAAGATGTCATTCCTCCCTTAATATTGCATGTAGGTACACAGTGTCCTTGATATTTCCTACTTCATTTTTCATAAGGGATTACTTCCCGGAGTTTGTTGGTGATTTTTTAAAGAGACGTTATGTGTGTATATATATATATATATATATATATATATTCAATTTCCCATGCTCTAAATTGTATGTAGTAATACGAGATAAATTTTACAAGACAGTCATTCTGGCCAATATCATAATTACGTTTACGTTTTTAGTACATTTTGATAAAATCGTAGTAAATTTTTTTTATATAATTTTGTACCTGTTGAATGTAACATAGTTTTCAGTTAATAATAGTTGGAAATCAAATGCCGAGTTATACAAATTAAGTTGTAACACTTTTTTCAATATCTTGCTTCTTTAGTGAGTGCATATACGTTTACTATATAATTCCCGTTTTAACAACGAAAAAAAGTGGTGAGTGGCAGTGAAAGGTGTTATGTTTCGTTACAAATAAAAGTATGTGTATTAAAAAGTATTTTCTAGATAAAGAAGACGTAAATAGTCACCGCATGAAAAATACCCAAGAGAAATTGACATTTTAAAAATATGTAAATAACTATTTGTGTGTTCTTCTATGTATGTGCATTAGAGAAAGTGTTCGTCTTAGAGAAACGGTTCGCAATTTTTATCGAAATAATTTATTTTCACAGTTTTAAAGATGTGGTGGTATTTATTATTTTCTTGGTAGTAAAACGTAAAAATTTGGTTTTATTTTTTTTTCTATTTTTGGAAAAACATACGAAAGAAGTCATTAGCTTGAAATAAAGTTGCTTAAGTTCTGAATTCTTATACCACCTTACGCCGCTTTTGAGAAACAGTGCTAGTTAATATTGTATTCACACTAGACTCATGGAAAACTTATGCAATCTAGCCTCTGAATTACATTTCTGTCATTACCGTTAAAATTTTTCAAAATAAAAGTGATTACGTGTATTTTTGTTTACCTAAGTTTTTTTTATGTGGATTTCAAATCCCAACAGTTTAATTCTTAGGTTGCGCCAGATCAGTCTTGTTCTGGGTCAAGGGGGAAGTTCTGCTGTCTCTCTTCACAAAAAAAATGATTAATGGGTCATTTGGTGTAAAAATTACATTTTTGGAACTCATAAGAGGGTTAGTACGGCAGAAAAACTTTATGGTTTTGACAATGGAGTTAAAAATTCTTAGGAGATTGTTTTCTGTGACATAGCTGAAGCTGTTTTTTTTTTTTCATTTTAACAACTCCATGGTGTGGCACCCAAAAGTTGACATTTGGTTTGTTTGTGTAGCAGATGCACTTTAATTGTGGCAGACACGATTTTTAAATAAACACACATTTAAAATTTCAAACTCCTCACAATCCATCTGTAAGAAGAAAAATTTTACCCACCTAATCGGAATCTGAGCTGGAACTGTTTTCATCATCCAAGTCACTCTTTGAGTCGTCTTCACATCACGTTCCTATTTTAATGATGACTCTGGCCATTTCAACATCTAACAATCCCCCATTCTTAAGAAATATACCGCTTCAATTTTCCCCACGTGTTTACAACACTCTCCCTGCTGTTCTACAGAATAGATGCCAAACAACTGTTTGCACAGCTTCTTCTTGTCATCAAGTGATAAAGATATTTCCTAGCGCATCTTCCCTTTTATATTTCTCCAGGCTAGTTCAATCGGGTTCAAATTGGCATGATAAAGGGGCAACCTGATGTCATAATGACCATATGACTAGGTAATCTCATCGATTTTGAACGTCTTTACGCTTCGAACTTGCTTCACCATTAAGAGCCAACTGGCTTTCGTCAAGCTAGATGAAAACGACAGTTTATATACTGTTAACCACTCTTTAATTTCCGTTTTAGTACTAGCATATGTGGGTTTATTATTTATTTGGACATTATGGAGGCTTGCATTGTCAAGAAACAACTTTAAACAGAATTTTAAGATAAATCTGGCAGCAGTGTCTGTTTTACGCAGGTGGAAATAATGTCTTCAATTATCGTTGTTGTAATCTCCATATTTCTGCTTCGATCTGAACATTAACAAAGCATTCGGGACAATAACGTTTTCCCCTCCCGCATGCACGATTATCAGATGTGGACCTTTTCCGATTGGCTCGGTAACACCGAGTTCCATATCTGACTGCCAACAATAAGTTACACAATGTGTGGCATGTATGTATGTTTCGTCAACATAAACAACTGTCTTACCTGCTTCTCGAAACTGCCGCATTTCTTGTACATGTCGCTCTATCAATGCTGTAATGTCAAGTTTCTCCACCAAAATTCTTCTCTTCGACTGGCACTTATTCCAATGGAAACCTAGTCGTTTTGATAATCACCGCAAGTATTCCCTGCTAAACCCCATCCTTTCGGAACGCCTTTTTGAATTTCTTTAAAGTTGGAACAATTTTCTTAACAGTTTAAAATTCGTGTACTTTTCTCCTCACAGTACTGCATGTAAAATCAATCAACTTATGTTAGTTTCTTATGTTGTTATTATTTTTACTTTTGGGCATTGAAAAATGTTGGCTATTCTCACAGTTAACTTTTCCTTCAGCCAAAATATTTTGCACTGTAGTTGCTTAAACTCCCGTTGTTATAATTTCTCGCGTCAGCAACATTGTAAATAAGGCTCCACTTCACCTATTATGAAGAAATTATTCGTTTTCGTGTCATAATTTCAGTTTTAAATTTATTATTGGAAATGTATGATTATAGAAAGATTATAATTTACTAGTTTTTAAAACTTTTGTATTTAATTTTCACTGTGTGTTATTTTCTGCTTGCAGAAAGACAGGAAATTATTGATGAAATGTAAATATGTTCCTGGATTTTTACAACGAGCAGATAGCACATGCTTCAAATTACGTACACAAATATAAAAGAACTCGTAAAATGTAAATATTCTTTAATCGTACATATTCAGTAATTACTATGAATCCGAAATTATGACGCGAAAACGAATAATTCCTGCATAATAGGTGAAGCGGAGCACTAAGCCCAAACAAATTATTATTTTCTTTCAAATGTGTCGCAACTTTGTTCACAACTCCCTGCGTCTGTCCACGCAATGGTCGTCTCGAAATTGCAGTGGACTTACGGACTTGCAATATTGACGCCATAGATCCGATCGTATCGCGTAATACGGATCGTGACGTGACGCGTCTTGGAGTAGTGGTGATCCGGTTGCGAGAATCCGCTCAACTGACCCCCTCCCCTTTTACAAGCTCCGCCCACGTGAAGGTCACCTGGCACTGGGGTCTACAAAGCTCGTTTTGTTAGTTGTCTCACTATACAACACAACCTTCGACCCCATCCATCTCCCCTTCCTCCTTCATATAGCCAAAGGGTTTCTGTCCACTGTAGTTATATCCACTAAATTCATATCACCTAGAATGTATGTAAATCATGTTAAATCATGCGACCTTTTACTAGCTACTTGGACATAATTTTTAATCAATTTAGGCCATATCCTTGCAATGCAGTACACAAGCATAATTTCTGACTCCGGGAAAGTGCCTAAGACACGTTAAGAATTTTCGAACCATTTAGGTAAGGCTCTTTAAATTCAGTACAATGGGACTATTTACGACCCGGAAAATGTACATATGACATTTTAAGCCCTAACACATTCATTAGTATATTTAACTTTGGTTTAAGAAACCAGTAGGGTTAGGCCTTTGAAATCCAGTATGTAAGCAACACGTATGACCCCGAGAATATACACATAACATATGCCGTAAGGCATCTTACATGCATAGTTTCACATTATTTGTATTCATTAGAGTTATAGCCACCAAATTCATGTCATATGCAATACTCGCAATATGCCTCAAGTCCTCTAACAGACACGGTTGTCAATAATATAAGAACCATTTGGGCTAGGCCCATATCATTCAGATTACTGTTACTTCTCTTAACTCTGAGAGAGTAGGTATGGCACGTTAAGCTCAAAGCACTTTTATAAACATATTTCGCCATTAGTTTAAAACTGTTGGAGGCAGAGTAGCGAAATTCAGACTGCAGGTAACTTTCCCATCCTCAATTCCATTATGCCCTAAGCCATTTTATAGGCATAATTGTCCATCATCATCTAACCACTGGAGATAGGAATAGGAAATTCACATGATATGTGAACTTCCCGACTCTAAAAAAGCTGAAATATTACCAGGGTTATGATCGAATGGAGGCCAGAGCAGGTCGCACCATGGGAAGTAATCTGTAGAGAGTCAAGAGTCTGAGAGTCAGGTTGGCGTTCCAAAACGTTACTCCGAGAGTAAAGTAAAGTGACATAGAGTATCAGTCGAGGAAAGCAAAATATTACGTGGTTTTGAAACAGCACGTACTGATTAAGCAACCAATGTAAATTCAAAAAGATATTTATCAATTTTCCCAAATTATTTATTTTTCAATATGTTAGTTATATACATAAACGGTTTTACTTGCGATAAATTAATCTTAAACATATAACCTTTGTAAAAGTTAACTTTTAAATAAAAATACGAATTTAACACTCGTCAATTGTACTTTTCCCGTATGTTTTTGTAAACAAAATGTCCATATTTCCTTTCAATTTGTTTAATTCTACTAAACTTTCCGCAACTTTCATTTACTCTTCGTTAGTCGCTCAGACAGTGCGTGTAAAATTTTTACTCGCATAATATTCTCAGAGTAATTATATTGCAGTTTTTGGACACTGCCGAAAGCGAGTAAAACATTTACTCAAAGTGTTTTGGGACAGCCATAGAGAAAAGTTTACTCGCAGAGTAACGTTTGGAACGCCGCCCAGGAGGGTTTGGGAAGGAGCAGAGTTATAAACGAAGGGAAACCAGAAAGCAGGTTACATCAAGAAACCTTAAATAGAAATATCAAAAAAACACTGTAAGCCGATATGCGAAACAACGGTGCAATGGAAGACCACAAATGCTTGAGTAATCATGTAATAGGGTTCGCCATATGCTTGTTTTTTACAAGTTATTATATTTATTAAACATAGATTCCTAAATATATAAGGAACATCTCTTAAATTAATATATGTTTCTATTCCTGTCAGATGATCAAGGTGCGAAATTTTGCCATTAAGGTTTTCTAGCTTGTTGCAGGTACATTGCGTGTTTGGGCCTGCCAATCCTACACAGTGCCCAATTCAATTGAAGTTTTCATACTGTTATGCGCTCGTTGCTTCGCATCTCGCGCGAGCGAGTGGAAGTGAAGGACAAAGCAGTTATGACAGCAGCGGCAGCAAGTCAATGGGATGTTTTGAATTACAGGCTCGCGCTAAACCAAGAACCACGTATGCATTACCAAAAAGCGAGTGGACACGATAATCCTTTTTGCGGCACACACTGCTGACCTTGGTTGTATTAAGTTTCTGCGTCTATCTGAGGAATTTTCTAGTTGTTTACTGCCCTAGATTCTGTCCGCATGACTCGGGGTGCGTCAAACTTTCCAGTTCAATGCCAGTGGATTANTCCAGTTCAAGGCCAGTGGATTATAAATTGTGCAAAGGTAGGTGCTTCCTAAAAGTAATATCCCGATGTTCTTGCAAGTGCGTTTGGTGGAACAGGACTCGGATGCTATATTGGTGGCGGGGAGCCTGAATGAGGTTTTCTGCCAGATGATCGTTGACACAGGGGCGACTATAATGGTGCTGAGACTGGATATTAGAACACATACTATTATTATTTGCCTACAGAACCGGGCGAGACCATGCCACTTAAAGGTAAGAGATGGGTACGATTGAAGCCTGGTGAGATCAGCATAGAGCACAATATTTACATAGCATGAATAGAGGACAAATGACGTTTGGGGCTTGGTTTGTTACATAAGACATAGTGCACGCAGTCCCCAGCTGGAAATGGCAATGCAACGAGATTGGTCTTCTCCAATGTGCTGTCCGGTGGTGCGTAGTCAGTCCACTGTGCTCCCTGATTCTAGCAAAATTTTTATTGCAGACATATGACAGTGAAAATTTGTCAGACAGTTAAGAATAATCTAATCAGCTTAGAAATGTATTATTCTATCAGATGGCGTCATTGTAGCAAGGACTTCGGTCTCCTTTAACTCCGACAGTTTTCAAGCAAGGATGGTTAAGTTATCTGGCAGTGCTGTTCGTCTTGGAAAGAAGGCAATGATAGGGGTTTGCAAACAGGTCTCATAGGTACTTCCAAATGTTCCTAAAGCTTCGGTGCCACAAAATATCTAATGTCCTTTACCAGAAGCTCAAGGGGAATTGATTACATGTACAAGGGAAGACCTCAACTGGCGACAAGAGAAGGCTGTCTCTGAATTACTTCAGCGAAATGACGTACAGCTCCATACAGCCATCGAACATTACGCCTTCCCACACAATTATTCAAATCTCTACCAAACTGATTCCCTTACACGATATTCCTGTGATTTAATCGTGTCCCAGGTAATGAGCGACGGAAATCGTTTTACGAACTGAATCTGAACTCATCTGTGAGGAGCACATTCCTCCATCCATTGAGGGCTCTTCTGTGCACTGGTTTAAGCTGGAAACACACTGATGGACGTCTGGCATAAACATCAGCTGTCCTGAGTTTCCGGTACACAGTATACCGAGAAACTCTAACTCCACAGGCAGCTGCAAGCTCTCAGGACAGTCATTGTCCGGTTTCGTTGCGTACTTAAGGCCAGATATCGGTCTTGATGCGGAGTAGCTACTCTTGGACGACCTTGTACTGAAATTCGATGATCATAATTTCCGTCTTGGAACTTTCACCAAAGTCAGGAAATCACCCAATTGTAGCACATAAACGGCTACTGAGACTTTGAACCAGCTTCCAGGTGTGAGTTAATTCGTCCCTTTATAAACGTGTCCAGCGGACATCTTTATGCCATATTCTTACTGTACAGTGCACACTTTACCACAGAATTGCCCTACGATCACAATGAGAATACAACACAGAGTGAGACACTCTTGGTCTAACACACTGTTTCGTTTACCATTCGATCACGAGTATATTTGACACCGACAGTAGCTATTGCCCGTGCACGCAAGCTGAGTTACACTGCTTGATACATACTTACAGTGATCGCGTAACTGCACCATTCCATTTTTCTGGTTTTATTAGTATGCTTAATCAGTCTCTAATGACCTCGCTGTCGTCGAGACGTTACGCCCTACCTAATTGCCTATCTGTCTTATTATGCTTAACTCTAGGACACTAGTAAAGCTTGTATTTTAACTTTAATACTTAAAAAATGATCTTGATTAAGCCCATCCCCACTCCCGAAAAGATATTCTTTAGATGACAGTCAAAAAGCTTATGCATGCGTACACACATATACTGTCTCTTAAATGTCATTCGCTGAGGTCGATATTAAAAATAAACATATTGAATATCTTAAAATAAATGCGTATTTTCTAATGTTTTCACATCTTTTGGAGGCTGCAGTTAGAGTTTGCATGAGTTAATAAATTAAAAATAAAATATTTCAATAATGCGCCGATAAGCTAAAATACTTTTTAAATTTTTGTTTACATTTACCAACAATAACAACTTCCAATTACCATGGTTCTTGGGTTGTCTCTAAATTTCGGTAAGAATATCAATAACGAACGACTTGTTTTTGTCTAAAAATTGTGAATATTAGTGACCTCTTTTATCTGCTGAGCACAGCGCTAAGTTATCTTAAATTTATAACTTTACACATGCAATTTTGAAACAGTTTTCTAAACTTTTCTTGCAAACATAAATGTAAAAGTCTTCTGCTTCATTGTGACCTAGAGCTGATAACTTTTTATTTCAGTAAATGGTTTTGAATAGCGAAAAGTATTTTACAACTTTATAACTTTAAGCTGAATTGAATTGGAAAACTTGCATTCCTTATTCCGAAAATACTTTTAACGTAAGAGTTTATTTCTCTAGGTACAGGTTTAGAATGACCTTCGATACATTTGAATCAAACTTCAGTAATAAGAGCTTAAAGATATTACGTCAAAATAGGATGATACCACAAACGGTGCATAATTGACAAAAAATGGCGTTGTAACCGGCATGCAACTGCAGGGTAGCTATCAGAAATCAAAGTTGAAACTGTTTGTGAGACTCAAACTTATGATCAAATATTGTAAAGTACTTAGAAAATCTGGCAACACACTACATAGGAGTAAGTCTGATTGCATTGCATCTTACAGTTGGTATGTAAAATGTACCGGGGCCACGGTGGTATAGTGGGTGGACAACTCGCTTCCCACCGGGTTCTGGTTCGATTACCGGTAAGGTCACTCCCGGATTTTCTCATGCCGGACGATGGCGCTGGTCGGCGAGTTTTTTCGGGGATCTCCTGATCCCCCTGCCCTTGCATTCCGGTGCTGCTATATACTCACCTTACTTCACCCTCATCGGCTCTCAAGACCTCGATGTTAAGAGCCGCCCAAGCCTCTCCACTCCACACTCCACTAAAATTTACCACCATAACTGAGGTTATTCGAAAAAAAACCATAAAAACAAAACCACAGTCTTTCATATATAATTTGAAAACATAATATAATTGCAAAATTTTTAACATAAAAAAAGCGAACGATATTTTAACCTGCAAAATCTTGGCTTTTGGGTAGTAGCCGCGTCACTGTCTTTTTCATTCCCGAAGTTTCGGAAGACACTGCAGCCTCCATATTCAGGGTGAAGTAGCAGCAGCAAAAACTGTTACCTTCTAAAAGCAAGAGAACATCGCAGATACTACTACTTCGCCCTGAAGATGGAGGCTGTAGTGTCTTCCGAAACGTCGGGAAGGAAAACGGCAGTGACGCGGCTACTGCCCAGAAGCGAAGATTTTGCAGACTACGGCCGTGAAAGCCAGCGAATTTTATTAATATTTGAACCTGGCACGCGGACTTAACAAAGTAACGCTCAAACGAAAAACAAAGTATTATATGCATAGAGTAAAGATAGACAGCGCGTTTTGGTCAACTGCGCAGGTATAAAAATTGATTCTGGAGTGTCACGTGACTTTTGGGGGAGCAGACGACGTGTAATAAGGAAGTGTACGTAAACACGTATATTATTTGTGGTTTTATAAAGCAATGAATAAGTCAGGAGACAGATAATATGAAAAACGCATTACGTCCATTGACGAACAATGGTTCATTACTGTTGTTGCTTTGGCTGTAACGAATATTTTGGGAAAGGTGGTCGTAGAGCTGTAACGTTTCATTCATACTTGTTGTAGTAATTAATATATCGCCCACATAGTATTTAATATATATCTAGCGATGCCTAGAAAGTGTTGGCTTTGAAAATGGGTTGCATACTTGTGCAATATTACGTGATAGGTCTACAGCTATATAAACAACGTAGTACATGCTGCCTGTTGCATGTTGTCTAATCTTGAATTTAACGAAACAGTCATGTCAGTTTGCTTCGTTACCAGCAAAGGTCAATAGATATGTGTCCAAAATACTATTACTTTCCAGATTAGATTAGAGTAACTCCTTGGACATCACACTTTTTTAGTGATTACATCATCTTATAAGTGTGCAAACTGCAGTTTCCTTTTTGCCACGTGCCTATAAATAAGAAAACATTTTAGGTTTCAACCACAAATGATTAATAATGTGTTACATTACATTAGCTTCATTTGACTATGTCCTGGTCCTGCAATTCACGTAAAAATTATGTTAGGAATAAAAATAAATTGTAAAATAATGACTCAACTAGTCTAGTGATTGCGTAATATACTTGGCTGCAGAGGAATATTTTGCAGGGATGTGGCATTCATAGGTTGCTCTGATTTTGCTTCGTTATATATTAAGAAACATTTTTATTTCATTACATTCTGGAAATTATTTTTGTGTGGGTTTGGCTCTGTTATACTAATATCACTTTTTGGGTAAAGACAGGTCTCTCACACAGTCGTAACATTATCGTATGCATTGCCATTGACCGCTTCCACACAGTAATTTAAAATGTTTTGGGAATGAGCGTAGGTTTGAATTTACATTACCAAATAGGGTAGAACCAATTACAGATTCTGAGTACAGGATAATTGTAGTGTGAACAATGCATGCAGAAAAATTACATTGACACTACATAATAGTAAAGCAAATACATATATGAACATAATTGTGCATACAATTTGGTGTTATAGTTTAAAATAGGCCAGGTATTATTGCTAGTAGGTAATTATATACTTATCGGCACTGGTCTCAAAAAGTTACAAAGTAAAAAGTACATTCTCATAAGAACTACATTCGTCTAGTTCATTGTACTGAGTGACTGTAAAAACTAGAGGTATATACGTGGAAGTGCTGTCACACAACTTTCATCGCATGTTAGAAACCACCGTACAAGTGGGTAGTCAAAATTTGTAGCGATTCGGCAATGCACTTCAAATTACTGTATTGCTTATTTTTATCCACCTGGAATTCTGATTTTGATTCACTCACATTACCGAATTGATTGTAAGTAATGAACGTGTTATGAAATAAGGCATGTAGTCACTTTAAACAATTTTCGAACGTCGTTCTCGATGTCTTCAACTACATAACTTGGAAGGTTACGATTTGAGATCCCTGCTAATATTAAACTATGTGCACCCTGAACAATTATGATATAGCCTAAAACACTCCTAGTTACGTAGGATACGTTAATTGACTGTTTACATACAACTACTTTTGCAAATTTGTACTATATTCGCTACGTCATGTTATACTCCCGTTTGACAGCATTGTCTTCGCGCGCTTTTTACCCACATGTCTTGTGACTTGCCGGCCCTTGGATGTTGATACCCAAAAATGTGTCTGCGCAGATCTGTGAGCACCCCAACCTATATATCTGCTCTACGGTTATATGAGTAACAGATATTCATCATGCTTCTATCCAGTATGCGGTTTTTGCCATATGAGCAAGTAAAATGTAGTAGGACGGCATTTGGTAACAAAATTTTCTTCTCCATTTTAATTCAGGATTAACGTAGTCCATTATCCAGGGATGCGAATTTCGGGACAATTTAGATGGCAACTATCTTATCTTACCGCGGGTCGTACAAAATAACTGATCAGCTGGGACTCATTCTTGTGGTTTAACTGAGCTATGATCACGAACTCGACACAGATGGACATTCTTAAGCAACCAGTCACCAATTTATTAAATTAATCCGTATGGACCAGCGTTAAGCTGTGCCGGGCGTTTTTCCTCACGGTGTCTGTCGTGCGAAGGATGTTAACACAATGAACACGTGCTTCCGTACTTTATACTTGAATATGATTTGACTCTATCAATCAAAAGGTGTAAAATATCGGTCTCAGCTATTCTGTACCTTTAATATGGTAGAAATTAGCGGTGAAAGTTATTAGGCTTTCAAGATATTATTCTTATTTAACATGTATTAAGGCCCATGCAGATCCACCATGTCAGTGCAGTCATTAATTTCAGATGAACTGTGTAAACAATAACTGAAAAATTCAAGTTAGATATATGAACTCTAACCGTGATTTGGAATTCCGGTCTTCCCCATATATACATATTATAAAACTCAACGTATCTCCGTCTATCTGCCTGTTAGTACGATTATCACTCGAGAACCATGTATCCGATTTACGTGTTTTTTAAATTTCATAGCTATATTCTCTGGCCAGGTTTTAGTATATATTTCGTTACGTAAAGAAACATAAGGAATAAGCAGTGACGATAATAGTGAATAAAGTAGGAAAAAAGTTTGCCGCTGGCGCGCTCTCTTGCAACACGCTGTCTAAACCGTTAACGATGGAGCAATACCAATGAAGGAAAGAATTGTGTAGGATAAAAAAGACCTAAAAAAAACTCCGATGTAACATATATCTATCTATAACAGAGAAATACTAATAAGCGTTTTTACCGTTTAATTCACGAGCAAAATTCAATGACGAAGTTTTTCTCCTTGCACTCATTGCATTGAAATTGAAAAGCAAGTGCAAACATTGTCAGGAAAAAGTATAAAAAGGACGGGCCTACCAATACCAGATAACAGTGTAGATTCAACCGTTAACAATGACTACATCAGGGAAACTTCATACACTGGAGAGCCAAAAAAACTGGTATAGGCGTGTGTATGCAAATAACAGATGTATGGAACCAATCTGAGTAAAGCGATGTGGTTGGCAGCGTCTATATAAGACAACAAGCGTCTAGCAATGTTGCTAGATCGGTTACCGCTGCTACAATGGCAGGTTATCAAGATTTAAGTGAGTTTGAACGTGGTGTTATAGTTGGTGCGCCAGAGATGGGACATAGCATCTTCGAGGTAGTGATACAGTTTGGATTTTCGCGTACGACCATTTCACGAGTGTTTCGTGAATATTGAGAATCCGCTAAAACATCAAATCTTCGACATCGCTGCGGCCGAAAAAAGATCGTGAAAGAACGGGACAAATGACGACTGACGAGAATCATTAAACGTGACAGACGTGCAACCCTTTCTCAAATTGGCGCAGATTGGATTTGTGGACTGCCCCNGCTGCGGCCAGAAAAATGTTGTGAACGAACGGGACAAAGGACGACTGACGAGAATCTTTAAATGTGACAGACGTGCAACCTTTTCTCAAATTGGCTCAGATTTCAATGCTGGGGCATCAACAAGTGCCAGCGAGCGAACAACTCAATGGTCCATCATTGATATGGGCTTTCGGAGCCTAAGGCCCACTCTGTACCGTTGTTGACTGCACGACACAAAGCTTTACGCCTCGCCTGGGCTCGCCAACACCGCCATTGGACTGTTGATGACTGGAAACACGTTGCCTGGTCTGACGAGTCTCGTTTCCAATTATATCAGGTGGATGGACGTATACGGGTATGGAGACATCCCCATGAATCCATTAACCCTATATGTCGACAGGGGACTGTTCAAGCATGGTATGGAGCGTGTGCAGTTGGCGTTACATGGGACCCCTGATTCGTCTAGATACGACTCTCACAGGTGATAGATACGTAAGCATCCTGTCCGATCACCTGCACCCATTCATGCCAGCAGGACAATGCGACACCCCACACGTTGAGAGTTGCTACCGAGTGGCTCCAAGAACACTCTTTTCTCTTTAGACACTTCCATTGTCCACCTAAATCACCAGACATGAACATTATTGAGCATATCTGGGATGTCTTGCAACGTGCTGTACAGAAGAGATCTCCTCCACCTCGCACTCCTATGGATTTGTGGACTGCCCTGCAGGATTCATGGTGTAAAATGCCTCCTGCATACCTTCAGACATTAGTCGAGTCCATGCCACGTCGTCTTGGAGCACTTCTGCGTGCTCGCGGGGGCCCTGCACGATATTAGGCAGGTGTACCAGTTGTTTTGGTTCTTCAGTGTATAATATATTAGAATTGCACACCACCGCAACGCTTATAAGTATTTATCTGTTACAGATGGATATATGCTGCCACGGAGAATTTTCAGGTCTTTTTATTCTACACAATTGTTTACTACATGATATTGTTCCATCTTTAACGGTTTAGACGGCGTATCGCAAGAGAGCGCGCTGGCGGGAAACTTTTTCCCGACTTGATTCACTATTATCGTCACTGCTTATTCCTTATGTTTCTTTACGTAACAAAATATATACTAAAACCTGGCCAGAGAACATAGCTATGAATTTAAAAAAACACGTAAATAGGATAAGTGGTTTTTGAGTGATAAGCGCACTACAAGAGGCAGACAGAGAGACGTTGAGTTTGATAATATGTATAGCGTATAAAGATTAACACTAAATAAAATTCAACTTTATTAAAAAATATCTGAACAATAATTTTGTAATCCACGCGAGCGGAGTCGCGGGCACAACTAGTGTTTAAATAAATACGAGTTTCGCTTTAAATAACGCTACAACACCACATACATTTTTAACATCATGAAGATAGTAATATGCGGAAATTGATGAATATTTATTAGAAAAAGTCTGAATGTTTTGTTGTGGGGTCTGGCTGGCAATGAATAAAACTGAATAAACATTAGGCCTTATACACTTGTTTGTAATTGTCAAGTGCCGCACTTTTATATTCATTTATTTTTGGAATGAAAATTGCTAAAATGGGTATCTTCAGAATAAATGCTTGATATGTCAATTCTGGCAGAACAAGTCGGAACTAGTACAGTGACTTATAACTCATCGATTAAATATAGTTAATTCACAGTTTCTTGAAATGTTTTGAAACGAACATTCGAAAAATCACTGTAGGAGTAACATGTAAACCTATTTTTTAAATAACTTCTATACCACACATATATAACACTCTTATTAAGTTTAAAGTATTGTATTCTTGAATAAATAAAACTTTATCTTACTATCTTCTATAACTTGTAATATCTATTTCATATTAAATACGAATTAAAAACAATGAGAGCAGGGATGTATTGACAACGGCTAGTAAGAAGTAGTTCACAGTTAAAATATTGTTTTGACCTGGTTTTTTGATATGCTATTTGTAAATTGAACGTTGCCTATTGATAAGTATATTGTAGCACTGAAGGAATCATATTTCATTGTTATAGTTAAAAAATATCAACGAAAAATACGGTGCGTAGGCCCTAGTGAAATGGTATTTTTTTCGCCCGAGGAAGAGACTTGAATAGGCGGAGCGGAGCTTCTCTCTCTCTCTCTCTCTCTCTCTCTCTCTTGTTCTCTCTCTCGGGAAGTTTCGCACCGCTAGTAGTAGTAGGAAAAGTATATATGTTTTAAATTTTAGCATATTTCATACTTATTACAGCAAAAAAAAATTTTGAATTTGTAATTTATAACTTAAACGAAATTTTATTGTTTGAATACAATATATATTTAGATGTGATGGTGGGACGGTTAAAGATCCTAAGTTGGCAGAAGTGGCGACTGGCGACATGCCATGGTGTGTTGCTGAACGAAACTTTAATTTATCTTCTTGTGAAAAATACTTAAAACCACCACATCATGTTTGTACACGTTGGTTTTTTTAACACTATCTTGGCAAGTTACGATGTTTTAATACACTGAAGCGCCAAAAAAAACTGGTATAGGCGTGCGTATGCAAATAACAGAGGTATGGAACCAATCAGAGTAACGTGATACGGTCGGCAGCTAGATCGGTAACTTCTGCTACAATGGCAGTTTATCAAGATTTAATTGAGTTTGAACGTGGTGTTAGAGTCGGTGCACGAGAGTAGCGATAACATTTGGATGTTCGCATACGACCATTTCACGAGAGTACCGTGAATATCGGGAATCCGGTAAAACATCACATCTTTGACATCGCTGCGGCCGAAAAAAGATCGTGAAAGAACGGGACAAATGACGACTGACGAGAATCATTAAACGTGACAGACGTGCAACCCTTTCTCAAATTGGTGCAGATTGGATTTGTGGACTGTCCTGCAGGATTCATGGTGTGAATTGCCTCCGCATACCTTCAGACATGAGTCGAGTCCATGCCACGTCGTCTTGTGGCACTTCTGCTTGCTCGGGAAAAAAAAGGGGGGGGGGGGGCTACACGATATTAGGCAGGTGTGCCAGTTTTTTTTGGCTCTTCAGTGTAAATCTGTCGTTCCATGGCAGGAATAAATATACTGTAATGTGCATCGTGATCGCTTGTTTGAAAGAGTATTGTTGCTTTTACGTTATACTGGGCCAGTGTGTGTGTGTGTGTGTGTGTGTGTGTGTGATTGAATATTGGATGTGCGAAATTTATACGTTTTAACGATAAACTGTTTTTATGATGAAATTAATTTTTTTAAAGTCACGCCTGTTCATTTGTCACAACGTGGTAACTTTGCCCTATGTGTTTGAAACACAATAGTTTAACGTGCTTGCATTATTATGATTTGAATGTTTTCCAGAACCCCAACAAAGTACTATGCCCAGCCAGATAAATTTAAATAAATAATGAAATTAACCTAGAAAACAGTAAGCACCAATGCATAGAAATACGAGCGGAATGAAAATTATGGTAGGCCAATTTATGTCAATGTTTACCACTATCTTTTAAGTTTGTCGTTGCTACGTACAAAAAATAAGCGACACAATTTACGTGCTTGAATTTGCTTTGTATTTGTGTTGGACTGGTTATTCCAACTAAGGCCGTACTTTTAACGAAATAACTCAACATATATCAATAATAAGAGGTTAAGTACTACAGTTCTTTCCACCGCAGTTGTAACAGTGTTAAACACAATCGCAGCAAAAAAAATTTACGTGTATTACGTGTTATGTGCTATGTCGTGTATAACAACAAGCATGTTAAGAATGTAAAATAATAACCGTAAGAACTACCTTCAATAAAGACATTGTTAAAGAGTCATAAAGCTGACCTAAATATAATTATAGCCCTTAATTGTGAACATTCATACAAAATGGTTTTTGACATATGACAGATTCTTTGAACAGCTGACAAAAGGAAACGAAGCAGTTAAAACGTAGAAGTCACATGGCAGTGTTTATGTTTACAAGTAGCAGAAGGATACGTAATCGGTAACCAGAAGTAGAACTTAGCAGGGCTTCAGAAAGTTTGAAGTATCCGTGAACGGCCTTTAGTCACTGCTTAGTGTACGATTGTTACA
Organism: Clitarchus hookeri; assembly: GCA_002778355.1. Classification (NCBI taxonomy): domain Eukaryota; kingdom Metazoa; phylum Arthropoda; class Insecta; order Phasmatodea; family Phasmatidae; genus Clitarchus; species Clitarchus hookeri. The sequence continues at coordinate 209,501 of NQII01002673.1, forward strand.
CCTGCACGAATGCAAGGTTGTATTTCAGTTCAACGCCTTGCATGTGTAAGGGAAGAGGCATTTGACACAAATACCTGTATCGCCCTGAAAGTACTCTTGCATCTGAGCTTCAATAGCGGAAAACAGCTCCATCATACTTTGGGTCATTAGCATTCCAGCTTCCGCTGTCAGGATACCGACCCGGTCCTACTTCAGTCTCCTCTACAGTTAAAATGCCACAATCCTTAATCCTACTCTCTTTTTTTTCCTTGGTCCAAATTGTGCAATCGGGTTTATAATAGTGCACTGCGAGTGAACTGGCACACTTGCCAAACTGCTTGTAAGTTAAAATTGAATGCGCGAGATATTTGGGCCGACGGGAGTGAGGCCATGAGGAGAAATTGCGCAATGCAGTGGTGGCAGAAACGAGAGAGGCCATTGGCCAATGGCAACGTCTGCCACGTTTTCTACATGAAAAAATCAAGAGTGACCCCGCCGGGCAAGTAACCAGGTTAGTCGTTTTGGGAGTCTGACCTCTAAAGTATAGTCACGGTTTCTTTACACATGTTTAATAAAATATTTGAAAACCTGATGTATGACATGTTTGTTCGTTTCTTAAATTTTGTCATATGTCACAAGCGTTTATAGATGTGTTACCATAACAGTTCCTTAGTTTTTGTTAAATTGTACTTTTAATTGTATTTGAGCTATTGATTATAATGTTTCATTTTTCATTAAAATGAATAAAATCAGGGAGAAAATGTGTGTTAATAAATCCTAGTAAGAAATAGTTCTTATGTAAAATATTATTAAACTGAGTGTGCGCGCATGAATGCGGTGCGTTGTCCCTCTGGCGTAATTTTCTAGACTCGGCTAAGGTTTGTTTGTATGAGGCGGGGGAATATCCTGAATGTAACATTTTAGCAGGACTTCAGAAAAGTTGGAAGTAACCCTGAATACACTACAGGTGATCAAGTTAAAGGGGAAAGGATAAAGACAACGAAAGTTCCAAGGTTATTGCGCGTTCCGATTCACACACTAAATAAGACGAACCACGGTGGAGGAAGCGGAACTATGATCCAGTCTGATGGCTCCTGGCGTCGGAGACCCTCCGCTCAGCATGTCGGAGGTGGAAGTGTGGCACACGACCGCAGTTCGAGGGCTCTCACCCTTGGAAGTCAAGTGCAGGCGCCACGTGCTCGTATTATTCATTCCGATGTTTGTCTTTGATCTGCCAGCCCTTGTTGTGTGCTTGTCACTTTAATAACATCCCGCCCCGCGACTGTCACCATGGCAACCGTTCCCCCTCCCCGCCCACGACGCGGCAGTTCCCTCCCCTCCGGCGCGGCAGATACAGTAATAACTACACTCCACAGTGTGGTGTGCCGCGGCCTAGCGTCCTACCACGACAGCTCTTCCCCGGACAAATAGCTGCGCTGTGCCGTCCTGAGGCCACGGCCGCCGTTTCAGCGCGTTGTGTGGAACGTACTTGCTCTCGCTACTGAGTGTTGGATGTTTACAAACTGCACTAGGAAAATGATAGTCCACTACAGATTACTAAGCAGCAAATTTTTGTATATATACAATAACAGTTTTTGTATATGCACTATGTAACATGTCGCATTTTCTAAGCCTCGCGAAAAAGCGGTTACACTTAAGTGAATAATTAAAGAAGGAAATATGATAGTTAACATATCTTCTCGCTGCGAAGGAACTGCAAGATTTATGCATGTCTGAAAGAATGGCGAGATGTGGGAAGCGAATCTAACGAGGGTATTTTGGGATGGGGCGAAAAATAAATGAAGTTGGAAATGAGATCAAATATTTCCTGAATTTACTGGCTGTATTTAGTGAATCAATTATATCAAATATAAATGCAGCAGGGGAGTACAAATAGCTGCAGCTGATAAATAGAAAATAACGACTTAACAAGAAAACAATTTTCAGAATGCGTATCCAGAAATATTAAACTCAAATATTCCACGGTAACATTTGGTTTTGATGTTTGACAATGAATGTTGCTCTTCAGACAAAAATAGACGAAAATTATCTTTAGTCAAAAATTTACACGTTATTAGAAACGGCTGCATTTTGCGGGAGAGAATATTTTTGTTAAGAACGTTTTCTTTAATGTATATTAGTAATTCTATAACAAATGGCTTACACAATTGCTCATTAATATGTGATATAGATATGAACCTGAACAATAACGGTCCTGCACGTAAGAAATATAAATTCACGCAGCCGGGTTGTTGTTTATAAATGTCACCATCACAGGCGTACATACGTAGGGTTGGGACTTGCGTCTACGACATTTTTGACAACAAAATGTTTTTATATAATTAAAAGAAGTTATATATGTTCACATATATGTTGTTTTCATACATTTATGTTTAATATTGAAACTGATTTTATATAGTGTAGAATTTTTTGAAGAAAGATGGTGACCAAAGTTGCTTGTAATGAGACATTGACGTTGAGGAGAATTTTTTTTACAATTGAAATTGTAAGCATAGTGTCACTTATTTCCAGAAGTTAGAGCCATTTTCACAAAAATTTAGCATTCAATTTGTTTTACAAAAATCTATGTACTTAAAAAAAAACTATTATTTACAGATCCTATAAGTTATGAAGTTCTCTGCGTAGCTATTTCGTCGTTTGACTCAAGGCATGTACGTTATCGTTTCCGGCATAGACTAAAGGTGAGCAAAAGCTATTTCCGTCTTCTGCTCATGACTCCAGCAATGACTTGCCCATCGCCAATATAACTGTCAAAGTAACGCGATCAACAGTTATGAGCGTGTTTGTTTACATTTGAATTTTCAAAAGATCCATTCTTTAATGCCAATAAATACTTTCACTAGCCTGAATATATTCTACGTAATTGCATTGAAATTAAGTTAGATGAAGCGTTGAAGCATCTCAGAGCACTTACGTACATAAAGTGTTCTAACCTCAAATGCTACACGTTTGGTTATTTGTAGTGCTACTTGCAGAAAAGAAATCCAGTATTCGAGCAGAGTGTGTGGCTACTACGCAGCTGTAACGCGCTCTTTACCCCATATTATCTCTATGGTTTCCTAATGCTCGTGGCGCCGTGTCAGTAATTTCTCCTTTTCTTCCTTAGAATACCAAAGAATCTTCCCCACTTCCTCCCTCCAACTTATCCCAGCGACGCGTCCTATTGGTTTATCTGCCCACACAACTGCACCAGGAGCGTGCAGAAGCGATCACGGAACTATCTTATGAGGAGCCAAACTGTCCGAAGCTTGGACAGGTTTCATATATAAATTGAGCGCCTGGCGTAATTTTCAGATACTCGGCGAGTAACTTTAAACATATAACTATTATCATTGTACATTTCCTATCACTTCAATGAAAGTAACGAGCTATGACAATGATTAAATCCCTGAAAGAACGCGTGAGATATAAATCATCAACGCCACAGGTTTTTGGAAGACACGGTGGAAAAGTAAGTAGGGGCAACCCTAAATAACGGGTTTGTCTACTTCACGAGTAAACATGTTTGCCAGATTGATGCATTTATTTTAGGCCTACTTAATATCTTTCACCACAGTGGCATGCAAAAATTTAAAGCGTTAAAAAAATAGCTCTGCATAAGATCATGAGACTGCTGAAATATTTGCTCACAATATTAAGAAAACTAATTATTCAGAATTGCACGGAGAGAAAAGCCAACAAAATATTTGTTTGTATAGGGCTAAAAATGTATTTAGTTAACCCAACAAATTGTTTTGTTAATTAAACAAAACTTTAAAAGTGACAAAATTAATTTTGTTCATCTAAAAAAATACACGCTTGAAATTACAAAATCTGTGTTAAGCTGAAAGAAACTATAATGTAAAAAATGCTTAGTTGACTCAACTATATATATTTGTTTGGCAACTCATTTGGTCGTCTTCGTTCGAAAATATGACTCGAGTGGTTATTTGCATTTTTTGTGACAATTATGATTGTAACCATTTTTTAAGTGCATTTATTGATGTTTAATAATGGTATAAACATCTTAATAAAACAAGTTCCACCAAAAACTTCAAAGTAAAGCGGTTAAACTTGAAATATTTATTTGCTCACGTAGTCTATTATTCGAAACTTATATATTTAAAAACATTCCTATTTTTCCAGGTAGCTAGAGCGTAGCGCTCAGGGGGCAAAGGATCTGGGTTCGAATTTTTGTAAGGTTTCTAACTTTTTTATATTAACCAAAATTTTTTAATTTACGCAGAGTCAAAAAAACTTTAGTTGGGCAAACCAAATCTTTGTTTGGGGCTACCAAATAAGAACAACAAAACAATTTAGTTTCAACAACAAAATATTTTGCTCCTCCTATACAAGCAATTAATTTGGTTGCGCCAAACAAACTTCGTTTGATTCAATGAAACCTTTTTCTCGGTGTGCTCTTTCTTATTTTTTCTGTATTTGCTTCCGTAAAATTTTACCCTGCGATTAACATTAATAGCGTCAGATTATTTCTCACTCACTATAAGTTGTGCCTGTTGTAACAGGGGACCATTGAATTATATAGTCTAAATTACAAAAAAAAAAAAATTCCACGAAACCAAATATATCAAGTGAGTAAGTGAATTAAGAGATTTGGGTGGCTCGTAAAATCGAGGTCTTGAGAGCTGATTAATATATCAGGTGGGACTCGAAATTACGACTTGCATGTATGCATGCATCTAACCTATTATTAAGGGGGGTCAACACGTTCTGCCAGAACGGACATAACAACGTAGGCTGAAAATGTAACTTGAAAATAAAAGCATTTTCTTTTCTCTTGAAAGCTGATAAACTTAACATTCATCACGATATTAAATTCTAAATGTGAAATAGTCAACATTACTTTAATTGCCAAACGAATCAAAACTGCTTCACACGTCTCACTGACACCTCACTGGTTATAACAGTAGATTAATTTCACTAGAATGCAACTAATTTCCAGTAAAAGACACCGTCCCCAGAGTGATTTATAGAGTGTTACACTTGTTCGCCTTACAATAAGAGCTAGATAAATAATTTCATATTGTAGTTAAACGGCAGCTCAGTTATTAAATTAAAATACATTCAAAATTAAACTGAACTTTCTACAGTGCATAACTTTATTAGCAAATATGACGATGGAAAACCACAAGAAACAGACAAAACACTGAAAAATCAAATCCGAAAATATAATTCAACTATCTTGCTGTTCGACGCTAAAGACAAGTCCTAGATACATGATTTGTAATACCATCCTATACGAGAAGTCGATCACAATAAAATACTTAAAAAAAAAGACCATGCACCAGCAAGTAAGGATGAAATAATTATGAGCCAGGCCTCCAGCAAACGTGACAAATCAACTATGGGAGCGCAATGAAAGATGAAACAATATGCAGAAACGAAAGTGAAAAACCAAAATAAACGAGTTAGTAAGTTTCCGGAAATGCGAACTGTTCTCGTTGTCAGACGAGGTTTACCTGCAGTCCGTTTTACGCATTTAGATTAACCGAGAATAGTTTTTTTTATGTGGTTTCTGTGATTCCATTTTGAAATTGACTTAAAGAAATAGACCATGTTCAATTAAATTCTGAATAATATTCAACATTTAGTTAGCTGCTTTTCACATATTGAAGTAATTTATTAAGCTTTATTGTATGCTGCTCGTAAATGTGTAAGTTGTGTGTTCGGTAGGCATAAAGGTGGGTTTTTGTACCTTAAACCAATATACAAATAAAAGGTTTTACTGTGACAATGTTGTGAATACAGTTTTGCAAATCCACTACAAGGAATGAGCAGTACGCAGAAAAAAGTATAATGTTGTGCCAACAGTAACAGTGACTTTGTACCTGTGAACCGTCAGTAACTAATATCGCTGTTAGTGTATTATACTATTACGCTTTTAATGTAGCTGTAACATGAACTACTTTTGTAACAACGTTACCTCCTTACTGTACTGTCAACATTAAGGTGGTGTTCATTTTGTTGCAAAACAAATTTTCTTGTATTGCAATTAATTTATTTCAGTACTCGACGTACTCCACTTTACGATACCTGACGTTCTACCAACTGCTCTAACTTGTCTGACATTGCTTCATATTAAGGGTATTCAGCACAAAATAAAGACAACTGCAGTTGTCATTCGTTGTGTTAAAATATATAATGCTCTAGAAATATATGCATATTTGGCACACGTAAATTGCTTTGCAAGGCTTAAGAGCTTATATTAGCTGCATTTAGTTATCTTACTATGCTTCAAACTTTCAATACAGTGGTTTAATTTTACGAGATTATCACTGTTTACTAGTATACGCCATTTTACAACGCCAAATAAACTGTAAACTTGTGTTGGTTGGACATTTCTTTAATGTCACATTAACACAAAATATTTTGTCCTTCCTGTTATTTTTAGCTTAATACAACATTTGGTTGCGGCAACATTACTTAGAGGCTTTGTTAACATTAACACTTAAACAGTATATTTGCATTATATTTAGTAATGTAAGACTTTTTAAATGGTTAAAATTATTAACTTCGTTACAAAATTATTAATTTTACTATAAGATAAAAGTTTAAAGAAGGCCTCAATAGTAATTTTTTGTTTCAACATTATTAGATTTTTTTGTGTACGTCAACAAGGTATTTATCATGAAAGGTGGTTACATCCATTCCACAATTTTTTTTTCCATTCAAAGCCTTCTTCCACCTGACTGGCAAATTAAGACGTTAATATTTGTTTATGAATTTCCATTACATTAACCCTTACGTGTTACATTTTTTACGTTGATGAAAAAAAGACGTTTATGTAAATGAAAAAAAATTGAGAAAGTAATATTACAACTAGTGAATCGTAGTAAAGCCTCTATTAGATTGATAATTCCACTGCGACCGTTAAGATGTATTCATCTGCGATACTGAAATTAGCCATGTTGAAAATTGCACTAGAGTGTTCCTTTTCTAGACTTACACATTTCCTCTTAGCTAACTAAATTTTCAAAAGAAATTTCCGTTTGCGTGGAACGTACGTTAGTAATTAAAATATTTTTATATATCTATAAAAATAGTTCTTCTCACGATGACTCGCATTTGGTGGTACTTATTTACCATTTAAAAACCCTTCGATTTTTTTATTTCTGCCCCTCAGTTCTTTTCTAACAAACTAAATGCTTTCGTGCTTGTGAGTTTTTCCTTAAACAATTTTATAATAGAAAAATTTTCATAAACGAAAAACTTGAGAAATTTAGCACATTGGGAAAAGAAATCCTGGCTGGAAATACCTTACCTGCATTCGAATCTCCATTGCAATCGGGGGTGTTAGTGTTGAAGGTCAACTGAAATTCTTAAAAGAGCCAACAGACAATTCCCTTCGCAGAAGACGACGTCTGACTGGCGGACTTCCTGTGATCAGCAGCTGTGTCGTATTGCAGTTCTGACACAGTGAATAACGCTGCATGATCCGCGATGGCCTCGCGATAAGTGTCTATCCGGCTCGTCTAGTATACGTGGTGGCCTGGCGATGACCAGGTACTTCTCGCATTACAAAAATTATGCGGTGCTCACAGTCCTTAAATAATTCATAATGCGTTCTACGTCACCGACATGTGGCAGAGTAAATGATCGATCAACCCTAAAAATCGATTTTCACCACTTTAAGCTTCTCCACTGCGCAACTATGTACACGCCTCACCTTCGACAGTTTAAGAGTCCTCTTTAGTATTCATACGGGTCTCATTGTAAGCAGTTGTGTCTAGTCAAATTACAAATAAAAACTATAGAATATTTCAATGTAAGTCTTTTTATGTACCAAAATGAAAGTCGATATTGTGTTGCCAATTTATAAACTTGGTTTATGAAACAATGTGGTCATTGAAAAGTGTCAAAGTCAGCCAAAATCGCTGTAAGTAGCCTCCTGTTAACGATATTTATTATTCTATATAACAGTGTTTTAAAATATAGCGATAGTTCCGTAGCTTTTCTGAACAGATAAGGTCACCACTGAAAGTCTTATGAGGTGAGAAGAGGAGAGAATTACGTTCTGAATTTCTAACAAATAGCGTTTTATATTTAAGGATCTAACTCTTTTGAACTGCACAAATATATGCCCCTGTGTTTGGGCCACAGCAGCTACACTTCCACGTACAACTGTCTGCATACCTGCCAGGGAACTGTGAAGTTACCCGTTTCAATTACCTTTAGTCTCGCTGTAGGTTTTTCTTCATTTACGGAGATTTTTTCGTATATTTTTTCGCACAATAAAGGAAAACATGGTTTAAAATATAAAGTTTGCCTATTTCTAAATATTTTGCTGACAAGGGTTGTTCCTTTGAAATACGTAAATGTCTTTGCCTATTCTTTACTGGGGAAATTTACACTACTATCACTAAACATGTAACAAACACACACTCAATTAAAAAAAAAACAGATTTAGAATCCTGTTAATTTCCCGCAGATATTTGCCACACCGCTGGTTTTCTTAGGTTTACACTCATTTCACAACCAACTATTTCTTAATTATCTGATATCCTGCGACTCCTTAAGTTTAAGTTCAAATATATCCATTGTACGCTTCCGTAATACGATAACTTATTCATCCATGGGTATAACATGGACGAAATTACTTTTGCGCGAGTTATTTATAAACATAAGCCTAATTAAAAAATATATATTTACCTTAATGAGCGAATGCTTCAATAAAGGAATTTATTTACATTATATTGTATGGCATTGATAAAAAGTGACTGGAATTTTAAATGTTGCTAGTTTGAAACTAATTTGTTGGATTTTATAAGTTGCACCAGTATTTCAGCCGACATACATATTTGTAGCCTTTAGGTGAAGGTAGGTAAAAAAAAGTACAATTATGCATCACAGGAAATTCTGAAATATATTGTTTTAGAAAAAATATTCGTTAATAAATATCTTTGAACACGATGGGGACATGGATATTGAAACTAACGGTAGTAAAATGTTATCGCGCTCTATTTTAAATTTTTTAAAGGTACTTACAGAAAATAAAATCTTGGAAATAAACATTTGATTTTTGAAGTAAAACCACCTACCGAGAAGAAAATAAATATGTTTTATATAAAAATTATTCTTCTCTCTTGATTAACCGCGCTTGATATTGTCTGCCCAAAAAATATCATCAGTAGGTGTTCAAGCGCTGGGCCCGACACAGAAAGCCTACGTATTACCTGACTTCGCCACGGAGAAGAAAATAAACACAACAGAAATGTTTGTTAACTTGCGGTGGCTTTGGGGTGAGCTACAGATAAAAATTTCTTCAGCGATCACCGTGGGCGATATATATTAGTGTGTGGTCTGGTAGGGGTCTCCTCGGTTTGACAAGATTCACGAACCTCCCCTCCCACTCCCAAACCGCACGTATCCTTGTTCGCGCAGGTAGGCCTTAATATCCCGCGAAATATCTGGCGGCGACATCTTGCGCGGAGGGCGAGTAAACAAGCCAGTTTAACCATCGGCCCTGTCTGCCTTGTCGCCGACGGCTGCCGCCACACAAAGGAAGGCGCGCCAGAAGCCAGTTTGCCGTGGGCGAAGGAGGGAGGGGGTCGGCGAAACACACCCCCTCCCAACACGACCACCCTCCCCACCCTTCTGCCTGCCTCCCGAACCAGCCGCCGTGAGATGCGATTATATCGAACAAACAAATCTGCTCGTGGATACGATCTTTGCAACCTTTTGGCTCGCCACCGATTTTCACACTACTGTGCCGTTTTCAAATTTTTCGCTGAATTTTTGCGGACATTGGTTTTAAAATTTTTACCTAACTGTGCATTTTTTTTTTACCTACTTAATAGATTTAGTATTGCGGTGACCATACTAAAATTTGATTTATGCCACGTCAAGTATGGCTAGGCTACTTATTCAGTACTATACAGACCTGATACGATAGCATTTGCCCAGCGATTTATTGTATTATAAATCCAGTAGTCTACCTTGCAGCACCACACTACACTACGTATATTCACTTTCGCAGTCACTAGGAAATATGATTTTACTGTAGGTTTTTCTATTTTAAAATTGATTAATATTAATGACAAATAAACGTAACACACCATCTCCTAACTAACAAACTTCAAATGGAGACACTCTCCCAGGAAATTTAAATTTCACTATGTTTTTATGTATACGTGTGTTTTTTTAGCTTTTAATAGCAAGTTTTGTCATAATAAATGATGCGCTTCTACGCCGAATTAATAAAAATGTGAATTAAGCAAGACATTCGCTGTATGTGAGGAGCACAGTGAAATTTCTCGTAATGAGTTCTCTACATATCCCATTGTATCCTCTTCGCCTTCTGACACAGCAGGTTTGCTGACGGATCAGTACATGGAGAACCTGTGAGCAGTTTTTGAGTGACTGAAGCAACAAATTGGTTGGTATTTCTAAAGTCGTGGAGCTGCACGGTGACCCGAATGAAGTTATGGACAACTGTATGGCAGGCTGCTGTCTCACCATTCCCCTGCAGGATTAATATTCATTTTTCATTCTTTTTATAACACTGATTGACTTATACACACTATTCTAAACGGTAAAATTTTCAGAAAGTTTTATTTTTCGGTCGTTTTGTTTTCGCATTATTTACTGTTAGAACTACAATTTGCTCGACAGCTGGCCCAGCAAATAATAAAACTAACATACTTGCTGAAACAATTTAACACGCAATACTATACCACGGCCTAGATCAGTTCAGATAAGCATGACAACGAAAAAAAATTAATTTACATTTAGTGTGTTAGAAGTGTATATATGTTCATATTTCACTTGATGAAACTGTAAACTCTTTACTGGAAAGATAATTCGTCAAGCAAGTGTACTTCAGAATAGATGAGACAAATATTTGTAAGATGCCTTGTTTTTGAAATGAGTGATTTGAAATAGCAAACTTAATATGTTGTGTGACTGAATAAACAATGGGGAAGCGTAACACTTATTTTACGATTATGATAACCGCAGTGTTAAAAAGAAAAGAAAAAAGTAGCACTTTTCATGTTGGCGCATTTTATCGTTGTCAACCAACGGCAGCACGATGCATGGGCGCTTATAAGTGGAGTTGCTTGGCGATCCTTTCGGTTTAGACACCACCAGTCGCATTCAGGTTTCTTTCGTCCACCTAGGAGACTAGAATAAAGCGATAAATGATGGGCGAATGGTCGCTCGTGATGAGTCGCGTGTTTTCCGCTCTGACAACAAACCTATTGTTGAAGAGTTGCGAGAATGTTGACCTCATTGTGAGCCGCTTGTACATAAGGCTCCATTTCACCCCTTTTGCAGAAATTCTTCGTTTTCGAGTCATAATTTCACTTTCAGAGGTATTACTAAAAATGTTTGATAATAAAAAATATACACTTAACTAGTTGTTTAATGCTTTAATATATATTTTGCACTGTATTATTGCCTGCTTGCATAAAGGCAGGAACTTGTTGATAAAATATCATATAAATATGTTCTCGACTCTTTGCAACTAGCAGATATCACACAATTAAATTTCAGCACAAAAATATCAAACAACTCGTGAAATGTAAATTTTCTATAATCGTACATTGTCGGTAATTGCTATGAATCCGAAATTATGACGCGAAAACGAAGAATCTCTGCATAAGTACCTCAAAAATACTGGAAACGCTCGGGTTCAACCTGATTGTGATAAAAACAAAGAAAAAAGGTGGTTCAATGCTGCAAGTGATTTCAGGGACGCTTTTAAGTATAAACAAACATGAAGTATGAGTATGGAAATACTCTGATCAGTGAAAGTAAAATAGTATCTGAAAGTTACAGTGAATAACACAGGATTAGTAAGCTATGTTAAAAAACATACTTTTTAGTTAACACGTGTACACAAATTGTTCCAATTGCTGTACACATATTTAAGGTATTCATCACCCTCGTTTCAGATAGTAGCCTAGGGTTTATTATAACATAAAGAATATAAACAGCTAAATAATGCATAATCAACCAAAAATAATCTAATAAATATGGAGTATACTACATACAACTTACGTGCGTATTTGATTTATGTGACACTACACATATGGTATAACAATTATTACTTGGGACTGGAAAATTTCGCGAATTCATTTTAGGACAAGCTAGACTTCAAACACATGTATATTACTGTTATGTTTGCAATTGGATCACAGTTTATAAGACACGCCCAGGTGAACTCTGAGCCAATAACAGACCTGCAAGGAAACAAGCACCGAATCCTGCGCCACCAATGTCTGAGGAAAAACTGGTCACACTGGGGCAGCAGCCAATCAACACATTGTTTAATATTAAGATAATTTGTATACCGTATTTATACCTATACACACTTAGATGCCAGACACGTAGTCAGTAGTCTAAGGCATTAATATTATTTAACAGTGACAACTTGATGGTCAAACTTCTTTTAAAAACACCCGGTTTTCATTTTAGTAGATAGGCAGCAGACACACACTAACAGCAGTTGGTTAGAGGATCATGGGCTTACGTGAGTCAGGTTCACTGACATAATGCACTCACCTCCACCCATTCTAAATACGGCATTAGCTTTTTCCTACCTTCAAAAAGTTTTATTAAAAATTCTTCCATGCATAGAGTTTGGTGTTATTCTGTCTCTCCATGTGCTTTTGCAACTTGCTCCCACGCAGCGTCAACAATATCTCGCTTGACAAATGCTTACATTTTGTATTGAGTGCTTTTCTACTCCGATTACAAAGTTCACATTAGATTTTTGTTCTTTCTCTGCCAGTGACCTCGGCATTTTCTTGCCACGACGCCGGGAAATAACTTTCACAAATGTAAATAACACACGTGTGCACACTGTCACGACCCACAGCCAACTACTCAGCTAGCGACCAACCAGTTCGATTTCTAGGCGATATATCGCCCAGCGGTTTAGTCGGAGATGTCTCGGTGCACGAGTGAAGTATTGTATAAGCCTAAGGCCCTTCGTCCACCTAGGAGACTAATGTATATAACAACGTATGTTATATACATTTGTGCAAGCTGCTTTCCAACGTTGTGGCGAGAAGATGCTGAGGTCGCTGACGAAGAAAGACAAGTAGCTCTTGAAAATTTTCCCTACTCATCCTATATGTTCGCTTAAACTTAACATGGCGCCAGGAATCACTTGCAATTTTGAACCACCTTTTTTCTTTGTTTTTATCAAAATCAGTATGAACCCCAAAAACTTTTCCCCAGGGCTTCCCACGAGCTTTTAAGTACATGTGCCACACTATGAGGTCCTCATCACTTGACACTCTCGCAACTGATCAACAATGGGTTTCCGGTATGAACGAAATACACGCTACTCATCGTAAGCAACCAGTCGCCCATTATGTATCGCTTCATTTTGGTCTCATAGATAGACGAAGGGCCGACGTAGTTTTATGTTTGAATCATTAGGCAATGGACGGAAACTTTCTTAGTAAATAATTTGGTGCGCCACAGTGGGTTAAGTTTACGTTGTCCAAAATGTTTTTTTTTCTTACATTATCGCACTATTTATCTTATAAAATGGAATATTAATGTCATCAAACTCAAAACCAAACAGAAATCAAAATTGTTTATAGATGAATTATGAGTTAGCAGTTCACATAAAACAATTTTAAAAAAACATACTACTTTGTTAGTTGAAACTGTTTTTGCGAGAGTAAAAATGGTACAAGTACATTTCTGGCACGGACTTGCGTTGCAGTTGTTTTTTTTAACTTTGGTGATGTAAGTACTAATGTTACCAAAAACTTTCAAAAAAATCTGTAGGAGAGTCTGTTAACACATAAAAAAAAAATTATGCTGTTCTTTAGTTTTTGAACAAAATTATAAGAGAAGATAAAAATTTTTAATTAAAAAGTTTATCAAACACTTTCATTCACGACAAGTCTTAAATTATAGTAGAATTATTAAATATTACTCATTTAACTCAAACTCTAAGTCACGAAAATAAAATCAGAAAAGCAAAACAATTCCAAACTTATAAATAGTTCGGATCATATAAAACCCATATGCCAACACGCTCGGCGTGTTACTGCAGATTGGGTTAAATTTTACATCTGGTTTTAAAAGCCAAAGTAAAATTTAAAAAATCAGTATGATATTTTTAAGTTTCTATATGACTTCGGCTGATAATCGCAAGAAAAGGAGGGGAAACTTACAGCCTTACACTAACTGACAAAAAGTGAAGTGCAAATAAGGAATGGTAAAAATAGAATGTGATTTGGTTAACATGATTACCATCGCTGGGTGTGTGAATGATTAAAATTACTATGATCTGTAACGTCTAGAATGGCTACCAGAGTACACTAGTGGTTTCTCCACGACTACAGCGATATTAAACAGTGTTGTGTGGAGCGTCAGAGTCGGTCAACACAATGACGAAGGCCACCGAACACAGAGTTGGCCTATGCCTCGTAGACGCAATAAATAGCATTGTTAGCACTTGACGGAGTTCGGCAGGAGCTGCATTGTGGGTCTGCATGAGCCCGGAAGGATGAATCGTGCAATTACTAAGCATGTGGTGCATTCTGATGCCACAATGGCTCGAAGTTCCGGTCGAAGCAAAACATATCATGTCAAGGGAGGGTTGCCGTTTTGAGTGCCGATGATTATTCAACCCCATAACATGGCTCCTACTGTCCGGACACAGTAAATGGATACTTTGCAACACTTGGTGTCATCCTTCAACATGGGTAGGCGACTGGCGTCAGCCTGACCGCGAGCTCACTGTCCCACGCATAGGCTGCCCTGAACACCAGGGTGGTGCCGTAACTGCAAGGCATTGAGTGATGACGAGTGGCATCGCATCATGTTCAGCGATGGCTGACCGTTGTGTGCGAATATGGCGACGCCGAGAACAAAGCCCACCAAATTTTGTAGGGAGACACGCAGACATTTCCCCTGGCATCATAGCGCGATGAGCCATAAATGACTTCAAGTCATTTATGGCAGTGTTTCGGAGAATCCTGACGGAACAGCAGTACGCCAGTGGCACCTTGCGCCCTCATGTGTTAACCCTCATGAGCCAGCATGCTGGTACAGTTTCCAATAAGAAAACGGTCATCAACACACCAGAATATGTATTTATGGGATGCCTGCATCATTTTGAGGTACGCTCGTAGCCAGCAAGGACCCCTGCGTTCTGGCTTCGACAGAACATGCCAGAGATTAGCTCGAATGTCAATTCCGACCCTGTTCTGACCTACAGGATATCGAGGGCTAGTTACAACAGATGTGAGCCGATTTGCCTAGATAAAAGATGCAATGGCTTAGCAAGTTATCCTTTCCGAACAGAATTGGCGCATGAATGCAGGCCTTGGGAGGTACTACATCCTATTGACATGGGACCAGCAGAATGCCCGTACTGCCAATTCTGTTGCATGGGTAAGACAAGAGAGTATGATGCATTCAGCGACCTCAGATAGGATTGGAAGGAGAACTATTGGACGATAAGAAGTGATGTGTTCTGGTGGTGAATTGTGTTTTGGTGCAGGGACGACTGTGACTTTCTTCCATGGAGTGGGAAAATGACAGACGATGAATATGGCGTTGATGAATTGTGTTAGGTGGATGATAACTATTCTAGAGAGAGAGCGAACAAGTTGAGCGGTAATAAGGTCAGATCATGGAGCTACCGATGGGCGAATTTCGGAAATGATTTTCTCGCCCTTGAAAGGAGATATTAGAAGTTTCCCTTCTATGGGAGGTGAAACAGAAGGAGTGAATTGTGTTTGTCAGGAGGTCATGACCAGGGAGTCCTGGAGGTGGAATATGTGAGTGGAAGGTGCATGAGAAGTAAGTGGCTATGGCGTTTGCCTTTTCTTCAGGGGTACTCGATATTCCTGCCAGCATGCACAAGAGGTGGCAGGGCTCTCCTGGTGTTGCGGAGCTTTCTGATGAAATCCCATGACGTTCACTACAGTAGTTAAGAAAATGTTTAGCCTAAATGAACGAAAAATGGCAAAGGTTTTAGAAGAATTCGGATGACTAAACCGATAACCTCAAAACTGTATAAAAATATGTTTCTTCTATGCATTTATTAACACTTCCCAAACTATCATGTTGCCATGCAAATAAAGTCACGTGGCGTTTCCTTGCTCTCATTGGCTGAGATCGGAAACTGGCAAAGAAACACGTAAAGAAAATAGCACTATTCCAATTACCGAAATATAGTAGACTAGCCAGCAAAACTGCATGTAGGCATCGATATTTCCAGTGGACGAGCCCTTCCAGCAGCAAGCAAGACTCCACGCCCGGGATATCGTAAGGAAAATCGTTCCGTGTGCGGCGAGTTCTAGATGGGTTTTATTCCTTCCTCGATGGTGAAGATTCTGTGTTTCAACTCTGAGTAAGACAAGTCTTTCGTCTCTACACATTATGTTTATCATTTTTGGGTTTTTTGTAAAACTCACAGTCGAAACTTTCAGTCATTTAGAGATGGCAACAACAACCACTTATAATTTAAGGTTTTTTGGTTAGTTCGTATGTCGCTGCTTGTGTCAAACATCATCTATGTAAAGCAGTCTATTCACTGCCTCGTGTTCGGCGAAAACGATGTCACACATGACGTCATATTTGCGATGTCCGTCAAACAGCGGGATGTGCGGCACCCTTGTTTGGTGTCTGTCAGACATGTCCAGATAGATCTGTCTTGAGGTGATGCTTCTCGCCCGTGCGCAGTAAATCAAGAAAGCCGACCCAGCAATCGGTGTTCGGAGTGGGACAATAGAAACAGTCGCCGTTGAACAAGCGTGTCGTACGTATTATGACGTGTAGTGGAAAAGGCCAGATCGGAGTACGTGCAAGCACGTGACGTCACCAGGCTCGTACTAATACGCGTCAGTGGAAAGGCCGTTCTATGTAAACGACGGACGCATCGACGCGAGGGCAGACTCGGATAAGTCTAGGAATAGTTTGCGGTGTGTGGCCCACGAGGAGTGGAGAGGGTGGGGACCCCGACCTGCCCCACGGCAGCCACAGCCAGCACTTGTCACCTGTCAGCTCGTCTCGCGTCTTGCCGACCAGGATGACAAGGAGCGGTGGAACCTGGGGGGTCGGAACGGCGTCACGACCGCCGAGCGCAACACTGACGTATAACTCCCCGGGGTGCAGTCTTGCGAGCCATAGACCACATTCTACACTGCTGGCTATTAAAATTGTAACACCAAGAAGGTCGCGCCTTAAGGACCCCACGTTGGGGGAATGCGTCAAGCAGGGTATGAAAATGAAGCGATTAGTTGTTCAACCGAGTGGAGCAGCACGTGCGCCAATTGCGACACTGATAAGCGGTTGTGGAGGTTGGTTAGTCGCTGAGAAGCACAGACATTGTGTTACCCCGCCGTTCGTACGCACAGACGGAGTGCGGGTGAGCATGCCGCGTTGAAGGACATGAACCCCCACGAACAGGATTTACTGCGGCAGAATCGTGGTCTATTGGGATTGTGGATTACCCTAGCCCAAATTAGTTCTCGTGCTAGAAGAAATGGAACCACAATGAAGGGGATATGGGCTCAGTGGGTCGTGTATGGACGGGCTGAGCGACATGCAGGAAGCACCAACGAGCACGAACCATTACGGACCGTACAGCCGCATCAAACACCCTACCTCAAGAGTTCAGGGGCGTGGCACATCAATATGTGTCCACACGCACGGTTCGTCACCGTCTGCAGCATCGGGGCGTCTCGTCCAGGTTTCCATCCCTGCTACTACCACTGACTGTTCACCACACGTGCCTGCGATTGCAAAGGTGCGTGGAACGTCGGGCCTGGAGAGACGAATGGCATGTCTTCGTATTCTTCTTGCAGCTCCACGATGGTCGCACCCGTGTCTGGCGGCACCGTGGCGTACGCCTGGCCGAGTAGAGCATTAAGTACCGCCATACTTGCCCAAAATCTGGGGTTATGGTATGGGGTGCCAACGTATTCCGGTACTGCTCGCGCCTAGTCCGCATCTTTGGTGTAGGAGCCTGTTGTTGTCCCCTATCTTCAGAGCCAGCCGGAGACCCTGTACGTACAGGACAGTGAGCAACTCCACGTGACACACATCGTCCGACGGTTCCTAGGTGACCACCACGTCACACTGCTTTCTTAGCCCGCGCGTTCACTGGATCTCTCGCCTATAGAAAACGTGTGGTCCATGGTCGGACGACAACTTGCCTACCACAGTGTGTGGCACAACTGCAGCGACACGGCGTGTAGTAGCGGGTCGAAGGGCGGCCATGGCGCCACGCGTCGACGGCGTGGTGAATCCTCCCCAGTCGGCGGGGCTGAAGGAGGCGCATCACGCGTTTCAACCCCCGTCACGACCTGGCGCGTTGCCATGGGGACAACCGGCCGCCGGAGCCCTCGTGCGCCAGCCACCCACCTCACTCGGCTAGGCGCCGCCATCCCGGTGCGACGGGTCTCTCACGCTGCCGTACAGGCCACGCCGCCAGACAAACACCATCTATAGTCCATTCACGGTTACTTCCCACTTTTCTGAAACCGGGCTATAGTTCTACTTCTATGATATTCCTCCACCTCATGCAAACAAAGATTAACTAAGTCTGGAAATTTACACGAAAAGGACAGTGCATCACATTCGTTCGCACTCAGTGTAAAATTTTTTTGCCTAAGAACTATCTGTTACTAGGCATTAACGAACCTGTTTTCTCGCGGTTTTTATTCATATTAATTATAAATTAAGTAATATATATGTGTATAGTAGTTCAATTTAACCAATAATAAAGCCGTTTCACTTTAACAGAGGATAAAACGCTTGTGATACATTGCATATATAGCAAATTACAAAACACATCATGAATGGAGTAATTTTTTAAAGTTTAGATTCAAAAGGAGTGAATAAACTGTGAATATTCTATACATGTATATTTATCTGCTGCTCACAAGGTTCCATTTTGTACGATCCCCCCCCCCCTTTTTTTCACTTCCGGGGACATCAAGTGGCCTAACAAATGTGCAGGATTCAAAACATGAATGGCATAAAGAAATAAAGTAGTGCTCTCAGTATATCCTACTAGGGATTCGTTCTGAGAGGTCGTGGAGTAAATGCCAGGCTCGGCTTTAGCCGTGAAACATAACTGCTCACAAAGGTCACAAGGAAAGTACACAATGTGAAGGAATCCCCACTTAGGACCGGCGCCTGGTTAAAGCTAATGAATTGAAGGTGTAATGTGTCAGTATCAGATTTCTTTTTGTCGCCCAGACGGACGACTTCCTTATGCTGACAATTAATCCCCAACTAAGACTAACCACTCTGAAGGTAACTTAGTCACTACAAGTATGACAAAAGCGAATGGAAACGGAAGTGTGGTTTGTATGAGGGAGGTGGCGAAATACCCATTGTGTGGCATCATTGCGGGTTGATATGAAAACCCCAACTTTGGTAGAAACTTTCCCAGCTGGACTGGAATGATAAGAGAACGGACTTCCTTCAAGGAAGGATGAATGTTTGAGGTTACGAGTAACTGGTCGGCTCGATTCTGGACAATGTTTTCCGGGAAGCCATGAGGCCTAATACAATCTGCAGGACCCAAATAAGTATGGAGTAAAGTAGCGCTCCCAGTAAACCTCTTTGTGGATTGGTTCTGGGAGGTGGTGGAGGCTGGGGAACATCGCTGCTCATGTCCAAGCTGGAATTTCCCAGTGAAGAAATTCATATTGTATGGCAGCGCACAAAAACAGGCTGGTCGGTGTCGCGTTTTGGCTATATTGGTCCCGGGGTCTCGGCATTTGACTGGCATGTGTTGGGAAAACCCGCAAGTGCCAGTGTAAAGGAAGGAACAGCATGGGCTGAACTAGAAAGGCCTCATTGGTAGCTCCCCCATGTATTTGACTGGTGTGTGTGCGGGGGTTTGGTGGGGATGCCTGCATGTTCGCATTATCCGCCGCTCCGCCCGAGAAAAGATGTGGTGGGACTCGTGCTGGTAGTGGTTGGAAATTACCCAGTTAGTGCGTCAGTAAGAGATGTTTATTTCGCAAATAACGAACCAAAATTCAATAATAGCTTACATGACTATTTCTTACTGGCTATTACCAAACGTATTTTCTCTCTCTTTTAATGTATACTATGAAATAAGTATTATTATTTAGAGACAAGATGCAAGCGAAAGTTTTATTTAACCAATAGATAAGGTACGTTAATGTTAACGGACGGTCGTCAGAAATGGTTTACAGAAAAACATATTAAACATGCACTGATTTTTCTAAAGATTAACTCAAATATGTGAAGATACCGTAGTGACTATAAATAAGAGTCCACGCTCGCACCAGGTGGTTCCGGGTTCAAATCTCGGTAACTCATGGATATGTGTGTGTGCCGCTTTGGAAATACGTTAAGGTTGCTTTTAGAATGAAGCCCTTCTTACCTCTCTTTCCGACCAGTCTCCTGGCATAAAGCAGGGACATTAAAATTCAGTAACTAAGTTCAAATATTCCCTTTACCAAGCAATTCTTATACCTAAGTATTCTTTTCTAACGGACGAGGTGTATGATAAGTGTTTAAAAAATAACTGTTTCTGTGTTTTGGAAGTAACTTATAATTTTAGGTAAACTGGCTCCTACATTTATATAAATAAACGCCACGAAAAAAATTATTTGACCTTTTTGTTCACCTGATAGGAGGGTTTAAGTGTCAGCTAAAATTAATTTGAATTTTATCGTAAGACTTAAAACTTAAGTAACTCACCCGGTGTTGTTTTTATATAATTTCCATTTGTGTGCTAAAGTATAGTTTAACATATATCTTACGTGAAAGTTTTAAAATGTTGTATGAATAGAGGAGAAATTGCGACTTTGGAAAATTATTAATGATAAATATCCTTCAGCCCTATTCTTCCATTGTGCAAGCCATGTATTGAATCTTGTCATTAATGACCTGAATACTGTCAGTGAAGGGAGAAATACTGCTGGGACTACAAAGGACATTATAAATTTTTTAGAGAGAGTACGTTGGGCGGAATAAAATTCCAAATATACCTCTATTTTGTGAAACGCATTGGACAGCAAAGTACAAAAGTATCAGAAAATGTTCTGAAAACTTTCTGAATATTGTACAAGTTTTAGAAGAACTTTCGCAGGACGCGCCGAACTATACAACGAAAACCAAAGCGTATCAGCTCTACACGACTGCAACTACTCCAACATACATTGTGACACTTTTAGTAATTGCTGCCTATTCTGCCAAACTTGAACCCGTGTGCAATCAATTACAAGAAGTAAATATGAATATAAAGGCAATACACGATCACGTAAATAAATTAACTGATGTGCTTCAATCTCACCGCGATAATGCCTCTATGGAGTTTGCGGTCATTTTCGAGAAAGCTCAAAAAATTTGCGAAAAACTGGATGTTGAATTTAAGCGTCCTCGAGTAGTGGCAAAACAGACTTACAGATCAAATCAACCATCTGAAAATGTGGAAGAATTTTTCAGAATATCTATATCTATCCCATACTTAGATTATATTATTTCTTCACTAAAAAATTGATTTTCTTCAACACACAAGAAAGAATTTTCGCTTATGCAGCTTCACCCAGAAAATATGAGAAAATTAGAAAAATCAGCATTTTTAGCGATAGCAGAAGTTATACAGAACCTCTACGGAGGTCTTCTACATAATTTAATTGCCAAGGCTACCACGTGGTACGAGATGATGAAGACAAATGAAGCAAATAATGCGGTTTTTAATTAATCTGTTGTTGAATACGCAGATGTAATTGCTCAAGCCACTCCGTTTTACCCAGCGGTTTGTGAGGCAATCAAAATTGGTTTAACTATTCCAGCAACAACATGTAGCATTGAACGTACATTTAGCACGTTACGACGTGTTAAGACGTGGAATCGCTCAGCGATGGGAGACGCGAGACTAAGCGGCCTGTGCATGCTCAGTGTTCACAGGAAAAGAGTAGAGGAGGATACTGGATGTATTGACAATGATGAACAAATTTGGACAACAGCCTAGACGCCTTCAGTTTTTATTCAAACAGTAACCAAATTTTTAAAAAAGGAATTTTTTCTATGTATTTCCTTTCCTGACAGGGGGGTGCAAGTGCACCCCCTTGCACCCTGCTGCCGGCGCCCAGCAGCTAGACGAGTGACTCTCAGAGGAACAAGTTTATGCACACTTATATCTTTGTGTAGTGGAAGGGGGGAGCAACCTTTGGGGGGGGGGATCCTTGTTATTTAGACAATTCTTATAAGTGCATACCGAGAGGATCATCACGTTACTCTTCTTCCATATTAGTGTTAAAATCAATGCAAAGCAGTACTCTAAAATTTTTGCAGATTGCTTAACATTTTAGTCACTTCATAAACATTTGAAGTTATATTAAAACAGTATTTGGTCACTTCTTGTCTACAAAGTTTCAAAAACTTTCGTTTATTAATATGCTTAATGTTATGGATTTATTATTCTGCTTCCACAGCAAGGTATAAAAAGGCGTTTTCCAACTAAATTACGTAAGGCACAATTTCAAAATATTTCCTTGAGTTTTCGCGTTTTGAAAATATGTGGAACAAACTGTAAAATTAATTATTCCTGTTGCTCATAAACGGTAATGTCTATAATAAAAATGGATATAAGCACATTTGGTGAAAACTAAAATTTTGTAACAACATGTTTTGCATTTCAATGCATGTTTAAAGCAAAAATTATAAATAAAAAGTAACAATCCATTTTTAAGTTGGCGTTTTTAAGATTACGGCTGAAACCGGGTAGTAAAGAGGGCACAAATATGCAGTGAAAAGCACTTTTAAGACGAGAATAAAATTATTTTCAGTTTTCAGCTTTATTTTAAGCTTTTTGGCCTCCATGATGACGGTACGAATTATAGAATGAAAAAGTGCAGCGAAGNCTAAAATTTTGTAACAACATGTTTTGCATTTCAATGCATGTTTAAAGCAAAAATTATAAATAAAAAGTAACAATCAATTTTTAAGTTGGCGTTTTTAAGATTACGGCTGAAACCGGGTAGTAAAGAGGGCACAAATATGCAGTGAAAAGCACTTTTAAGACGAGAATAAAATTATTTTAAGTTTTCAGCTTTATTTTAAGCTTTTTGGCCTCCATGATGACGGTACGAATTATAGAATGAAAAAGTGCAGCGAAGNAGTTTTCAGCTTTATTTTAAGCTTTTTGGCCTCCATGATGACGGTACGAATTATAGAATGAAAAAGTGCAGCGAAGTTCTTAATTTAGTTTACAACATACGCTTGGAATTACAATAATTTTTCTGTTATTATTTTCTCCAGTTTCGAAATTCTTTCTTGTACGCAGCCTGACAGTTTTCAGCTTGTTGGACAACATATTTTTTCATAAGTCACACTATCCTAAACCTCTCGTTCACTACCAACAAATATATTGAATTATCAATTTTCTGTTTACTGTACAAGTTTCGGATCTTAGGTACGCAGCAAATTTAAACTATCGCTTGTCAGAAAAATTAAGAGCGGAGAGGTTTGTGAGGCTCAGAAACCGGGATCTTGAGAGCCGATGAAGGTGAAACGAGGGATGGAGCAGCGCCGGAATGCATGAGCAGGGGAAACGGGACGGGAGAAAACCCGCCGACCAGCGGCATCGTCCGGCACGATTCCCACGCGAGAAAATCCTGGAGCGACCTCGCCGGGAATCGAACCCGGTTTACCCTGGTGGGTTTATCATAAAAGGTGAGAGTGCAATTATTATGCGAAAACATGTCTTAACACTAAGTCACTAGTTACGTAATACTTGCCTAAGAAACGGAAACTCTTTTAAGTTAAAATGGTAAAGTGTAACGGAGTAGTTGGGCATGACAAACGACTAGAGAAATTATAAAAATATGTGCTAACCAAAACTAAAATAGTTTTAATGAAAAGTAAAAAAAAAAAAATNAACGACTAGAGAAATTATAAAAATATGTGCTAACCAAAACTAAAATAGTTTTAATGAAAAGTAAAAAAAAAAAAAATTGAGTACCGTGATTTTGTTAGTTGGAAGCCTTATGGCAAGCATAATAAAAATTCTGCGTAAANAAAAAAAAAAAAATTGAGTACCGTGATTTTGTTAGTTGGAAGCCTTATGGCAAGCATAATAAAAATTCTGCGTAAAGAAAAAGATAGATAAACAACCATGGAGATAAATTTCAATTTCTTACTATTAATACTATGTTATCAGTTTCTGAGTTGTGTGATTTTTGCGTGCACTCCTGAAAGAAGAGGGATTTTTACGAGTTTCCGACATGTTTGTGTTTGATTGGGAGGGAGGGGGGATGGTTGTAGTGTCTCTGAGATGGAGTATGCGATGCGCGGGGGAGGGGTGAGCACCCGTGTATTACATGCGAGAAGATATAGNGTAGTGTCTCTGAGATGGAGTATGCGATGCGCGGGGGAGGGGTGAGCACCCGTGTATTACATGCGAGAAGATATAGCAGTGCGGAAACAGGGTTAGGCCTATATGTACACGCACGTTCAAACGAGTTAAGTTTGCATACCTGTAAATTACTGAAATATGCTTCGATACAAACGTACACAATCGCGCGCGCACACATACACTTATATTATATTAATGTTGCTGTAGTTTACATCATACAGTTATTGCAATAAGCTGCAAACAAAAAATATTATATTTTATTGCAATTAACNTTTACATCATACAGTTATTGCAATAAGCTGCAAACAAAAAATATTATATTTTATTGCAATTAACGTCAAGTTTCTGAAGCCCACGTGCAATGCCGGTGGAAAAAAATTTATATGTAGGCAGTTTAAAAAAAAACTTGTTTTCATTATAATGTTGTTTCCATTGAGGCAATTTTTTGTTTCAATTATAATGAATGTCAGAAANAAAAAAAACTTGTTTTCATTATAATGTTGTTTCCATTGAGGCAATTTTTTGTTTCAATTATAATGAATGTCAGAAAATAATCCAAGCAACTGTTTTAAATACGCGTACACAAGAAATAACTAATAAATTCCAGCTATTACTTCACAAAGATTTTTGAGTCTTGAAGATGCACGGGAAATAAGTATCTAGTCAATTTCATTTTTACGTCTGCAAAAGAAAAAAACTATCTTCTTCTGCATTCTACTAAAATGTCTGTTTTGACAAATGCATTACCAAAAAATAACCTCGCAAGACGTGCATGTAGGTACTATGCATTATTGCCAAGTCAGTATGACAAACTTTGGCTTTTAATTGTTTTTGTCTGCGTACTTTAATCACGAGAGAACTGAGCTGCATTTCTGTAAAACAATTTCATGCTTAAATCCACGCAGCGAAACATTTTAATTCACTATTTCACTAATTGTCATTTTCATTGCTATTAAATGCCATTGCGAGTAGAATTACGAAAGAGCTGACATTTCAGATTAAACTGTGTCAAGCATCGAACGTTAAAATGCTGTGATTAACATCCTTTGATATCACTTCCTTTGCGAAATATTAAAAAAATTCCGATATATCCGTTGTTCGTACGCTGTCAGTTTTTTTTTGGGAGCGAATGTCCACGNTGCGAAATATTTAAAAAATTCCGATATTTCCGTTGTTCGTACGCTGTCAGTTTTTTTTTGGGAGCGAATGTCCACACCACACTTAGTTGCAACTCGTATCGGTAGAGCGCTCCCCACGCTAGCTTCGCGTCACCCGATATTCCGACCAAACTTCACACGTAGTTCAGCTGCCGGCCACTCCATTGCCCGCATTTGGCGCCACAATGCAGCGTGCTCAGTGACGAAATATGTTTTTACTTCTGTTCGCCATAACATTATTTTTCTCGTANTTGGCGCCACAATGCAGCGTGCTCAGTGACGAAATATGTTTTTACTTCTGTTCGCCATAACATTATTTTTCTCGTACATACGTTACACGCATGGGTTTTTTCAATCAAACATTTCATTATTCGTTATCCTTGGGGAATTGCAAGTTCTATCTCAGTCATAGGCATGCCTACAGAGTGGGGCAGGTGGGTCACGTGTCCCCCCAACACCCCTATGAAACCATCCATTATGGAAATTTCGCCAGTACATTTGTTGTAGTCGCTGTCATAAACAAGTGAAACCAACCTTTGAACAAGGGTGGGCGAATTGTATTCGCAAAGCAAAGGACAAAAATACTTCTCTTGTTTTGTCTTCTCCCGGTTTGAGAATACACCCTGCCCAATAGTTACTCTGCTTCTGTATACACTAGAAGGGATGCTACATGTACAGACGTAGTTCGACTACGACTCTAAGACGACGCTGTCGGATGCAGGATGACAGTGACTATATTGTAAAGAATTGCTTTTCCCATCGTCTTCAGTTATGTATTTTTCCTCAGTAGAGTGTAACCGACAGCCAGTTTGAGGGTTATGTTTATTGTTTTTGGAGCCTCGAAAATAGAATCAGTGTTTCTTTCGCGGTATTTGTTTACTCCAGAGATGGATCGTTTAGTTTAACTTTGCATTACACATGAGATGTGCACGATCTAAAATANCGGTATTTGTTTACTCCAGAGATGGATCGTTTAGTTTAACTTTGCATTACACATGAGATGTGCACGATCTAAAATGCACACATGAACAGTAGTACCAAGCAATTAATGATACAATCATATTTTATCTCCTCACACAAAGTTAACTTTTTTACGTAAATACGTTACAGGAGTCCTGGTGAATGTGATAACATCACATTGGTTCTATTATTAAAAACAGCGAATGTCTTACAACATATTGTATCATGAACATCAATCTGATTAATTTATACAACAGAAGGGGCCGGCGAATTATGGGTCCAATGGGGGAAAACAAACACATTTCCAAAAATCCAATACCAGGGTTAGCTGTCATGACCTACAGACTGGAACGATAGTAAAAGATACCAGCGCATAACATTTCTAACACTGTCTCACCTGTTTAGAAAAAAAACTGTCGTTGTACAGATACTGGGAGGATGTAAAAATGAGTATTTCAGACTTCAAGAGAAGTAAAATAATACATTTTCTTTTTCATTTATACAAACTTAACCCACACTTTCGTATTTTTTAATGCTTGCATAAGTAGGAGTATTTAGCAACTTCCCAAGTTTACAATCCCTCTTACGTCTGTATTGAAACATGCACGTAGTGTAAGTAATTCGTGCAGTTTTTATCTTTGCGAATTCGTAAATGCTATTATTATAGCACATAATAAAATTCTAAAGCNGTAAGTAATTCGTGCAGTTTTTATCTTTGCGAATTCGTAAATGCTATTATTATAGCACATAATAAAATTCTAAAGCACTTATTTGCATAAACATTTTGATAACCTTAGTCAAAGTAGCGTGTTTAGACTGATTTAATAAAAAAAAACATCCGTTCAATGTTGCGAGACAAAGCTGGTAATACGCAGTTGCCATATCTACACTACCCGAGACATAAATTACAGTCGAGATAAAAAATTTTCCTATGTAGTTGGCATACGCACTTTTAAAGTTCAATTCACACACATTGAAGTTGACATGGAGCTCGCTATGTTAACTTTTAATTTTTTGTAGGATCATAATTGTGTTACGCACTGAAGTGTGAGTGGCACGTATTTGATAAGTCGTAACACAGAGCTACCAAATATGTTATATATGTTATCTGGAAAATTTTCACGCCTGTCATTAAGAAAATGTACATATGGACCCTTGTTACATATTGCTTAAAACTTTTTTCTTATCTCACCTAAAATGGGGCCTATTTGGAAACTCAACTTTTAAGTTCGGGATATTTCAAAATTTTATTTTATTTTTTAATCAAACACACACGCTTATAAGAAAACGAAAGTTTACAATCATATAAATGCTGTAACACAAAATACAGCTAAGACGGAAGAACATNACACGCTTATAAGAAAACGAAAGTTTACAATCATATAAATGCTGTAACACAAAATACAGCTAAGACGGAAGAACATATGGAAAATCGTTTCTTGAATCTGTTTGACACAACGTTACATTTGTTTGAAGTTGGGTAAGTGTTCACACGGGAACNATGGAAAATCGTTTCTTGAATCTGTTTGACACAACGTTACATTTGTTTGAAGTTGGGTAAGTGTTCACACGGGAACTTCAATAATACGACACACTTAACTTGACGTGCATACACTGCTTTAGTCTATTAGCTGTTTCTTCGAATTTTTTGAATCAAACCTTTAAAAAATCACTCTATGTGTGAAGTGTTTGGTTGTCTCCTGAGCATAACCGGCTGTTATTTATACTTCGGTTAACATAAAAATACCTTATTTTGTTATTAAATGTTACTTAAACTTATGTTTTATTTATAAATTATAATATCTCATATTCATTTCATATATAATTTTAATTAAAACAGGGAGAAAATAAGAGTGTTGGTAATGCCTAGTAAGAAATAGTTCTTACGCAAAATATTATCACATTGAATGCGCACAAATGTGCACTGTCCCTTTGGTGTAATTTTCTTGACTCAGTTAAGCATTTTTTGCATTAGGCGGAGGAATATTTTGGAAGTAGAACTTTAGCAGAGATTCATAAAAGTTGGAAGTAACCGTGAATGGGTTACACGCGACGTATACCTGAACAGAACATAATTAATACGCAAAACTAACGCTACCATATTAACTCCAGTGTGAATCTGATTTAACTTATACTCACTCTACGAAATGAACAGTTTGCGATAGCTGTTGAAATAAGACTGGGTTTGCAATTAAAAATTACGAATTAAACAATATGGAGCTATCGCTGATCGCGCACACTGATTGATAGCTCGCTCCAAATTTTCCTTTCCTAAATATAAAGCACAACAGTTTTTTTTTAAATCACGGATATTAATCACGCGAATACCATGCGGCTTGTTTCAAACCAGAGAATACTAATACGAAACTTCCGTTGTCAGTACACGTCATGCTTTTGGTGTTAAGTCATTAGTACGCAGTTCTTAACCCATATTTACTCGCACTTCTAATTTCAGAGGTATGTCAGTATCTGTTTATATCACACATTCTGATCTCCTGCACACCTAGTTATTGGCCGCATTCCGTTTAGTATTGAAAAGTTATGCGTTGAATTAGGCATTATGACGTGTACGGAAGAACCGAAACTCTGTTAATGTGTGCTGGTTCACAATAGAACTTAAGCATGTTGTGTGTTATGTTGTAAGCAAAAGAAAAGCTGTTGTTTATATTTTAAGTAAATGCTCTCTAGCAGGGGCCGACCAGAACATAATGTTTTCTTGGCAAGAACTGTTATTTACAGGTTATAGGGAAAAAATTAAAAATATTTAGGCCAATGTGAGACGATGAATATGATTATATCTTTAAATTTTATTCGCAATAAGTATAGTATCTGCTAGAAAATTGCAGCCTTGAAGAATTATTAGAATTACTGCTGGTTTTGCTATGTGAGGTTACGTGGATAGATATTTAGAACATGCAAAGAGAGCTCACTTATTGCGAGTATTCACTGGCTTGAATTAAATATTATCATGTCAATTGTGAATCTTAAATAGTGAGCGCGTGGTTTCAGTCATGGTTACGGCGTAGTCATTAAGACATACATTTTCAGTAGTAAGCCCAATCCAAAGGCTGAAGAGAACTGGAATTATTCATTAACATTAAGAGAAAAGGAGTCGAGTATGAATTTCGCTCTTAAATTTACTTTCCCTACCAGTGTTGGGGGAAGCAACTGCAGAAGAAAACTTAAAATTTAAGGTTATATTTCTCTAATTGTTTTTAAATGTATTGTTACAAGAATGCCTGAGTGGCGCATACGAGTTCGTGAGGGATGGAGGTCTTAATAAAATTAAAAGAACTAAATTCAATAATTATATTTATTCTCAGTGCTACAAACAGTCAAACATATGTTATTTACCAGTCCTATTAACTCTTATTATTCTTATTGAGCGCAATATTTAATTACTATCTCCATTTCAATTTAAGTATTATCACAGCCTTTACTCTTGCTGATATCCCTTAAACGGCTCCAATTATTTCCACACGTTTAGTTAAAACTGTCTATTTCCATCGTCCCGAATGTCTTTTCACTCATGCATCCAGTCCACAGTCCCGTAGATCAGTCCAACTATTAACTGCACACAAGCTCGCCGACGCACTCTCGCAGATCGCTGCAGTAGCCCCTCGCCGCTCCGGAATCGCCCACCTGTCGCTTAAGGCCCCACGAGACGTCAAACTCTAGGCTCTTAATCACTCCCTCCTCAGAGGCCCGAACGTGGTGCAATCCAAGTTGTTCTGGGAAAGGTAATGGTGATGATGATGACGTTCCTGCTTGATAAACGAAGAAATATGAGCTTCTAAGGGTCATCGAGGCACGAGCTGCAATAAGTTTATCGGTGTGTGGGGCGAGGCGGCTTCCTTTATGATAGGCCGTTTGCCTCCTGTAACACATACATGGCCACCGGCCTATCGCTCGCCTGTTCATTCAAAACAATCCTTCGACTTTCTGCCTCCGCTATCATATACTGTACCTGCTGGCTTCACTCCCACTCGCTCGCGTGGGATGCGAAGCATCGAGCGCGTAACAGTATGATTTTCCTGGCGCAGCGTGACGTCTCTGCAAGCTCTTGTGCTCTCAGTAATGATTTAAGCCTAGCACACAGTGCTCTCGCCAGCAACACGCGAAAACGACTTCCAGTGAAGAACTCGTCAAGAGTATCGGAACTATAGGCTAGCTGACGTTACTGAAATTACTAAGTACACTATTGTTTCTGAAAATTGCAACACCCAGAAAGAATGGACCTTATGAATCCAAACTCGGAGTATGTGTAGAACAGTGTACCAGCAACAAGTGATTACGATTGCAGAGAGATGGTGTACACGTAGGCCCGGCAGTGCCCTCTCTTGTGTGACCGGAAAGGTCCGTGTTACGCCAAGCTCAGCCAGTGAAGAGCCGCCAAACGAAGTGAAAGCAAGTGCCAGTATCCCTAAGCGACGTCAAAGGGCGTCATATAAGCATGTGAGTGAGTTCGAACGGAGTGGAATGATCGGTCTCCGGTAAACGCGTTTGTCATACCGTGACATTTAGGCTAGTACAGGGCATGCTGCTACGACCGTGATGCGTTTGTGGAACCAGGGGATAGAAGAGAGTCGTACGCAGCGAAGAGCGGGGTACTGGACCACACAGTGTGACCACAGCGCGGGATGACCGCCATCTTGTCCGCATGGCCGTAATGGACCGTACAGCCTCGTCCACTGTGTTGGCTCGACACTGGAGTACTGCAACGGGCGTGGACCTGTCTGTGTCGACGGTTCGATGCCGTCTGCTGCGAGTTAGAGTATTGGACTGGTGGCACGCATGCCATTACATTCGCTTCCATTTTCCAGAAATCACAAACGTCTTAGGCTGCAATGGGCACGTGAACGCCGTCGCTATCATTCTGAGTGACACAATGTAATGTTTTCAGACGAGTCCCGTTTCAAACTATCCTACAGTGATGGCCGCATACCTGTTAGACGCTACTGTGGTGACCGCAATCTGACAGCCTGCATTGTGGAACGTAATAGCAAACAAACGCCAAGTATGATGGTTTTGGGCGCCATTGGATACAACATGAGATCTCGACTCCTACGTATTGAGGGAAAACTGAACAGCAACCGCTACATCAGGGTGGTTTTAGAGCCCGAGGTACTGCCCCTCCTTCAGGCGACTCCACATGCCATATTTCAGAAGGAGAATGCCCGGCCACATGTGGCGAGGAATGTGCAAACCTTCTTCAATGAACGACGGGTACCACTGCTTCCCTGGCCTGCACGTTCGTCTGGCATGTCGCCCATCGAACATGTCTGTGATATGGTTGGTCGGCGACTTGTTCGTCACGGACCTCCATCAACCACCGTTGATGCTTTGTGGACTCGCATATAAAACACATTCAAGGGAGATTCTCCAGAAACATATCCAGGTCCTCTTTTATTCCATGCCACGATGTTTATGGCCTCTGATTGCAGCACCTGGGGTCTTCACATCCTACTGAATTCTCAAGGACAGTGATAATGTAGAGTTCTGTAATTCTTATATATTGTGTATTGTAATATATCTAATCTGTGGTATAAAGTTCGTTTCAAACACATGTATATTTATAGATGTTGCATTTTTTTGAGCTAAACTGTGTGTATATAGGCAGATGGTATTTGTTTGCCAACACAGTGTTTACCTGCATTATTAATTGAAAAACGAATATTTATTTATTTTTAGTAACTGTATTTTCTCTTTAATATGCGAATATTAAACATCGTAAACTTCGAAAATATGCTTCGGCTTATACTATTCAATGTAAGTCGTTAGACTGTGAGTTTTATTTAAATGAAAAATATAAAGTATCTTAAACCAATTTTTCCTTTATCTGCTGCCATCTACAGCCTGATATATTAACTACACTCAACTTCACTGAAATTTCCAATATGCAGCTGCGCTCTAGCGGTATTCTCATACACTTGTATCAGGCTTCCGTTGCAGGCACCGGGATACTAATATTAAACGCTCTATGGTTCAGTTTCGGAAGCAGTAAATATAGAAATTTAACAACGATTATATAAACCGCTCACATACTTTTTTCAAGTTAAAAAAAAACAGTAAAATGATAGTACCACTTAATTCTTTTGTAAATGGCAAATATAGTAACATATCAAATT
The DNA here is from genome assembly GCA_002778355.1 of Clitarchus hookeri. Taxonomy (NCBI): domain Eukaryota; kingdom Metazoa; phylum Arthropoda; class Insecta; order Phasmatodea; family Phasmatidae; genus Clitarchus; species Clitarchus hookeri. Next base: position 242,071 of record NQII01002673.1, read on the forward strand.
GTGGATTATCATATGTAAAAAATTAACTCTTATATCAAAATGAAGCTTAATTCATAATTTTCTCACCTCTATCTAAGTTAATGTGATAAAGTTCTAATTTCCCCCTCTTTTTTTATGACTTTATCTCCATTTCGTGTGTGATACACCTGAATAGTTTATCTTACTCTAGTCTGATAATCTTTGAGAATAACAGGGTTTTTACATACATGAATAATGATATGGGCAAAGGCGTGCGTACAGAATGTGCCGAGTGTGCTCGGACACACTCTAATGACCGTCAAATTTAGTAATTTAAAACTGTGGTCTTTGAGATTTATTTATAAGTCTTTCAGCATACCTAATAGCATGCTGGTCTATGTGAGATATACTTATAAATAAGAAAACTGATTTGACCGTCTCGTCAGGATTGTCCACAGGTGACCAATATGTCAGAATTCCTTTCAAACTCCCTTGAAAATTTTACTCTGGTTAATCGCTGGCAGGAAATCTCCTATGTGGTAGGCAGCCAGCAGTGCTCAAGCGTGTGTCCAGTTGCAGCTCCAAGGGGTTTCGGTTAAGCGCGTAAGTCGTTCTGACGGTTCCAATTTTTAAAAGAAGTGATAATCGTGTGTGTCTGCAGAAGCGCATTGTTTAATGCTGGAATGCATGTATTCCATTTTACTGTCCCTGTTATTGCTTCTTGTAAAGGGTCATGCTGTTAATAAAAAGCATATAAAATCGAATCAAATTTAATCGTTTGTATGTCTAGCGATCCCATCCAGGTACTGTTCAACTACGAAGCGAGTTGATAGAAAAATACGCCTGCCTCCCGTGGGAGCAGAAACGCAGCAATCAGGTATAATTTCACAGACATTACGCCTCGAATATTTTACATAATGCGTCCATGAAAATAAACAACCCTCGTACTTGATAGTACCTGATTTAATTTCACTTTTAGAATGTTTAAAACTTAATTTTCGTAATTAAGAATTCTACAGAAATTTTAGGAATGATTGTGAAATGTGGTCTTCTTATAATATTGTCTTTTGTCAAACTGTTAAGAAAATATCATCACAGAAACACAAAAATAAAAAAACTCCCGGGGAATGAACCCCGTTTTAGATGTAACTATCAGAGTTTCCCTAACTTTGAGGCACACTCCAATGATGAGATCTGTGTACGCCGCTGGATACGAGCATGAAATTTGCTCAGATAATTTTTTTTATTTGGCTACTAGAGGATAATTTATGTGTGTGTTTGATCGCCTTGTTTTGATGTTTTCCTACAACCTGTAAAGGCTGCCGCAAGTCCTGGTGTGTTAATAATACAGTATTAATACATAGGTACACTTATTACAGTAACAGTAAATATTGAAAAATACTCAGGTAGCCTATCCACTAAATACTGGCTTTTTTAATGCCCACTGGTAAGCATGTAGTTTAAAAGTAATGCACAATGTCGCACCACTCAAGCAGTTAAGGCTAAACGTTCCTCGTTTAAGTCTGAATTCCGTCACCATGCAGCAGCACCAAAATGAGCCAAATTTTTTAAAGCATCTCCTCATGAACGAGTGATTTTATCTGCCATGCGAAAACGGAAGTTGTTTCCTTTACTACATAAATAGACTCGAACCACGTAAATTAAACGAAAACAGTAGTATAAGCGTATAAAATCCTAAACAAAATTTTTTTCGAATAACTTGACTAATAGCACAATATAAACAGGAAACTATTCATAAAGTAAATTTTTAATACACGGCAATAAACGAGGCTAAGGAGAAAAATACGACGAGAAGAATAACGGAATATGCGGTGAGATGAAGCTGGAAGGGCGGAGAATGGAATGGACAGTGGGGCGCGAGGGGAATGGATTGGGAGAGAGGTCAGGGTAGCGAGTGAGTAAAGTTCTGTCAAACGTAAGACTACGTATGTATCACATTAAAATTAGCCCTTGTATAAATTACAAAAAAAAAACCCTACAGTATTTCAAACGGTCATTAAATAAAACTACAAAAACTAATTTTAGTGACGCTATGACAGTATACAATTGCGTATACCCTAACCACAGGCTAATATTTGTGTTACATAGAAAATTTTAACTTATACAAATACCTATTTTTAGTATTACGGGAAATTTTGCCTTATTTAGCCTTCGAACCGTTGGCACTTGTTGATGCCCCAGCATTGAAATCTGCGCCAATTTGAGAAAGGGTTGCACGTCTGTCACGTTTAAGGATTCTCGTCAGTCGTCGTTTGTCCCGTTCGTTCACGATCATTTTCCGGTCGCAGCGATGTCGAAGATTTAATGTTTTACCGGATTCCCGATATTCACGGTATACTCGTGAAATGGTCGTGCGCGAAAATCCAAATGTCATCGCTACCTCTGAGATGCTATACCCCATCTCTCGTGCGCCGACTATAACACCACGTTCAAACTCACTTAAATCGTGATAACCTGCCACTGTAGCAGCAGTAACCGATCTAGCAACTTTGCCAGACGCTTGTTGTCTTATATAGGCGCTGCCGACAGCATCGTGTTACTCTGATTGGTTCCATACCTCTGTTATTTGCATACGCATTCCTATACCAGTTTTTTTTTATCTCCAGTGTATTTATAATATATAAAACCGCTACAAATAAATGTAAAAAGATTTATTTGGAAAATCATAGTTTTGGTACGCACACATCTTTTACGGCTTATGATCTGAGACGGAAACATTTTTTTTTATATACAACGTCCTTATACCCTTTAAAATGTAGTTTTAAAATATGTATGTTTTCGGCACGTCTCTTCCCCAAGGTAACTAACATCTCACATGTAAGACTTAGGAAATAGAATGTATCTTGCCCAACATACGTACTTATATTACAAAATTCATTGATTTGCTTTGAAAACAATATGTTGTCCATAATACACTTGAAATGTAATAATTGATTAAGAACAGAAAAATTACGTAATGTAATTTACTGAACACTTCAGCGTTCAACAGGAAGTGTAGCAACAGCCCTGGCGAACTGTTGAACATTAAATAAACAGTTTACTAGGGAATATTACGTTTTAAAGTGTCCTGTAAATAACAGGTTTTCCAAGATATTTTAATGTGTCTAATACATATAAATTTCCTTTCCTATGATCCAAAAAATGAACTACTTACTCTTTACTAAGTTACAAAATGGAAATTTTGTTTCAGTAGCTTGTTTCGATGAACTATAAATAATAGAAGAAAATCAATCTAATAAATAACAGACTGCATATATTGTTGTTACTTCATATCCGAAATGGAGAGGTATACAAATAATTTGGAAATGAATGTTGAACTTTGGAAGAAAACAACCAAAAACGTGAAAACTGCATATATGAATCAAGCATCCAAAGCTCTCCTATGCCCTTTCTAAGTGTTAGGATGTTTATGACAGATAGAAAAGTTACAAACTTTCAAGCCATCACAAATTTCACCTAGTATGTTATGCTATGAAAAAGAAAGACATCAAAGATAAATTTTCCTGAAACATTGCAGTGGTGAAACAAAAAAAAAAAAAAAAAAAAAAGTCATAAATGAGTAGTAACGAACTACGATAACGTGGAATTCTTGTTTTTAGATGACATTTTTTCAGTAGTAAATTGGCAACTGGGGATAAGGGTGATGGCCACAAGTCCCAGATTTATGAAACTAAACCTGGGGTCTTTCACAGAGACACGTTTCCCTGTAAAGAAAATTACTACCTTGCTATCTATCAACAGGAAAATTTCATTAGATATACAACATTAGCGCATAATAAGATCTCAAAGAATCTGTTATTACATTAAGTATATCTTTATACTGAATTCAATATCGGTCGTCGGTAAGTGTTCCTGCCAGGTTAATATAATCTGAGTTAAAAGTAAAAACAGGTAACAAGTCTTGCTTGTGAAACAGAGGTCTTATTGCAAAATAACAGATGCCATGAACTATTTTTGGTACTCAGGTAGAATAATGAGGGTGACATTATACTTGCGTCTGATAGAACATGCACATGCCGCCACGTAAACTTATCAAGCTGCCTACTATTGCAGACAATTTTACATGTGCAGTTTCGCTATATGGGAAAGAACCTTCACACACAAACAATCAAAAGAAAGTTTTCACATAAAAAAAAGAGTTGTATCCCATTCCTTACATCATTGTAGTTACATAAAAACTCATGAAATGCTGTTCCGTTAAACAAATTATGCTTCATTACACAAGGGCACGAAGCAGCAACCGTGCGCTTGTTTCGCCATGTTGGTTAAAAATAAAGATGAAAACTAAACAGCATATAAACTACCCCAACTAATCTTTAACTTCCCATTTAATGGTTATGTAAGCCTACATAACACACACAGTAAAACATTTTTGTATGTTTACAAAATAATTATCGAAACCATTTGCCAAAAAATATTTTTGTAGCAACACAACTTTTTTTGTAAATTTGCAATACATACACTAACGTTTGTGAAAAATGCAACACCAAGAAGGATACATGTGATTGCAATGAACTTGATACCACATATTAGGTACATGACAATACATAATAAATTAGGAATGCAGGACTGTATATGATGTCTGTCTTTGAGAAATCGGTATGGTGTGAAGCCCCCAGGTGCTGCAATCAGAGCCCCTAAACGTCGTGGCATGGAATAAAAGAGGACCTGGATATGTTTCTGGGGAATCTCCCTCCATGTGGTTTGTATGCGAATGCACGAAGCAACAACAGTGGTTGCTAGAGGACCGTGACGAACAAGTCGCTGACCAACCATATCACAGACATGTTCGATGGGCGACATTTCAGGCGGAAGTGCAGGCCAGGGAAGCAGTGGTACCCGCCGTTCATTGAAGAAGGTTTGCACATTCCTCGCCACATGTGGCCGGGCATTGTCCTTCTGAAATATGGCTTGTGGAGTCGCCTGAAGGAGGGGCAGTACCTCGGGCTCTAAAACCTCCCTGATGTAGTGTCGAGATCGCATGTTGTATCCAATGGCATTCCAAAACATCACACTTGGCGTTTGTCTGCTATGCTGCTCCACAATGCAGGCTGTCAGATTGCTGTCGCCACGGTAGCGTTTAACAGGTATGCGGCCATCACTGTAATATAGGTTGAAGCGGGACTCATCTGAAAACACTACATTTTGCCACTCAGTACGTTAGCGACGGCGTTCACGTGCCTATAGCAGTCTGAGGCGTATGTGGTTTCTGGACAATGGAAGCGGACGCAATGTAATGCGTGCCACCAGTACAGCCCGCAGCAGACGGCGTCGAACCGTCGACACAGACAGGTCCACACCCGTTGCAGTACTCCAGTGTCGAGCCAACACAGTGGACGAGGCTGTACGGTCCATTACGGCCATGCGGACAAGATGACGGTCATCCCGCGCTGTGGTCACACTGTGTGGTCCAGTATCCCGCTCTTCGCTGCGTACGACTCTCTTCTATCCACTGGTTCCACACACGCATCACGGTCGTAGCAGCATGCCCTGTACTAGCCTAAATGTCACGGTATGACAAACGCGTTTCCCGGAGACCGATCATTCCACTCCGTTCGAACTCACTCACATGCTTATATGACGCCCTTTGACGTCGACGAGGCATCTTGGCGCTCTTGCTTTCACTTCGTTTGACGGCTCTTCACTGATTGAGCTTGGCGTAATACTGACTTTTCTAGTCACTCAAGAGAGGGTGCTGCCTGGCCTACGTGTACGCCATCTCTCTGCAATCGTAATCATTGCTGATAAACTGTTCTACACATCCTCTGAGTTTGGATTCATTCGGACCAGTCTTTTTGCGTGTTGCAATATTCACAAACAATAGTGTATTTTTGTAATATTACAAATAAAGTCTTGTGTTTCAACTTAAATGATCGAAAAGTGGAAACCAAAATTATTTTTATGGTGCTCTCGCAAACAACAGTAACGGAAAAATAATACATTTGGAAAATCTTTAGAATAGCATTCAAAACCAAACTTTGCAATACCGAGTCTCGAACCCGAAACGTCTGGATTATAATGCAAGCGCTATGCTATTCGACCACCGCACCTTCCCGCTCTTTGACTTTGCTTGAGTGGTATAATTGGCAATTATTAGGCCTAACTCGGGCAAGAGAATAACAATCTCGCCTCTTGGAAAGGACAGAGGTTAATAATTTAAGCAATAACTACAGTTCAGACGGACTTCAATTCTGCAGGTAGATTGAACAGTTACGAATATGAGTTTTAATACTAGTCTAATATTTTCTTTTACGAACTTTGCGTTGGGATGACAATCACTGGAATTGCAAACCAGCAAATTATCATTATAGTCTTTTCGGTTTGTTACAAATATAATTCGACAGCGTAAAGAATGTAATAGTTTGTAATTCTGACTTCGCTACTTAAATAGATTCCAGGTGTAATCACAAAATTTTTGTAGTGGTATTACAAATACGGTTCTTGTAACGTTACAAAGAATACGTTTTACAAAGGATATTATACTATTTTTACAAAGTTGTGTAAATGTAAATAAAATTTCTTAGTGAAATCAATTAAGAAATTTACAGTGTTCCATCTTAACCACACTGAAAGTTACACTAAAAAACGTATCTTCTATATTCACACCTACACTTATTGTGGCCACCTCTGCAGACCTTTTCGCTGGCTAACTTTCCCGCCATTAATTCGCGCCAATGTGACGTCAGCACAAGAAGCAATTGTGCACAGGACTTCACGCAGTTGATGCGCAAGGTAGACCAGAAGTAAAGTGACGCAGGAGAAGCTCCTATGCGCGTGAGTAGAGGGATCGGAACAACTTACTTGTGCTTATAGCACATATTAGAGTTAACGGAGATGAAGTTGCTAAAGGTTCCGCATGAATTGCATCAGCAATGTTTCGCCGCTTGCAGAACACAGACTGTACAGGTGTTAATAATGCTTGACTCTTTGCCGACGGATCTGGAGGACAAACCCGGGAATGTGCAGTAGTTATGTTCTGCATGCTGATTAATTAGCTGACCAAGTTGACATCATCNCTGGAGGACAAACCCGGGAATGTGCAGTAGTTATGTTCTGCATGCTGATTAATTAGCTGACCAAGTTGACATCATCTATTGGAAATTAATTCACCTTTCCATCCCAGTAACGGGACACCATTTGCTTTCTCCTGATTGTGTTTTTGAAGGGCTGGAACACAATAATTTTAGCCTTCAGGGTGTTAAAATTAATTTCCCACGTTCTAGAAAAATTTAGGCAGCAATATCTAAAACTATACTCAATAAGACTTCTTCGTTTGGTTTTTTTTCACCTATTGTGTGTTTAATTTTTTTTTTTTAAACGAAACGTATTTGCTACTGTCTCTCATCGAGTGTTTTTCGTCCGAAGTGGTTCGTGCCCAANCTGGAGGACAAACCCGGGAATGTGCAGTAGTTATGTTCTGCATGCTGATTAATTAGCTGACCAAGTTGACATCATTTATTGGAAATTAATTCACCTTTCCATCCCAGTAACGGGACACCATTTGCTTTCTCCTCATTGTGTTTTTGAAGGGCTGGAACACAATAATTTTAGCCTTCAGGGTGTTAAAATTAATTTCCCACGTTCTAGAAAAATTTAGGCAGCAATATCTAAAACTATACTCAATAAGACTTCTTCGTTTGGTTTTTTTTCACCTATTGTGTGTTTAATTTTTTTTTTTTAAACGAAACGTATTTGCTACTGTCTCTCATCGAGTGTTTTTCGTCCGAAGTGGTTCGTGCCCAATCATGTCTACCAAAACGTCTTGTGTCCAAACATTTATCGTAATTAATTCATAAATATTTTGTAATTAATATTAAATAGCTAAGTTCATGACTTTTTTTGACAAAAGCAAATATATAGTAATTTTTCTTGCTGTACACATAATGCTTGTTGTACCATTAGCTATATTTATCCCTCATGCACCAAACGTCCAAACATTTCATAGGAAATACACAATAATATTAATATACTCCACTTCGCAATTCAACTACTTCCGAAGACTAAACGTGCTCCCAAGAAACCATGCCTATCTAACCCCAGAGGGAAAAATTGGTTCGAAGTAAAAGCTCGGATGACTTACAAGCGAATTTGTATTATTTTTTATTACATAGTTCGATTCTACGTTTCTTGAAACGTACGATAAGTAATTTTTGAAGGTTAAGAGATTTTAGAGTATTCTTTTTATATCACAAATTAAATTATAATCGACGGTGCTCTTTATGCCCGAAAAACCGCCAAATCGGGATTTAAGCCGCAAATCTCAGGTGTTTTCATGTTGACAAAGGGCGTAAGATACTCAACCTTCAAGGTCCTACTTTTAAAGTTTAGTTTTAAATATGAAGTATTATTGACTCAAAATTGATTCTATTTACCTTTAGCAATGCAATATCACTTGGTTACAGCTCAGTTTTGTTGTCAGGGATAATTATTTGCCGGCTTTTTCCGTCGCGCGCACTGCCACGGTGCTTTACTGCGACTGAGCACGTCTCCGGCTGCTCCAGCCAGTCCCTCGCGCTGGCCTAGGCCGCCAAGAATCACCGGAATCTCACCCTTATCTGCGCCTCCTCCGTGCTCCCACGGCTTCTGCACGGGACACGAAACTCAACAGTGCTGCATGCTCGCTTCGCGAGGCAGAAAAACGTTCTAACTTAACTCGTCGCCACTCGAAAACTATCAACTCAAATAATTTCAAAATTTTACTGGCAAATCACTTATATGTTCTAACTACGACTCAATCATAATCATTTATTTAGTGAATATGTTTTCTGCGTAAAAAATGCTAAATCAATTATTTGTTTTAATAAAAAGTAGTAAGAGAGAAATTTTTTTGTTTTAAGATACAGATTGGCCATATGCGTATGAAATGAAAAAGAAACACCAAAGTTTATTTATATGCCTCTCTTTAAACCATTACCTCACGTCATTTTCTTGTTACGGTGTGTAGAACTTCGAAAGTATTTGAACCGTATACGACAGCGGCAGCAACGAACTTTCTGTTTTACGTTATCTTCATTACACTTTTATAATATTGTATCTGCTTTGAGATAAAATAATATTGATAATTGTTAGTTAANTTTTTTTTTTTTAAACGAAACGTATTTGCTACTGTCTCTCATCGAGTGTTTTTCGTCCGAAGTGGTTCGTGCCCAATCATGTCTACCAAAACGTCTTGTGTCCAAACATTTATCGTAATTAATTCATAAATATTTTGTAATTAATATTAAATAGCTAAGTTCATGACTTTTTTTGACAAAAGCAAATATATAGTAATTTTTCTTGCTGTACACATAATGCTTGTTGTACCATTAGCTATATTTATCCCTCATGCACCAAACGTCCAAACATTTCATAGGAAATACACAATAATATTAATATACTCCACTTCGCAATTCAACTACTTCCGAAGACTAAACGTGCTCCCAAGAAACCATGCCTATCTAACCCCAGAGGGAAAAATTGGTTCGAAGTAAAAGCTCGGATGACTTACAAGCGAATTTGTATTATTTTTTATTACATAGTTCGATTCTACGTTTCTTGAAACGTACGATAAGTAATTTTTGAANCAAGCGAATTTGTATTATTTTTTATTACATAGTTCGATTCTACGTTTCTTGAAACGTACGATAAGTAATTTTTGAACGTTAAGAGATTTTAGAATATTCTTTTTATATCACAAATTAAATTATAATCGACGGTGCTCTTTATGCCCGAAAAACCGCCAAATCGGGATTTAAGCCGCAAATCTCAGGTGTTTTCATGTTGACAAAGGGCGTAAGATACTCAACCTTCAAGGTCCTACTTCAATTCACATAAACAATTTTACAGCATGTAAACACAGCTTTGAATGGACTTGGGGTTTCCTGATAGAATATTTTTAAGACACGCAGTTACATTCTGAACGAAACCAGGTCGTTTTTGAGTTTCCCAAATTGTATACAATCTCACGTGCGTATCCTTTGTGCAGACAGCATTATTTTAAAAAGAGGTCATTTTACTAATTTCGCTTTGTATGGCTTTTTTGTGAGCGCATTGGTGGGACCTCTTTGGAAGCTAACTAGAAACGGTTTTGAAACTGTGTTATGGTGGGATGAATGTTTTCGGAATAACTGTGAAGCGTATGAAACTTCGAAAACTGTAACACGAGTGAAAAGGCAATTTCGTTATACTTGGTATAAATTCAAATAAATCTGCAATACAGCGTGTTTAGCAGCAGTCGACCGTTGTTCGGTCGAATTTCCATTGTTTTACTCACAACGTTAGACGAGAGAGTGAATGCAGTGGCGGTGCGTGAGGCCGTGTTCTAAGGTTCTAGCACTAACCAAATCTTCATACATTTTGCCGAATATTTTATTCAATCAAAGTTTTAAATATGCAGTATTATTGACTCAAAATTGATTCTATTTACCTTTAGCAATGCAATATCACTTGGTTACAGCTCAGTTTTGTTGTCAGGGATAATTATTTGCCGGCTTTTTCCGTCGCGCGCACTGCCACGGTGCTTTACTGCGACTGAGCACGTCTCCGGCTGCTCCAGCCAGTCCCTCGCGCTGGCCTAGGCCGCCAAGAATCACCGGAATCTCACCCTTATCTGCGCCTCCTCCGTGCTCCCACAGCTTCTGCACGGGACACGAAACTCAACAGTGCTGCATGCTCGCTTCGCGAGGCAGAAAAACGTTCTAACTTAACTCGTCGCCACTCGAAAACTATCAACTCAAATAATTTCAAAATTTTACTGGCAAATCACTTATATTTTCTAACCACGACTCAATCATAATCATTTATTTAGTAAATATGTTTTCTGCGTAAAAAACGCTAAATCAATTATCTGTTTTAATAAAAAGTAGTAAGAGAGAAATTTTTTTGTTTTAAGATATAGATTGGCCATATGCGTATGAAATGAAAAAGAAACACCAAAGTTTATTTATATGCCTCTCTTTAAACCATTACCTCACGTCATTTTCTTGTTACGGTGTGTAGAACTTCGAAAGTATTTGAACCGTATACGACAGCGGCAGCAACGAACTTTCTGCTTTACGTTATCTTCATTACACTTTTATAATATTGTATCTGCTTTGAGATAAAATAATATTGATAATTGTTAGTTAACAAATGTTTTCACTGTAGAAAATATTATTTTTAAAAGCAAGAATNACAAATGTTTTCACTGTAGAAAATATTATTTTTAAAAGCAAGAATCACAAAGAAGACAAGAGTAAGGATATTTCGTTATGGCAATACACAAGTTACTTTCGATACCAAATTACACTTGCGTCACCCAATCATATTCACAATTTACAGTTTAGAAAGTTCGGGTATGTCATAGTTTGTGGTAGTAATTGTTGTCATTTTACAAACGTTCATGCTATGCATGCACTAATTATTATTAGTAATTATAATGACAATGTATCCGTTTGTGTTTGATGAGTGATGAAATAAATATATGTACTATGTTTTCGCATCTGTCCTTGAGTTTGATCCATTACACTCGGCGTTCACAATTGTTTATTTAACGAACAGGAAAGTAATTTTTGGCCGGCGCTGTACACTGATGAGACTCAGTACCTAAGGATCGTTTGAGTGCGTTAATGATTCGTAAGCCGTGCAGTGTGCTACTGGTCTAGGTTGTAATGTTTCATATTGCTATAGCCGAAAACGAAGTCTACTGTTCATTGGTTGTGATAACTAAACAATTTACGTGTAGACTACAGCATTCATTAGATATTTTTTGTTTGTAACACCCGAACCTGTGATTTTATGTGGGTCTTAAAAATTTCCATTTTTATTACATATACTGAAAAACACTTCTTAGTATTCTTGTATAGCCCCAACAAATCGAGTATGTATTCATATTGCTACCACACTTAGATTCAGAAAAATCAAACACAAACTGGAGCTTATGTTCTGGAATGAAAGGAATGTCTATAAAGTGGAGTTCTTGTTCAGTATGTAATATTCGATACAGTATTTGTAGTTTTATGTTATTTACTCTTAAGTTACATGGCTACTGACTGCACTTTGTAAAGAAACATTAAATGGAAAGTAGCTTTTATAAAATGTTAAACCACTAGGTTTACTCGTAGAAGAATAGTAAGTAGTATAGAGTTAATAACCCTAAAAGATTCAGACTATAATTAACAAATCCATAGAATTACATAACATAACTGCCAGAAGTTTAATTTATAATGGATTACTGATGCTAAGTATCTTGAGAAAAGACCGAAGAGTGTTGTCAAGGTTACAAAAAAAATTTTTTTTTCTATAGCTCTTTAATATTAATTAAAAATAATATTAGAATTCTAGTTTTCATTTAAAATTCGTTTTATTTCCATTGCATATCAATTAATGAACTTTAATCGTCTTGCACACTCTTACATCTTTGGAAGAAAAACAGTGTTGCGTGAGATCTAATCTTTTTTTCAGTTCCACAACATCTTCGATGCGCAAACGAGTTTTGAATTTGGTGGCAGAGTATGAAAATTGCTCTTATCAGTGCTGATATATACATTTTGTTCCACATACGTTTTCCAGCTTCTCATTAACCCTTCAGTTTTTAGAGTGACACCGGGAGTTATCTCTATGACTACAGTGCCAGTTTTATATCTTATCCTAACTAAATTAAGGATAAATATTGTAATATGTTGTGGACTAAAATGGTCGCAAGGTAGTTTTTTTTAATAAATCTTGGAATAGGAGTAAATTTGCAAAACGAAACCAGTTATAAGATCAGACATTCAATGGAAAAATAATTTTTTGTAAAGGTAAAACTATTGGACGTACCATAAAGTTTATCAGATTGATTTCGGGTTGATAAGTGAAGTATTAATAAGAGGCCAGCTATACGTGCGAGCATTTTTCACAAAATATACGTAATATATAAATCTAATATATTTTTGGGTTTTAGGGGG
>NQII01002673.1:255079-309136 GCA_002778355.1 Clitarchus hookeri
GAGATGGATAGAGATGGAAAGAATCAGGCTACTGTCAGAGAAGGCCTAGGCCATCCCCACCATAATTGATTATTACTATTTTGAAGATGTCTGTTTATTACTAGAGTGCTTGGCCAATTCAAAAACCGATCGCAGACAGGTTGTCATTTTACTTATAGCCATACGCCTATTATTAAACTTGTTTGGAAAAAATTAGAATTTCAGAAACTTTTCAAAAAAGTACTAAATGCAGTGGTTTAAATTACACGAAAACTAATAACCTGGAATTGTACGATTACAACATGAATAAATCCGTTTTAACATTTAAAATTCTCTAATTGGTTTTCAAATGATCGATTTGGAAATTTTGGCCCGGCTAGAGCTGCCTAGGAGCATAATCTCTACAGAAACGCGGGACATTTAGCTTCCGCCACTGCGGCTGTAGTTTGGTATTGATGATGTTGACCTGTATTTAATAAATATAATTCAGGTGAAAATACACTAGAAAGCGAAATACTGTTTCATTTATTATATGATTTATATGGTCGCACCACTGCATCACAGTGCACTGTGTTGTTTAATGTATTCTGAGAGAAAGATAATTCAAACAAAGTGATTTGGCGAAGGACTTAATTGTTAATGGCAAGCGAGATGTCAATTTACTTTTCGGCATTGTAAAGATAATATATTTGGTTTACTAACAAATTTTTTTAACTCTCATTTCGGGGCGGTTTGCACGAAACAAGTTGATAAGTGGGTAACTAAATCGTTAAGTGAATTTTAAGTTTTAAATAAGTGATGGCGTGTTTATACAAAGTCAAGTTAATTTTAAGTTCAAAGTAAGTGGGGGGTTGACACAGGTCGCAGATCGGCATGAACAATTGAATTTTGTAAGTAATGTTTTGCTGAGAGAAATTGTGGAGGAAATTGAGAGTGATGTTATCTTCGAACGACTAGACGAGTTTTGTGAAAGTAGAAGCATATTTCAAGAATTAGCCGGAGACGACAAAAAAGAATACCATTACGCATTACGAATATCACAGTCATTTTTAATTTATTACTTGGTAAAGCAGAAACTATGTTTTTAAAGCCTGATACTACGGTGCGAAGTGCACTCTCAACTAAGTTGAAAATGCATTTTATATTGTACTTATTTGCAACTGGACACAGTACTCGAAATTTACAAAATTTCTTTAGAGAACAGAAATCCAGTATTTTGTTAAAATATGCTTGAGGGGCGTATCCGAGTTCGTGAGGGATGGAGATCCTAATAAAAACAAAATACCTAAATTTGATTTTAAATTTATTCTCAACATTAAATTATCTGTCTTCACTTTTACTCTTTTTATTCTTAGTGAGCCCAATGTTTAATGTCTAACTCGATTATATTGAAATTACTTATCAAAGTTTCCATATTGGTTACAGTTACCTAATTCACGCTCATTATTTATACGTATTCAATCTGTCTATTGCCATAATTCAAAATGTCTTAAACTCACGCGTCCAGTTAAAAAGTCCCGCCTGTCAGTCTCTCTCTCTCTCCACTGTATCGATGCTCGCAGTCAGCAAACTTCACTCCCACTGGTCACTCTCGTCGCCACTCGACGCTCTGCTGGCACATCGTCTTCGCTGTCTTCGCACACCTGTCGCTTAAGGTCGCACAATCCCCCAAACTCTCAACACTGTTGGCTCGGAGGCCCGTCGCAGCTTAAGTAGTCTCGCTGGCCCGATCTGGAATGTTCCCCGCACCCCGAGTCTCGCTGAGAGAGGCCAGGGCATTCAACCAGAACATTCTTTCAGATAACTGCAGAAATTCAATCCGCTGGAGGTTAGGAGCGCACGAGTTGAGATAGTCTTATCACGGTGGAACGCAGCGTTAAGCCTGGCGGATGGCCTTTGAAAAACACTGTGCATTCTCAGGTTACTTGCACGACCTTCACACGCTCCTTCGACCTCTCGAGCAGGATGGCGCAAGGGAAGCGATGAAGAGCGTCGACATGTAACAATATCATTGATGGTATCAGCAGTATGCCATGCTATACATATATTAAGGGCTGAATTACTTCGTGAAGTCAAAATGAATAATCATATGTACTACATATAACATTTTATTCAAATGAAAACACTGCACATTTCAAACGCTTACATTTGTTTATCGGTAGCTGACAATCTTCTGTCTCGATATTGTTGCAGTTAATGATACTTTTAGTTGCATTAAGTTTTTTTCTTCAGGTCCTCAGTAATAAGAACTATTTATTGTCTGACAGTGAGGTATAAGAAAATACTGCATCTCTTTACTTTGCTCACATAATTCGTTGCTGGGGTCAGTTATTGTATTTTTTACTAAATTAATAAAGTGGTAGTAAAACTTTCACCTAACCCTCGAATTTTCTTATAAATAGGGAAATCACCTAGTTTTATAGAATATTATTTATTATTTCATGTCTCTCTAGTAATGTACTGGGCTTTATTAACATTTATTTTATATTATTTGTTTTTACAATTTTTTTGTGTAACTCTTTTTGGAGAATTTTTTTTCCTGTGTATCACGTTTCGTACGTTTATTAGGTTCGTTAGCTCAGTTGTTATTCATGAGATCCCTATTCTTCCTATTGGGTATTTTAGTTTTCGTTTTAGTGTACTATGGTTTTGGTTTTATCTATTGGCTTATTGAGTTTCTAAAACAATATTGTAAGCACTAATTGTATTTCGGTTAAAACCAGAGTCTATGTTGTTTTCAATTTGTTTAGCTTTGTGTGATTTATTCTGTACTTACAATTTCGTCTTTGTGTATTTTTATTTAAGTTAATTTTAGGAATATTTACTTTAATGTTACATATTTTAGTGGGTACATAAGTTATTATAATGTTACGTTCACTGATATAGTCTGATCGCGGTTTTTTCACAGTTTTTGAAAAAACTTTTGAAAATCACCCCATATATGACATATTTGGTTGTATCCTAAATATTCCATGTATCACAAGCGTTTTATATTTCTACTAACGTAAAGTACCTTAATTTTGAGTCAATTAAAATTTAACTTTTTTTATCTATGAATTATAATATATATTTTATAATTAATATGAATAAAACAGTGAGAAAACAGGTGTATTGGTAATACCTGGTAAGAAATAGTTTTTAATTTCACTGAGTGCGCACGAATGCGGTGCAATTTTCTAGATTTGGTTAAGTTTTGTTTGCACGAGACGGAGGAATATCCTGAAAATAGACCTTAAGCAGGGCTTCAGAAAAGTTTGCAGTTACCGTGAATGAACTATAACCTTATTTGTAACAGATATGTTAAATTGTATCCTGTAACACTGGCAAAAATATGGTCCATTTTACAAGAAATACTGTCACTTAGTCTTATAACGATAAGTCATTGCACTAAAAGAAACTAAACGAAAGAGTAATTACTTATATATATTTAAAAGCCCACCTATCTTAACTNATAAGTCATTGCACTAAAAGAAACTAAACGA
This sequence comes from Clitarchus hookeri, assembly GCA_002778355.1. Lineage (NCBI taxonomy): Eukaryota > Metazoa > Arthropoda > Insecta > Phasmatodea > Phasmatidae > Clitarchus > Clitarchus hookeri. Next base: position 258,541 of record NQII01002673.1, read on the forward strand.
AAGAGTAATTACTTATATATATTTAAAAGCCCACCTATCTTAACTATGAGTGTATTGTAACTGCAAAGAATAGTAAAAATTGTACTTTTGATCTGGTTAATTTTGGAGCTGAATTTTAAAAAGAAACNGTATTGTAACTGCAAAGAATAGTAAAAATTGTACTTTTGATCTGGTTAATTTTGGAGCTGAATTTTAAAAAGAAACTTAATCGCATTGGCACTAGTTGGTTTATAATCCCCAAGAATAATAAATGTATTATTCATTTTATAATTTTTATTTTTATAAGCAGCACACTGCGAAAACTTTTATTTTTTATTAAACACAGGGCAGTTCCATGAATTATTTACGTATATATCAGTGCCTCTACTGATCGTGTTGTCTCCGCAACCAAAATTACTTGTGTAATTGTTTAACATTGTTTCAGCGGTAAGAGTTACATCAACTGCTGACTGAATTGACAAGGCTATCAATATCCTCTGACATCCGCTGATAACAAAGTTGTAATTATTTTTTTAATGTTGAAAACATTTTCTATGTTCTCTTCCTTCCTTCATTAATGTATGATAAAATAATGATTTCAGTTTTATTCTGACTATTATTTGCAAAGCCGAGAAAACAAAATCTCCCTTCCCCCTTTTCCAATAAAATTGGGATAACAAAATCAGACAACTTCAGTCTTATGCTGTCCAAGATGGAAAGTTACAACTCTGGGTGCAGTGGGGAAATGTACTTCGAAATATTTTATAATCGCCTGAATTTTTTTAACGTGTTACATTTGACTCCATCCAAAGGAAATATACTTGTTTATGTTTATATTTGAGACCTTCACTGCTAAGTTGTCTCGTGTAGGGCGTAGGATGTATCAGTCCGTTTTTAAAGGTCACCAAGATTAAATTGCGTCCCACGCCAAGCTTTGTTTTTTTTTTTTTTAGATGTACAAGGCCAATACATCCCGTGACTTCAAGGTCAGCGTTCAAAACACGCGGGAGAAGTGTGATGTCATCGGGACGCCTCGCCACACGTTTCCGTTGGTCTCGTATCGTCTACTCTATTAGGATTTAGACGTAAATATACAAACATTTAAAGGGCTAGAAGCAACTACGGTAGCTATTTCACGTTATTTACACAAACTACATGATAAACAACGTTACGGAAATTAGAAAAAAAGGTACATACATTATAAACAAATGTTATCTATACTGCAAATTAAATTTTGGTTATTTCATATTATTCCTAAATAATCATACGGAGTACGAGTTCACATAATTAAGAGCAACTTGCTATATATTTCAAGTTACAGCGACTAAAAGTACTGCAAAGTGCCAAAAATTATGTTGAAATAAGGTCACCAGAACTCCTTCCCCTCACTCACACATATGCGATAAAAATGTCAATTGTTATAAATTAACATCATCCCAAATGCATGTCACTCACACATCGAGTCCCACTTTCTCACAGTCCGGTCGGTCAGTCTTACTCTCTACTCTGCCGATGCTCGCAGACTACACTCGCTGGTCACTGCATCACCACTCGTTGTTCCTATTTTTGTACACCTGTCGCATAAGGCCGTACAAGGCTCCAGACTCTCTACTCAGTTTTTTTCCCCTAACCTACTTTAAAACTATGTGTTATTTGGGCCCGCGGTAGGTACGGGGGATTAATGCGTCTCAAGGTTGAACCTCATACGCTTAAAGGGCAGGGAATCTCATGCAAAGGAGGCGTGCATCTTGGCGAGGAGGGATATTTGGCAGCCATGGCCGAGTTTAGGCCATGGACTACATCCCTAAGGGGGCTTATAGCAAACCTATAGTTAAAGAAGGGAGAAGGGAAAAAACCCGCATAGACACGGTAAAAACCCTCTCGACAGAAAAGAAGTTCAAACTTATCATGCATTAAAAAATGCAAAAGGAGACAGCAGGTTTGGTAACATGCTTTAAAAAGGGGAATTGAGCTCTAGAAGAGAAAATGGCTGTGGGTGCAAGCAACCTTGGGGTATAACTGCTGTCAATATGTCTGCGCATATGTCTGCACAGTAATATTAACAGAAGCTACAATTGCAGGGCTATCCTGCTTCTCGTAGTGTGCATCGGGACCTGGACGGCTCAATTCTGGCAGCCAACTCCGTCTTCCCTCGTCCGTTCTGACGCCAGGAGCTCCACGAGGGTGAAGGCGGAGAGGACTTTGCGGGTAGCCACCCCCTCTCCACATCCTTCAAAGTAGTCGGTGGTCCTGCGTGTTGCCAGCCCTGCGGTGACACTGTGACCTACCAGGTCTGGAGGCGAATCAGCTGGCCCAGGCGAAGCCTGGATAAAGGCGGAGAGGACTATCTCGCGGGTAGCCACCCCCTCTCCACATCCTTCAATATGTCGGCGGTCGTGCGAAGGCTGGCTCAGCAGGACAGCTGTGACCTACCAGGTCTGGAGGCGAATCAGCTGGCCCGGCGTGGAGACTGACGCCAGCAGCTTCGGAGTTCCGACGCATTCCAAATCCTTTCCAGAGCCATCTTCTATTGAGCCACCCAGGTACCCGATGTCCACGACGACGGCGCTGAGGCACCGGCCAGTTGGTCCGCGGGCTGGTATTAGAATATTCCCAGCCACTCCAGAGCCTGGAGATCCCCTATCCGCCACCTGGGGACGCGACGAGTTGCAGAATAGTCGCTGCGCCCTAGCTGCTGTAGTCGCCTCGTGCTGACAGATGTCCGCATCCTTCGCTGGTCCCAAATCGACGGGTAGATCCCGGAGCGGCGCAGCCGCCAGCACGATGTTCACTCCACGGCAGCCAGGCTTGTCTCTCTACTCAGAGGCACTCCGCAGCTTATATAGCTGAGCGACCCGGCCGAGAAGATTCTTCGGCCCGCGATTCGCACAGAGTGGGGAGGAGGGCGATGACCTGAAAATTCGCACTGCGATTACCAAAGACATTCAATCTTCCAACGACAGGAGCGGCATTAGTCTCGATAGCCTTATCGCGGCACGCGTCAGTGTCACATGGCTGTCTGTTTGTAACTCTGCGCACATTTCTCCAGTTATCAGTGATGCCATTTGAGCTTTAAGCTTCGCACTCCTGAGGAGGAGTACAAGGAAAAGGACGCAGAGCGGCTGCACATAACAATAGTATTTTTCAAGCAGCTCTCTCATTCAAAACTGACAGATTTAGGCTTTTATTAGTGGCAAAATAGAGTGTTTTCCTCACGAAATAAGGACATGTATGCGCTTCTTTGGAACCAAAACTTAAATAGCTCAACAAATCATCTGCTCAGATAGTTGACCGATAGTTTAATTTGGACATGTATGATTATCGTTTCGGAATGCACATTATAAAATGGTTTCGGCAACAATGCACATTTCTTTTTTCGACATGAATGTTGCACATTTTTTCTCTTCGGCACACGGGTTGCACATTTTTCATCTCGGCCCACATTTTGAAGTGANGACATGAATGTTGCACATTTTTTCTCTTCGGCACACGGGTTGCACATTTTTCATCTCGGCCCACATTTTGAAGTGGGCCTTAAAAGAGATCACAAGTTTTTACTGAAATAAAATCGTAAGAACAAGGAGTGATGGTTTTGGCCATAAACCCATGTTCATATTCCCTTGTCGAGGTTAAAAGGGATAATTTTCTCACGTTTCTGAGTTTGTTGCTGTGTCTTGTTCACTCGCTTGTTACCTGGTCTCATTGTTGTTTAATTTCCGTTGATTATTTTGTGAGGTCATGGTTGAACTGGCATTCTCAAAACCTGTTAAATTCTTCGTCTCTATAGCTCATGCAAACTAAAAATGCCGAACGTACTATGTACAGCACGTGTGCACATTCTCTTACCATAAAATCGTATCGAGAGAGCCTATGACCTCATGCAGGCAGTTAGTGTTGATGCATCCAAGCAACCTTTGTTCTTGACAACAGTGTGGGATCTTTCCAAGCTCCTGGATCACTTCGATGTAGACTACATGACAGAAGAGGCTGCAACCGATAGAACCACAAACTTCGACTTTGAAGGACATGCTCCACACCTGGTGAATTTTGAAAAAAGTACTTAACAGTTATGAAGGTTTTCGACTCTCTTGCAAGTCAACGCCAGCGAAATTTGGAACAGATGACTTGTCATAGAGGTAAGTCATGTGTAGCACTCCCGAAAATTATGCTTCTCACCTTCGAGGGTAATCTCAAACAATGGCGCAACTTTCCAAATTGTTTTCCACGTTGGTCATAAATAATAGTGACATCTCTCAAGTAGAACCACTTACCTATTTGAAAACTTCGCTCCGGGGGAGGAGGCTTTGGGCATGATTCAAAATAAGAACAAATTCCTCATTGTTGGAATGTATGTTGATACATTACTTTAAATAGCTCTTGCATCGGCTGACTGCTCTAAGTAATTGTGCCACTTACTTTCTGTCGTCACAGAAAACGTATCGGCTCTAAATACTCTTGATGTTCCTGCAGCCCAATGGGACTCAATACCAATTTCCATTGTATATAACAGTCTGGACACTGCCATATAAACACAGTGTGAGATGACCATTTCAAACGAGTTTCCCACATAAGATGACTTGCTAGCTTTTCTAGATGTGCATGGGATGTCTGGCCCAATAAAATCCCGGACTGCCAACCTACCTTCCTCTAAATCAAAACCACAGCCTTCGCCTAAGTGGATGATTGATCATTAGTTAACTTCTAAGCGCTTGTTGAATTTTTACTTGTACAAGAGCCTTCACAGCCTAGATAAATGCTCGCAATTATCTTCCGCATCCTCTATTAGATCGCTACAAGGTAGTCAAAGAGCATCAATTGTGTTTCAATTGCCTCGCAGAATCTCATCAGGCAAAGCAGTATACTTCAGGATCATCATGTCAACACTGTGGCTCCTCGCATCATTCATTGCCACAATTTGTAATGTCTGCTGATACCCAGAGGCCTGGTGATAAGAATGAGAATATTAGTGCTCCATCGCAGGATAACGAGACAAGCCTAGTTGTTTCTTCTGTGACACCTATTACAAGCTTAGTTTCAACTTTGTTGCTGTTCACAGCCCAGGTACATGTTTTCAATGTTTATGGAGTCCGTGTTGCTTGTGGTTTGTTGGATATCACCAGTCAGGCCAGCTTCATCACGGACTTTTGCCTGTAATTGTTATGTCTACCTCGAAAAAAGTCTAACCTAGCTGTGAAAGGGATATCTAACACTCCAGTCAATGTGGCTAAGGCTTACACATCAATTGTGATTGCACCACATGAAGCGAATCTTTCATTTCACCCTTAATGGCTGTGTTAGTCTTAGGATAGCTAATAACCTGCCAAGTGTACTGCTCTCACATGAGGTGTGTAAGAATTCAGCCCACTTTAAGCTTGCTGATACCCCATTAGACACACCAGTATCCTATTGATCTGCTCATCGGGGCAGATGTATACCCTCGTCTTCTGATAGAAGGTAAATTTCAGAGCAATCCCACAGCTGTGGAAACTGCCATGGGTTGAATCCTGATGGGGACTATGGAGAAAGGTACTATACTACAGTTGGGTCATTTTTTGCCTTTCTTACTAGTCCATTGTTGCCTGAAACCATGAAATAATTTTGGGAGGTAGAAGAGTTTTATTCTTGAAAATATTTATCAAGTGAGGATGTTCAGTGTGAAAAATCATTTTGTGCAGACACACTCCAGGGACAGTGCAGGCAGGTACACAGTTTCATTGCCATTTCGATTTTCCCCAGCAGCTTTTGGGTTAATCAGACCTCAGTCAGTCAATCGTTTGCTTCGTGTAGAGAAACAGGTAAAAAAAGATCCGCAACTGTGATATCAGTGACCTAGTTTCATGCTGGATTATTTAGACAGTGGACACAAGGGGGATATTCCATCAACAGAGATGACGACCATCTCGCCTTTCTACTATATACCACATTACTGTTAGGTAATATCTGACAGTTCCGTCACAATGCTCAGGGTTGTTTTTGACACTTCAGCGAAATGTTTATCTAGTAACACATTTAATGATAACTTATGGACAGGGCTTAAGCTTTAGAAGGCCATTGTGTGTGTCTTGTCCTTTAGGTTGCATGATGTGGTATTTATGACCGACATCAGACAGACATTGCCAAATCCAGCTGCAACTTGAAAAGTGGGATTTCCAATGTATTGTGTGGCATTTTTGTGACAATAGTCCCATTCATGACTTTTGACTCAAGACTGATATACAAGGTTGATTTGGCTCCTTTTCTTGCCCTCCACACCTTGCAGCAGCTAGTCAATTATGAAAAGGAGAAGTTTCTGCTGGCTTCAAGGGTTCCGAAATCTGATGTTTACGTAGATGACGTGGCCACCAGCTCTCATTCGGTTGGAACTTCACTGGAGCTCCAGTGAGAGTTCATCATCTTCCTGGCCAGTGGTGACTTAAATTTGAGAAAGTTCATCAGTAACCATTCAGCACTTCTTGACTGGTTACCTGCTGAAGATGTGGAGCTTTCTCAGTCTCAGTCATTCAAGTATCGAGAAAGTCAGGCTGTGAATTTCCTGGGATTGGTATGGAATACTGTCACAAATATCTTTTCTTATAATGATCAGAGCAGCTCAAAGCCTGACACCAAGCGAATCATCTTGTCTGCAGTTGCTTCATTTCTGACACCTTTAGGGATGCTTGTTCCACTTCTACTGATTGTAAAGCATCTCATACAAACCTTGTGGTTGAAACAGGTGTACTGGGAAGATTTTCGGTGACCAGACGTAGTCCATTGTTTGAATAGCATCGATCATGAACTTCTCCATTTGTTGTCCATACCCCTTCCCGAACCATTTAAAGAGCTCCCTGGTTGCAAATATAAATTTCATGTATTTTACAATAGCTCAGAGATAGGGTATGCCACAGCAGTCTATTCGTGTGTTAGAAGACCTAGGGTGAAAATTGTCTGTCCATTTTCTAGCTGCTAAATCCAAAGTGTCACCAGTGAAAATTTTATCCCTGCCTCGTCTGAAGCATTGTGGGGCTCTGTTACTAGCCTGTCTTCTTCACTATGTCGGCTCTCAAGACCTCGTTGTTAAGAGCCGCCCAAATCTCTCAACTAAACTCATTCTTCGCTATGTTACAGATGTGTACGCTGAAGTCACTCCAGCCTCAATAGTTGCCTGGATTGATTCACAAGAGGTATTTTCTTGGATAAACACATCTCATGAGATGTAAACTTTTGTTGCCAACAAATTAGGTGTTGTTTGTGTGATTGCTTATCTGTTTCATTTCTTTCAGAACACTCGGGTTCCTAACCTATCATATGTGACAGGTGACATGAGTCCCATAGAGTTTGACACTACTCCCCACCTGTGGTGTACAGAATGGTTCGTAGGGTCTACAGTTTATGTTAAATGGCACAGGCTGTAATGAGCCTTGGAGGTCGAGGGTATCAAACAATGACTTCATCAAGACTTAGGGGTTTGTGGTTTTAACATGCTTATTTTCCCCGGAATTTATTCATACATTCCCGGAACTTTTCCGGGAGTTTATACATACTTTCCCAGTACCTCGTGCCGGGAATTTACTCATACGTTAACGCCCTGCGAGTTCTGGTCTGAAGGGCTGGTTACAATGTTCTGGCTAACGTTTCTGACACTGTAGGGGCATTAGGTGACAGGACATGTCCCTGAGTGATGTCGTTGTTACTTATCTTTACTTGTTGCGGTTGCGGGGTAGTTGATCCAGCAGTTGAGATCTGGTGAACTGGATAGTCCGGATACATTCCAGCAGTTGATGAGATCTGGTGAGCTGGATGGCCCCTGTTATAGGCCCTCGGACTGGCTGTTGTTGATGTGTTGCACTCAGCTGGCTTCCTCTCGATGTGGCACTTCTCGTTGAAGCTCACCACTTGCTCTGTTCTCTGTGTAGGGTTGTAATTGACTGATTACTTCCCTACCATGTCCTGGCGAGGGACCCCGGGAGGGCCCTCACCCATCCTTCTCGGCTACTGGCTGCACTGGACTAATCCCACTAGCTTGACATGGCGCCCCCTTGTTGGAGCTCACTACTCGACTCCACCTTCTCGGTGCGTTGTAACTGACTGACTGGTAACTGACTGACTGATGCTGTAACTGACTGACTGACTCGCATCCCGGTGTGATGATACTACTTGTCCGACGTGACTCTGGTAACTTTCTAACTGCTTCTGCCCTGTGCCCCGTGTTTCGCATCCCGATATGGCTAACCCCTTAATGTTGAGACTGACTGATGTGGCTGCCGGATGTGGCCGGGTTCTGGTTTGCACCGACTTACTCTCTCAGTGCGGAGTATCGCAGCTTCCGACTGCCCATATCGACTGACCAATGGACTCTAGGCGCGGTGATAAAAACTGTCCAACTGAACTCCTTCACCTGATCTACTGATCTCCATCCTCCCCGCAAAGAGGTTTATATTGTATCTTCGCTCCCTCTCTTGGTTCCTACACGTGTCTCCCTTGTTGGGGAGGGGGGGAGGAGGGCGCAGTCCACAGCGTACTTCATACATGTGCCATGGTTCTTGAGGGTTTGGGGGAAGGTAGTGGTGCCTGTGCCATACGCTGTCTGCTTATTCTTGGTGCATGTTTTTAACTTCGGGCGGAAATCGCCTTACTATCTCGTAATTTCTCGGCGTTTACAAATTTCACTGGGCTTCCTAGGGGTGGGAGTAGGAGGCCCGAGGGCGGTAAGTGCTACCTCACCTCGGCTTGACCTCGGTATGCGTAAATGGGCGACATGTGTCGTCAGCAAGGCCCTACATAGTTTAAGCTGGCAGAGGGTGGGGGAAGGGTTGTGACAGCACCACTTATAACACTTCCTATATGTGCCATGTGTCATGTTGTATAAGGTCTTGCAGCTAAGTCTTTTCCGCATTTAGTCTATCTACTTCAAATAAAATTGGTCTGCTATCAGAAGGATCAACATGTGTCGTCACGGATTTGGAAGCTTGCCCTCTTAGTTTATAGTTCTTCATTGATAGTGCTTGGTTACTGAGATTAGGTGGTATACTTCAGNTTTGGAAGCTTGCCCTCTTAGTTTATAGTTCTTCATTGATAGTGCTTGGTTACTGAGATTAGGTGGTATACTTCAGCTGTCTAGTTTGCCTTTTCACCAAAAACACCCTGTTCTGCTCCCCAAAAGGCATTTTTTTCAGTGATATAATTATTTACCACTACCATGAACAAAACCATAATCCTGAACTTCAGGCATTAGAGAGTACACTTCAAGAGCAGTATTGGATCCTGGTTGATATATATGCAATTTCTCATTGCATATGTCATTACATTAAGTATTTTGGTGCCAGGCTATCGTCATGTCAGCCATTGATGAGCAATCTTCCTTATATGAGGGTTCAGGAAGTCAAACCCTTAATAAAGACTGGAGACGATTGTGCAGGCCCTTTCACAAATAAGTCCAGTTGTTTACACAAAGCTCCATGCCCAAAGGCTTACCTATGCATGTGTGTTGTGCCACCAACACGATTCACTTCAAATTGGCATCAAACTTGTCAACCACAGCATTTCTCGCTGCAGACAAAATGTTTATTAGTCTTCGAGATCACAGGAGAAACCAATTTCGAGGGCGCAAACAATCACCTCAAGAAAATGCAACAGCTTATGCATTCGCCATCCCATATAACTGTGCTGTGGTTGATACCTTCTCCTCCTGTGGTATCATTTGACACTACAATCTGCCTGCTGCCACATATTTTGTAACTTCTGGGAAGCTGAGGTTAAGTTAGTCAAAGTTCACTTTTGGATAGTTGTTGGAGACCAGGTGTTGACTTTGAGGAATGTTATACAGTCCTCGTGCAGGTTGAAGCAGCGTTTAACTTAAAGCCCCTGGTTCTCTTGAGCTCGGACCACAATGTTATGAGTGCCTTGACCAAGGGTCATTTTTTGACCATGAAACACTTGGTTTCTGTTTCCAAGAAGGACCTGCCTGATGTGCAGTTGGCAGTTGTTGCAGCGAATTCACCAGGATTTCTGGTGACGATGGAGTAGAGACTATCTACACATTTTGCAACAGCGCATGAAATGGCATGGGACTGAATCTTCAACTTCATTATGAAAATTTGACAGAAGTCATCGATTCTTTCAACCAACAGCACCATTTAAAAGAGTGAAGTCATTGATTTGTTCCATTTAATAATATAAAAATATTTTCAAACAAACGCGCCATGAAGCGGGATCTCGACATGATACTTTGGTCTTCCATATTGCTCCCAAGGATATGGTAAATTTTGTTCTAGCAAAAAAGTGATGTAAAAATTTCTCAATTCCATTGTTTTCAATTATGCGGTAAAATTGGATTACTTTCAATCTCATAAAATACAAACAATAATAAATTTAATTGGAATATAAAACATCTTAAAAACATTTCAAGATTTTAAATTACAAACTGGATAGGAAATTTTTGTTTCCAATACAACCATATTTAGTTAACACATACATATATGACATATATAAATATATGTTACATTAATATACGAGCTGTCAGGAAACAACTTTCCTTAAAAGATAATGATCAAATTACGTTTAATTTATTCATTGGAATTCAAATCGCTAAAGAATTTGAGTACATGTATATTTGTATTTTTTTGAAAATTAAAAAAAATTGTTTTATTAAATTGACAATATTTTGTGTTAATAATGTAAAAAAAGTTGCAAAAATTACATTATTAAAATATAAAGTACCAAACATGGTAAAGTATAAAAAGTTTTTGTAAATATGTAAATAGAAATGTAAAAAAAAGTTTAACAATGAAAAAAATATGCTAATTCACAAAGGCATAATTAATTAGTTTTATAAATCAATATAAAAAATATTCCTAAAGGAAAAGCAATTTCATTCTGAGTTGCAAATTTATGGCAGGCTGACTTAGTTGAAATGTATTGTTGAGATTTAAAATATATTGCAAAAATAAATTAATGTTATAAATTTATTTGAACAATTATTGACATTCATTCGAAATATTGTTTCAAATACCTGGTAAATATAATTCTGGTGAAAGTTTTCTAAAAGGTCTTTGCATAAATTTTTTAATGCATGTTTCCAAAAAAATTACAAACCGATAATGGCATATAATATTTTTATCGCCAAATTCCAAGAATGTATAGTAAAAATATAATATTAATAATTATTTTTAAATGTACAGGACTTACAGTTAGTGTTGTTCAAAGATTTAGTTGTACTTTAAAAAATGAACCAATGTAAAAATTCGCAATTAAAGGTAATTATAAGTAGATTAAAATTTTAAAAAGTTTAATAAAAGAATACAATAAACACAAATACAACTATTAAAATAAAACTTATAATAGTTAAAAAAATTTGTGAAATGATATTAAAATACTACTCTGCTGAGACTGAATATAAACATTGGTAATACTGTTTGAATAAGTAAAATTAAAAATTATTTTTAATTGGTTATAACACAAATTGGCTAACACAATTGTTTGAAATTGATTTGAAAAGGTATGTATAATAATGTAATAAAATGAAAATGTATGAATTTTAAATTATGAAAACTAATTATCTCAATCTATATTTAATCAAACAATTTTTAATCAAAAGCTGTAAAATATATACAGAAGTCAATATTTTCATAGTTATTATAACTAGAGAATAAATAAAAAATATGTTTTAAAAAGCGAAATTGCAACAAAATATTGAAGTTTTTATATTGATTATTACTTTAAATTTGTTAATTTCTTTTTCGAGAATTTTTTATATTACATTATCGATTGAAATACATGGCATGGAATTAAAAATCTTGGAATGTTTTTAATTTTAACCATTCGAATTGGAATTACTTAACGGATTGAGTATTTTTACTTCGCTGAAATATTTTTTCGAATTAAATTTTTTCATAAATTTCAAATGAATTTAGAAATTTGTAAATAGTGTTCGTACTGTTGAATGTATTAAAAAAATTATTTTCAACATTCATCTATAATATGAATTATATTTATTTAATGTAATTACTTAAGGTTTTTAATTTTATATCGATGAATTTAATTGGTTCAGTTCAACAATTCATTTTCTGGACAATTTGTCTTATAGTTTTAAAATATTTTTCATTAAAATCAAACTGATTTGTTTAATTTTATTTAATTCAATGAAGTTTATTAACAGAATTGTATGCATATTAGCGATGTAAAATTTGTTTAAAATTAGAATTTCGATATTGATATTTAATTACCTAAAATTCAAAATTGAAATGTTTTCAAAGAATTTTAAAAGTATAACATTTGGTCTTAAATTTGAATTTTGTGTTTGTGGAACAACAATTTGTCTCANTTTTCAAAGAATTTTAAAAGTATAACATTTGGTCTTAAATTTGAATTTTGTGTTTGTGGAACAACAATTTGTCTCACTTTGTTAACTGTAATTTTGTTTATGATTAATTTTTTTGCATCATTGAAGATACAAATATTGGTATTGCTGTTTTGCACACTGTCAACTTAAATTTCTAAGTGCAAAGTGGCATCATGGAAATTTTAAGTTTTATCGCAAAGTGCAAAGTGGCATCTGTAGTTGAATCCATTGTCTTACATCGCATGTAACAGTATTCTATTATCTCAGATATGATTTTCGANAAGTGGCATCTGTAGTTGAATCCATTGTCTTACATCGCATGTAACAGTATTCTATTATCTCAGATATGATTTTCGGAAAAATCAGTTTCACGGGAATACATATCGCAATGTTATGAGGACCCGTCGCAGCGATTCCTTGCAGTCCCATGTGACCTTGAGGGGTTTAAAAATTTTCTTAGGGATTTCCCCTTATATAAATTATCTCGTTCCTGCAGACGTTACATTGCTGTAATGTCTAGAGAGACACGAAATGTTTGGGATGATTTTAGAACAAGCAGTAACGAATAGACAGCTTCATGTTAACGATGTAACCCCTCGTGACTGTTTTAAGTTCGGAAAATATAATACTATTACTTGAACACTTTCTTTCCTACAAAAATTAAAACTGAAAGCATAGGATATATTGTTGAAAATCGATATGCTCACTTCAACCCAAACTTTCAAATTAAGATTCGTTTAACATATTTTATTTATTTATATTTTTTTTTCCATGCGCTTCTATATTTTCTTAACTTAAATATAATATACACAGAGGTGACAAAAGTCATGGGATAGCAATATGCAAATATACAGATGGTAGTAGTATCGCGTACNAAAATTGTTTTATTAAATTGACAATATTTTGTGTTAATAATGTAAAAAAAGTTGCAAAAATTACATTATTAAAATGTAAAGTACCAAACATGGTAAAGTATAAAAAGTTTTTGTAAATATGTAAATAGAAATGTAAAAAAAAATTTAACAATGAAAAAAATATGCTAATTCACAAAGGCATAATTAATTAGTTTTATAAATCAATATAAAAAATATTCCTAAAGGAAAAGCAATTTCATTCTGACTTGCAAATTTATGGCAGGCTGACTTAGTTGAAATGTATTGTTGAGATTTAAAATATATTGCAAAAATAAATTAATGTTATAAATTTATTTGAACAATTATTGACATTTATTCGAAATATTGTTTCAAATACCTGGTAAATATAATTCTGGTGAAAGTTTTCTAAAAGGTCTTTGCATAAATTTTTTAATGCATGTTTCCAAAAAAATTACAAACCGATAATGGCATATAATATTTTTATCGCCAAATTCCAAGAATGTATAGTAAAAATATAATATTAATAATTATTTTTAAATGTACAGGACTTACAGTTAGTGTTGTTCAAAGATTTAGTTGTACTTTAAAAAATGAACCAATGTAAAAATTCGCAATTAAAGGTAATTATAAGTAGATTAAAATTTTAAAAAGTTTAATAAAAGAATACAATAACACAAATACAACTATTAAAATAAAACTTATAATAGTAAAAATAATTTGTGAAATGATATTAAAATACTACTCTGCTGAGACTGAATATAAACATTGGTAATACTGTTTGAATAAGTAAAATTAAAAATTATTTTTAATTGGTTATAACACAAATTGGCTAACACAATTGTTTGAAATTGATTTGAAAAGGTAGGTATAATAATGTAATAAAATGAAAATGTATTAATTTTAAATTATGAAAACTAATTATCTCAATCTATATTTAATCAAACAATTTTTAATCAAAAGCTGTAAAATATATACAGAAGTCAATATTTTCATAATTATTATAACTAGAGAATAAATAAAAAATATGTTTTAAAAAGCGAAATTGCAACAAAATATTGAAGTTTTTATATTGATTATTACTTTAAATTTGTTCATTTCTTTTTCGAGAATTTTTTATATTACATTATCGATTGAAATACATGGCATAGAATTAAAAATCTTGGAATGTTTTTAATTTTAACCATTCGAATTGGAATTACTTAACGGATTGAGTATTTTTACTTCGCTGAAATATTTTTTCGAATTAAATTTTTTCATAAATTTCAAATGAATTTAGAAATTTGTAAATAGTGTTCGTACTCTTGAATGTATTTAAAAAATTCTTTTCAACATTCATCTATAATATGAATTATATTTATTTAATGTAATTACTTAAGGTTTTTAATTTTATATCGATGAATTTAATTGGTTCAGTTCAACAATTCATTTTCTGGACAATTTGTCTTATAGTTTTAAAATATTTTTCATTAAAATCAAACTGATTTGTTTTATTTTATTTAATTCAATGAAGTTTATTAACAGAATTGTATGCATATTAGCGATGTAAAATTTGTTTAAAATTAGAATTTCGATATTGATATTTAATCACCTAAAATTCAAAATTGAAATGTTTTTCAAAGAATTTTAAAAGTATAACATTTGGTCTTAAATTTGAATTTTGTGTTTGTGGAACAACAATTTGTCTCACTTTGTTAACTGTAATTTTGTTTATGATTAATTTTTTTGCATCATTGAAGATACAAATATTGGTATTGCTGTTTTGCACACTGTCAACTTAAATTTCTAAGTGCAAAGTGGCATCATGGAAATTTTAAGTTTTATCGCAAAGTGCAAAGTGGCATCTGTAGTTGAATCCATTGTCTTACATCGCATGTAACAGTATTCTATTATCTCAGATATGATTTTCGAAAAAATCAGTTTCACGGGAATACATATCGCAATGTTATGAGGACCCGTCGCAGCGATTCCTTGCAATCCCATGTGACCTTGAGGGGTTTAAAGATTTTCTTAGGGATTTCCCCTTATATAAATTATCTCGTTCCTGCAGACGTTACATTACTGTAATGTCTAGAGAGACACGAAATGTTTGGGATGATTTTAGAACAAGCAGTAACGAATAGACAGCTTCATGTTAACGATGTAACCCCTCGTGACTGTTTTAAGTTCGTAAAATATAATACTATTACTTGAACACTTTCTTTCCTACAAAAATTTAAACTGAAAGCATAGGATATATTGTTGAAAATTCATTATGCTCACTTCAACCCAAACTTCCAAATTAAGATTCGTTTAACATATTTTATTTATTTATATTTTTTTTTCCATGCACTTCTATATTTTCTTAACTTACATATAATATACACAGAGGTGACAAAAGTCATGGGATAGCAATATGCAAATATACAGATGGTAGTAGTATCGCGTACAAAATGTATAAATGAGCAGTGCATTGGTTGGGCTTTCATTTGTAGTCAAGTGATTCTTGTGAAAATGTTTCTAACGTGATTATGGCCGCACGACGGGAATTAACGGACGTTGAACGCGGAATGGTAGTTGGAGCTAGACGCATGGGACATTACATTTCGGAAATGATTAGGGAATTCAACATTCCGAGATCCACAGTGTCAAGAGTGTACCGAGAATACCTAATTTCAGGCATAACATCCCACCATGGACAACGCAGTGGCCAACCGCCTGCACTTAATGACTAAGACCAACGACGTATGCGCAGAATGGCCAGTGTTAACAGACAAGCAACACTGCGTGAAATAACCGCAGGAATCAATGTGGGACGTACGACGGACGTGTCCGTTAGGACAGTGCGGCGAACTTTGGCTGNAATGGTCAGTGTTAACAGACAAGCAACACTGCGTGAAATAACCGCAGGAATCAATGTGGGACGTATGACGGACGTGTCCGTTAGGAAAGTGCAGCGAACTTTGGCTGTACTGGGCTATGGCAGCAGAAGACCGACTCGAGTGCCTTTACTAACAGCACGATATCGCCTGCAGCACCTCTCCTGGGCTCGTGACCATATCGGTTGGAACCTGGACGACTGGAAAACCGTGGCCTGGTCAGATGAGTCCCGATTTCAGTTGGGAAGAGCTGATGGTAGGGTTCGAGTGTGGCGCAGACCCCACGAATCCATGGACCCAAGTTGTCAACAAGGAACTGTGCAAGTTGGTGGTGGCTCCATAATGGTGTGGGCTGTTTTTACGTGGAAATGATGGGTCCTCTGGTCCAACTGAACCGGTTATTGACTGGAAAGGGTTATGTTCAGCTACTTGGAGACCACCTGCAGCTATTCATGGACTTCATGTGCCCAAACAACGATGGTATTTTTATGGATGACAAAGCGCCATGTCATCAGACCACAACTGTTCGCGATTGGTTTGAAGAACATTCTGGACAATTCCAGCGAATGATTTGGCCAACAAGATCGCCCGACATGAATCCCATCGAACATTTATGGGACATAATCGAGAAGTCAGTTCGTGCACAAATTCCTGCACCGGCAACAATTTCGCAATTATGGTCGTCTATAGAGGCAGCATGGCTCAATATTTCTGCCGGGGACTTTCAACGACTTGTTGAGCCCATGCCACGTTGAGTTGCTGCACTTCGCCGGGCAAAAGGAGGTTCGACACGATATTAGGATGTATCCAATGACTTTTGTCGCCTCAGTGTACATTCTGTATTTAGATAAATACTTAGGCAGAACCGTTGAGTAAATGTCTTATAATTAAATACTATGGCTTTCTCTTTTCAAATGCAATTAAGCATTTCGATGAGACGTTACGCACAAATCGAATAAATATGTACACCGATGTTAAATTCAGATTTGCGAGAAAATATGAATATTGCGGCGTACTATTTATAGGCCTTAATCAGATATAATTAAAATATATATAATAATTTGGATTACAAAAATACATCAAATATTATCTTAAATAAGTTTAAAATAAATTTGGTTTTGAAAATTTTACTTACATATCATCAGAATTTATCGTTCCTTATTTAATTTTCAAACATATATATATATATATATATATATATAGCGTTTTTACATATGTTCGCATTATTAATGCAGTGGCTACTTGTTACACGGTACCCATCCTAAAGNCAAGTTGTCAACAAGGAACTGTGCAAGTTGGTGGTGGCTCCATAATGGTGTGGGCTGTTTTTACATGGAATGGATGGGTCCTCTGGTCCAACTGAACCGGTTATTGACTGGAAAGGGTTATGTTCAGCTACTTGGAGACCACCTGCAGCCATTCATGGACTTCATGTGCCCAAACAACGAAGGGTATTTTTATGGATGACAAAGCGCCATGTCATCAGGCCACAACTGTTCGCGATTGGTTTGAAGAACATTCTGGACAATTCCAGCGAATGATTTGGCCAACAAGATCGCCCGACATGAATCCCATCGAACATTTATGGGACATAATCGAGAAGTCAGTTCGTGCACAAACTCCTGCACCGGCAACAATTTCGCAATTATGGTCGTCTATAGAGGCAGCATGGCTCAATATTTCTGCCGGGGACTTTCAACGACTTGTTGAGCCCATGCCACGTTGAGTTGCTGCACTTCGCCGGGCAAAAGGAGGTTCGACACGATATTAGGATGTATCCAATGACTTTTGTCGCCTCAGTGTACATTCTGTATTTAGATAAATACTTAGGCAGAACCGTTGAGTAAATGTCTTATAATTAAATACTATGGCTTTCTCTTTTCAAATGCAATTAAGCATTTCGATGAGACGTTACGCACAAATCGAATAAATATGTACACCGATGTTAAATTCAGATTTGCGAGAAAATATGAATATTGCGGCGTACTATTTGTAGGCCTTAATCAGATATAATTAAAATATATATAATAATTTGGATTACAAAAAGACATCAAATATTATCTTAAATACGTTTAAAATAAATTTGGTTTTAAAAATTTTACTTACATATTATCAGAATTTATCGTTTCTTATTTAATTTTTAAACATATATATATAGCGTTTTTACATATGTTCGCATTATTAATGCAGTGGCTACTTTTTACACGGTACCCATCCTAAAGTAAGCTTAAAACACAATTGTCTTACGTTTTGAAAAATTTATTTTCTATTTAGTTTTTTTAGAACAGATTTTGACAGTTCTTTTACCTCTAGAAAAGTATAATGGTCTACGCGTATATGCCGTTCATGGTAAAGTGAGCACTTTTTATGCAATAGATACTTTTCTTCTATCAGCCATTTTTTTAACCTTCCACCACTTTTTAAAATGAATAGTTCCTTGTAAGTAAGATAGTTAACTTCTAAGGCTTGAATAAAATATATTTGTTGACTATTATTCCATATGAGAGGGCTTCAAAATGTGCTCACTTTACCGTTAATGGCATATAAATAATTAATTTTAATGGTATTTGAAATCATTAAAATGGGAAAAATTTTTTTATAATCCAGCCAAGATACTTTTATGAAGCTGTTAGAGGGAATTAATGGACTTCACTGAAATAGCTTTACAAGTAATCTACAATATTTCCTGAAGTTATGTGGTGGTACACAGCTGACATTTTTATGTATAAATTAGAAGGGAGCATTATTCTTAAGAACAAACGCTATTTTACATAACTTTAAATCATAAGTTCCTCATTTAAAAACGAGTTGCACANAGCATTATTCTTAAGAACAAACGCTATTTTACATAACTTTAAATCATAAGTTCCTCATTTAAAAACGAGTTGCACATTTATTAAAGTTTTTCTGCTTCACTTTGAAACGTTATGCTAAATTTTTGTTACTGTTTCTTCCATGATGTAGGAAATAACGTTCACGTAACCTGAAACTCGTCTTTAGTTATGTAAAAAAAAGTTTCCTTTTTTTAATTTATGACTTGTCTTGATTAATCTAAAGTACACATTTTTTCCTTTGAAACAGTTTGCAAATACACTTGGTTAGGATGTTAAATCTGTGACGTTGGCAGCAAATGCTTAATGGTGCACTGTTAGAAATTTGTGTTGATTTACGGAAACTTTTACGGAGATGTAGAGTTAATTTACGGAAAGGCACTCCGTAATGAACAATAACGTAAATGAGCTCCATAAATATAAAATACAGAATTTCTTCGTATTCTTATGGGTTCGATTTTGAGACACAAACACTGCAGATAATAACTGAAGCGTATAAAATCCCATCTTCACAATACTAATTCGAGTAAAATAGTAGTAGGTTAGTGGCGAACCACTCATAGAGTGCCAAATCGTTGATTCTTGTTCAGATTCCGCTAAAGGACAAAACTTTATGTATACACAGTGAAACACGCACATAAATGTTTTTCGTAACCTCGTGTATCCGCAAATACAGCAAGCACTCTAACAAGACTTAAAAAAAAACTTCCGTCACTTTCGTGTAAAATCCATATTTACGAAATACTTCGTGTAAAGCCGTAGTAGGTGAGTAGTTCAAGTTATTGATTGTTAAAATTTATTTTTGTGTTCAAATTTCACTACAAGACAAAATATTTAAAAAAATTTAATTTCTCTGTCATACACAGTGAAATACATTACGAANCACTCCGTAATGAACAATAACGTAAATGAGCTCCATAAATATAAAATACAGAATTTCTTCGTATTCTTATGGGTTTGATTTTGAGACACAAACACTGCAGATAATAACTGAAGCGTATAAAATCCCATCTTCACAATACTAATTCGAGTAAAATAGTAGTAGGTTAGTGGCGAACCACTCATAGAGTGCCAAATCGTTGATTCTTGTTCAGATTCCGCTAAAGGACAAAACTTTATGTATACACAGTGAAACACGCACATAAATGTTTTTCGTAACCTCGTGTATCCGCAAATACAGCAAGCACTCTAACAAGACTTAAAAAAAAACTTCCGTCACTTTCGTGTAAAATCCATATTTACGAAATACTTCGTGTAAAGCCGTAGTAGGTGAGTAGTTCGAGTTATTGATTGTTAAAATTTATATTTGCGTTCAAATTTCACTACAAGACAAAATATTTAAAAAAATTTAATTTCTCTGTCATACACAGTGAAATACATTACGAAAATATTTTTTTACTTGCCCCTGTTTGTAAACATAAAATTCAAAAANTGTTTGTAAACATCAAATTCAAAAAATCGCAAACACTCTAACATGACTAGAAACTAAGAGAGTACATGAATGATCATTCATAAATCCCAATTTCCAACCCTAATTTTTGTGCAAGGGCGATATATGGGTGGATAGGTAAGTGGATAGTGTGTTGGTCTGTTACAAGTTTTTTTCGGGTACAAATCCCGCTACCAGACTAAATTTTTTATTATTTCTTAATCATCATGTTTATACACAGTAAACCACCCACATAATGGAATAAAACGTTTTTTGTTACTCCTTTTTTAAAGAACAGATTAAAAAAAAACTTGCAAGTCTGTGGTTCGTTCCGTGAATTTACGGAGATTTATGTGAAATTTACGGCGAGAGCGTTATTGCAAAAAACGAAGAGACGTAATATNCATGTTTATACACAGTAAACCACCCACATAATGGAATAAAACGTTTTTTGTTACTCCTTTTTTAAAGAACAGATTTTAAAAAAACTTGCAAGTCTGTGGTCCGTTCCGTGAATTTACGGAGATTTATGTGAAATTTACGGCGAGAGCGTTATTGCAAAAAACGAAGAGACGTAATATCTACAACCTGAAAAATGGTTAGCAGGTATTCGCTACTGCAAATTCAATCCTACTTACTAAACGAATAATTATTGTGGTTATTATTATACTGTGTCTATTTTAGTTAAATAAATTATATTTTACTGTTTTGCTGTCTGACAAAACTGAACGAGTTAGTTCTTATGTAAGAATTTTGAGGAACGGCTCTAGCTAGAATTTCTTGAAAACAAAACTTGATAAATCCACAGCATATCAAGTATATACACATATATGCATAATAAAGACAGGGATTGCGAGTAAGAGAGATTTCATAGTTGTAGCTGATTATAAATCGACGTCACTACAAAATTACTGACGATTACGATAATTATCTAAAGACAGAGGCTGTAATCGATAACGAAAATAAATCCTGAGCGCCGCATATATATCTGTAATCCAATATGCATACATGAAGCTTATCGGCTAGTCCGCTGTTGTGTATGTTGAAAGACATTTTAATTTTACTGGCAGATTACGTCAGCGTCGAATTGAGAACATTTGCCCTCACTTAGAAAAGATGCATCAAAATGCCTCACATCATAAACGCAAAACGCAAATAGAATCATATGAAACACGCGTATTTGTTAAATATTCATCTATAGCAGTAGCGTAGACCATAGCACCCTTCACAATAGCTTAATTCATGGAAGAAATTAAATGCTAGCTTTGATCAAGAATTTCTGCACGTCCCTTTGCAGTTAGAAAGACGGAATATTGTAGAAAGGCCTAGACAGATTATGGTGTTCTATTTATAGCACAGTCAAACACATTAGTTCTCTTACGACTTTCAGATTTTTCAAATGTTGCCAAATTCTGGATGTTGTGTGTGTTGTGCGTGAATGGCAAAATAAGTCAAATCCGGTACAGATGTTTTAGAGTACTTGAGATGCTTCCAGATGGAAAATACAGATTCATATAGAAATATAGGGTGAATATGGGGGTCAAATGTAGTGCTATGCTGGTTAGTATGATAAGACAGGTTCACTATCGAACACCTGCTAGCGTCTGATTGATTTACTGCATCCATTTGTCTTATAAGTTTCTTACGCAACTTAGTTATACGTATACTTGGCTTCTTAATTCTAATCGAAAAGTAATCTTCCACTCAGTCAAACATCTTGGCTACGCCGATGGATTATACAATTTTTATAACACAATTTATAAATTCTGTATTCTGGAATTTTAAACCTGACATTAAGGAGTTAAGGTAGTTCTGAAGCGACCAGTTTACACGAATATTAAAGAGAATTTCAATTCCTTAAAAATATGAATCTTTAAACTATCAAATTGTTATCAGCTTAATCAAATATCTCTGGCCCTGCCCCACGCTATTCCTATCGAGGATGTTAACCTTACGAGCAGCCTGTGTTATCTATTATTTACTCGTCTGCTATTTCAAGTAGCTGATATGCTCTTGAACCCACTTCAGACACACTTAGTTAAAAGTTTTTCGATAAGCGAGTTGTCTGATTATGGTGACACAAATTCTGTGGCAGGATTCAGGTCAACAAGCGTGATTAAATTGCTACTCGTCCCTATTTTCTCCACGTTATGAATAATGAACACAGTTCCCCAGCGAGCATTAGGAACGGGACTGCACGATATGGCTCAGTGAGAAAGAAAACGCTGATATTATCTAAAATGTTTTTTTTTTTGTGATAAACTGTAGTTAATGAAAGTGATGTCAGTATGTAAAGCTGAAATACTTATAACAAGTTTGGTAGTTAAAGTCCTCCAATTAGTTGCCATCGAGATGATGGCGTAAGCCAAAACATAAAACGTAAAAAATGAACTGGGAATGACTGTAATTGGAATATCCATGGAATTTCGGAATGAATAGCACTTGTGTTTCTATATTTAAATTCCTCGAACGCAAGATTNGTAATTGGAATATCCATGGAATTTCGGAATGAATAGCACTTGTGTTTCTATATTTAAATTCCTCGAACGCAAGATTATAACAACGAGAATAAATTATTTTCAAATATTGGAGTGGCAAAGCCTTTGAGTTTCTCTTGATAATTTCGAAACTAATTTTGGGGAATGCCCAATAAAAGAAAATTCTGCAAGTTCAAAAACTGCTGAGTGTGCTTTCATAGGAGATACTCTATATACTGAAACTACTGTATTTAACTCAATTGCTGCTATCTTTGTAGCACGGAAATTCTATAGTTGTTTGATATGAAAGTGATTAATTCCGTTTGTTGTTGTATCGTTGTTTATTCAGAGTCGTCCGGAACATGTAAACCCACAGATACCCAAGCATTTAGNATTCCGTTTGTTGTTGTATCGTTGTTTATTCAGAGTCGTCCGGAACATGTAAACCCACAGATACCCAAGCATTTACCCTTAAATATCGGTAACATATGCTAGGCATCTTAAAAGTACGCCTTCCTTTCATGTGCACAATTTGGTCTTCTTTCGCCCGATACGCCGCCGTGTAGACGCTGAAATAACAATAAACGTTGTCACTAGTGTGTCTTTACTGCGTGGAACAGGAGAATGGGTTCTGATGACCGCAGCAAACGAACTAATAGCATCTGNGCCTTAAATATCGGTAACATATGCTAGGCATCTTAAAAGTACGCCTTCCTTTCATGTGCACAATTTGGTCTTCTTTCGCCCGATACGCCGTGTAGACGCTGAAATAACAATAAACGCTGTCACTAGTGTGTCTTTACTGCGTGGAACAGGAGAATGGGTTCTGATGACCGCAGCAAACGAACTAATAGCATCTGCTTGCGAGGTCGCTCATATACTAAACTATGAAAACACAGGAGGAGCAGAAATGTCAAGCCAAGAGTGCTATTCTAATAGCACTTTTGATAGACATAAAGAAGTGGAAGTGAAGTGTACAGATAATTAATAACAAAATGCCAATCATTTCAAGAAATAAAACGTTAAAACACTCAGTAAAATAAAAAAAAAAATTAAAAAATAAAAAAAAAAGTAAATATTTGCCATCTGTGAAGCTTTGCGAAAAACTGAGCACTTAATAATGGCCAATATGTAAAATTAATTATAAATTATGTTGGAAAATACAGCTGTCATTTACTTTTTCCAGTTATCCATTAATTTAAAGAGTCAAACGTAATTATCGTTATAGGGGAAAGGTCCAGTTGTGCCTCCGAATTCGACAGCAAATAATTAGACAGAAAAGTTGCAGTAATGCACGCTGTGCATTGAAACTATCAAGCTTTCGTATGTTTTTGTCATTTATACTGCCTACAATAGAAGACTCGTGGTACGCTCGTCTCTTGGCCAATGGACACTGACCTGCACTATACAGCAAGAGTTATTCAAGTACTGGCAATATCGATACATCACATTTTAAGTCATAACATTTCGCACAACTTTTCTTACATCTTCAAGCTTTTGAAGTAAAATAATCTAAACGCTGAAATACCATAGTTTAACTGTTCAAAGAAATTGTTTGTGTGTGTGTGCATATATATACATATACAAATATATATTAGGTACTATTGTTTTGTGAATGGTGTTACGTAGAAAGTCATTTATGAAGAATGGTTTCCTTTATTACACATGACAGTTGCTGACGGTTTTAATAAATCAAATAGATACTAAATAAACTAGATCAGAAAATATACTCTCTGAATTAGTGGGAGCCGTGGTGGGGTATTTGTCAGACTTCTTGTATCTCACCAGGGCGATCAGGGTTCGATTTCCGGAGAGGTGAAAGGTATTTTCGCATGTGGGAAACAGGGCGGACGCTTTCTGTGGGCACTTCCGTTTTCCCCCGCCCTTGCATTCCACCGCTGCTCCATATCCATCTCATTTCACTCACAACTTCGTTGTTAAGCGCCGACTAGCTTTGAACAAGTATCCCACGCCACTTAAGAGTATTTTGAAGGAAACTATATTCGTTATTGCTCGAGGAAGAGGACTGGTAATTTTCCCACCCCTGTTCCTGATAACGGCCGCCGACGAAACGCTATTGCTTACAAAAAGAAACCGAGAGCAGCCTCGGAGTGTAAATGAAGAAGAAGTGATCCATATACTAAATAACTGATACGGCAGCGCAGATAAGATGGCGAACAGCGAGATGAGAGGAGCACGTGTCGAGTGCGGCGGCGTGCAGCGACCTCACAAATATAAATCTGCCGTGGGCCCATCGCTCCTACTATACGATCAATCTTGGTGGAGCTCTGAAACTACCATCGAGAAAATTATTTTGAAAAGTTAATAGTGGCAAATAAAGCAAGATGAAAATTCAATACAAACGTTAGAAGTCCCCAAAATGCAATGAAACCTGTTAACGTATTCTAATGAAAAGTCGTGTTCTGTTTTCCTGAAAAAGTTAAATATCTCATTTTAAATCACTTTGCTTTGGTAGCATCATTTTTGTTGTTATAACGTGCAATGCCGTTGACTGTAGTCAATCGTTTATTAACACAGCGGAGTGACTCGCACGAAAATAAAAATAATTGTGATTACAAAAGTCAACAACTAATGAAATAGCTGTTTGCACTAAAGTATGATTATATTCGAGAATTAACTCTACTTTCAGCTTATCCACTTCACGTGTAAACAAATTAAATACATAGTTAAGGGCCAGCAACAATTGCGGAAACTGTATTTTAACTAATGTGGATTTAGTGTGAAGCACGACGCACCGGTGGTTTAGTGGTCAAACTATTCGTCTGCCATCAAAACGAACCACGTTCGATTGACGGCAGGATTTATCCGCGTGGGACACCTGGTGGTCGTTGCTGTTGTTATGTGGATTACCTCGGCGTACTCCTGCACCATTTCATTCCTTTGCTACTGTTTCTTCCACCTCACTTAACCTTCAGTCGGCGCCAAAGACAGCTGAAGTGCCTCCAAAATGTTCACTATCACGTGAGACCAAAAATGTAAACTAATTTTGTTGGTACGCTAGTTCTTCGTATTTAGGATAGGATGTAAATTAAATTGATAACAAAAAGGGTCTACTCGGATGTTTTCAGCATATGATATTGTTGCATATATTGCAAATTACAAGTTTACCACCTTTCAACTAGTCAATAAGAAGTTTCAAAGGTTTATTTTGTGCCATACTATAAAAAATTAAGAAGTTATTAGCATTACTTCCTTTACTACGAGCATTATTTACACGTTTCTGAGAGTTAGTTATTGTAAAATTAATTTCACTTAATATATTTAAATAATTAAAACAAAATTTAAAAATTCAATGATAAACGAATTCAATAAAAAACATGCAAAAAGAGTGTTTTGCTTAAAATTATCAAATGGTTCCAAATATATGACGTAGAATCTCAGAATTTCAGAAAATGGACATTATGAAATGGAATCTGGCCGATTTTATATATGTATAAATATATATGTTAATTGTTCTCTATATCAGGAATTGTTTACAAAGTGTAATTATAGCAGGCTAAAATACCCTAAAATATATCAAATATATCCTTCTTTAATCAAGTGTAATTAATTCTAAAGACACTAGAAAAAATATTCACATATTCAGAAAGATCCTTTCACTTCCTAAGAACTGTCTTCATAATTTTTTTTGGCTCAAATTACAGAGATGAGTTTAGATATACAATAATTTACTCTAATACCATTAATTACCTGTATTAGAATTGGAAATGTCTTATTAACGTTCTCCGGTGTTAGGCCTGAAGGCTTATCAGGGGAAGGCTTACAAACTAACTTTTGACCTAATTTAAACTAACAACCATGGCTTACCTAGGATTCGAACCCAGAACTTCCTGTACCGCAGACAGAATTGCCTGTAATTTTGAAAATTGAGAAGTTATCTATTAAAAATTTCAAACTGTCCTTCAGTAGGTAAAAAATCTGGGACACAGAAATAATAAAATAAAGAAAAAACGATCCAGTGGTTGCTGTTGCCAACAAATATGTGAATGACATCCGTAGTATTCCAGTCAAATATAACATGGAAAAATTATTCCAAAACAATAGTATGGATGGCTAACAGAAAAGCGAGGATGACTTGCAGGTATAAGACAGCAAATAAATGGACGAGAAATGGAATCTGTTCCTGTCTTCAGGCGCGCGCGCGCACACACACACACACACAGACACACACACACACTCACTCACACACACGCATAGTCCGAAGAAAACCTATACACATTTAATCTCCAAGGTTTTTAGTGTGTATTATATTATGGGTTTTCTGCGATTTACAGCAAAGTTTATAATGTCGTATGTCCAAATTAATGGTTAAGTTAACACTCTATCATGTTTGGTTATATCTGATCATGTGAAATCACGTTCAAAGATGTTTATTAATGAATATTTGTCACTATTATATAGCACTGGTCACATCAGATAAAATTTTGTTTTGTCTATTTGCATTTAGTCACATTATTTTGTTAACTTTTTCGTTTCTGGTCATGAGTAAATAATTCTATTAATTTTGTCGCGGCTCGTCTGTTTTACCACATCTAGTTTTTTTTAACTTTATTTGAATACATTGTTTGGTTTTCCGTCACATTGGCTGTGACTTATAATGACCTGTCATGTTTGGTCATTATGTTGATATTATGTTTGATCATATCTACATACATGTTGTTCCACTCGGTGATATTTAATTGCTTTCAACGAAATTTTATCTCACTGAGTCGCATGCAGTCATATTCTGTCATTTTCTGTTACATTCTGCTAAAGTTTGTCACCTTTGATATGTTTGGCCGTATTTGGTTATTGTGGTCATATATAGATATGTTTCATAATGCTTTAAAATACTTGGTTGTACTACGTAAAACATAGCCATTTTATTTAAGATTGTTTTTTTTTAGAATAATGCGAATATTAATACTTTTAACTTTCGAAAAAAAATTATTGAAAAAAAAAATGGTAGTATTCACATCTGCGTGTTATGAAAATTAAACCGCCAGGATGCGCGGGCAGGCTGACGATGTGCTTGTCATAACAGGCCTATATCTACAGTCGGTTCACGACTGGAAGAAACTTTTGAAAATCAACCTTTGAAAAAACACCCTAGCCGTTAGCGACATGCATATAACATTACAAACAGCGGCGAGCCCGGATAAAGTTATGCCGTTTGGTTGCCAGAACAAAGAGAAGAAATAGTTCCAAAGTTTTAACGTAATTGTTAATTTATCGCTTACAAATAGGTGTCGAAAAGAATTGTATCTTATTATGACAATTATTAATGACGCGATGCTAACGTATTTAGATTTCAACGTTTCTTGCATACTCACATGATCACGCTCAAGGTGAAAGTAACACGGCCATTTGTTTACTAACCTTCGTAGTCCTTGTGTTGTTGACACACGTGCCAGAGAATTTGTGTGATTATCTCGTTTAACCTATAATAATTCATTTATTTGTCTTGTTTTACTAATATCCGCTCTTTATAATTTGGTTTTTAATAACGTATGATTTTAATTTGTGCTCACTTTCAGTTCTAATTTCTTTTGTTTTTATGTATTTCGTGCACGTGTCTTTCCTTTGCCACTCTATTCTAACGTTGCCGTATTTGCACATAGGAATTGTTTTCACATTGTCGAAGACGTATAATCCTTCACTTGGAAACTCTGCCGTCCTGTCGAAAACCGTCACAAACCATTTTTAAATAACGTTTTACAATTGCGCGAAACATCCGACTCAACCACCACGCCATTTTAACGTCTGTAGCAATTTATATCAATACTGAAGATCTTGTCTTCGATGTACGGGAATTTATCGAACGTCGCTAACAATCGATTGTAAATAGACAACAACTATCGATTCATCAAAATACTCGCATTTTGAGTTTATAGAATGAAATGTTTTTCGCTGGCATCGCATATTCTTTTGTGTGAAATTCTCAAGATTAAAAACTTTACGCTTGTGGAATATCCATTAATAATATATACATTACTTTTATAATGGGTACGTGCATGTACGAACACATCTACACACACAGTGGAATGTAAACATTGTCATGTGACTGCCACATGGCAGTCACATGGCAATGTTTGTTTAACTTTGGCGGAAGGATACGAAATGGGCTTGAAAGTAGATATTTAGCAGGGCTTCAAGAAAGTCTCTTCCAGTCGTGAACCGACTATAGAAACCACTGGTTGGGAATAAGGGGGGGGGGAGTGTTGTCGACCTCCGAGCCAAGTGCACGCGAACTGACCTTGATCTCTGCAGCCCGTGCGAATAAACCTGAACGATTTCGATTAAAACCGACCGTATTCAAGGTCAGGGCTGCACGTGTTCGTCACACAGCTTTTGTGGTGGATGGTAAGGAGGCGGACGGGAATGGTTGGGGCGAGTGCAATGTTAGAATTTTCACAGTTCTGCGCCTGCACGGCATCAGGTAACTGCACACGTGCAAGCATACGTTCTTCCAAGTCATTTTCTCACATCTGCACCTGCGCGGTGTCAGGTAACTGCACACATGCATGCGTACATGCACATTGGTGTGCGGAGAGGCCGGCGGGGGGTCTCCCCCCCCCCGGGATATACCCTTATCTATCTCACCAACCACTCACCTCCCTCACCGCTCTCGCCGCTCTCACCACCCTCACCTCCCTCCAATCCAGCACCTCCCCTTCAAAGTGAAAAAAAAAACAGGTCCCGGTATTGCTCAGAAATATGTTAATATAATAGAAACCACGTTTTGTCCTTCCCCCAAACTCGTCATCGGTTCCCTTTACCTTCCCACCCCCTCTCACACATCCATCGACCAATAAAATCGTTCATGTGTATCAGACCGTGCAGGAAATACACTGAATCTTCCACTTCCCCCCACAGATCTATCGACCAATAAAATCGTTCATGTGTATCAATCCGCTACCAGTTCGTATCATTCACCTATATATAATTTTGCCACCAGATAGTATAATGCATTTGACTGGATCCCCTCCTCCCTCCTAGATATCAACATCCAATAAAACCGCCTCATGTTTGAGACGAAATAGTTCGGAGTGGGGAGGATGACATGGGAGGGAAATGGCCACGCGCGGAATGCGATGTTAACTCATGGAAGTTCTGCTGAAGACTGATCTCGATCGAGCCAAACCATCGATGCCTGGGGAAGGGATGGCCGAAGAGCATATAAGACCAAGCGTCCGCGGTTTGCCATCTTTCTGCGTCCTGTTATCAGAGTCGTTAGAAGCTCTCTGCGATCCTTGAGTATACCCACAGCATCCTTCTACGGTACAAAGAGTAAGTACCCACTTTTATTTCATTATAGTAAAATATCACCAGCAGGCAGACAGCCGCCGCTGCAGTCTGTGCCACGCAGACACGGAGGTTGGAAGCCCTGCATGGTTTTATCACAAAGGCAGGTGGGGGCATACGATTGTAGTACGCTGGCCACAGCTTAGTGAAGGGTGGGGTGTCGGCAGGGGGGCACAGAGCTGCCGCGCGACCTTCGACGCCATCCATCACTTGCGTATTAAAACGTTATGTGTTAAAAAAAAAAAACTAATCAAATTGTGTTTATTCACCTGCACGCTCATGTCGAAGGAAACAGAAGTCTCATACTAGTAAGCAATAGGAATTTAATTTTCTCGGTAAATTAAAATTTGCCAACAATAATATGTAATAAATCTCGTTTAACTAAAATTTTACATAATCTAACTGCATATATGATGTACAGCCAACCGTCCTTAAGGGTCGTCTATAAAAAATGGCATAGATATCACACTGTAACTGACATAAAACACAGCCTAAGAAAAAGTCCGCTGTTTACATTCGAGATAATGTGAATTTTTTTACCGAGCTGCGTTGTGAAAATGAAGTGAATTGGTTCACGTATTTCAACATGCTGAACCTTTTCGTTTGTATTTGTAGCTGCTATTATAGAGTAATGATACTGTTTTGAAAACGTCTATCTCATAGATAGGTGAGGCGATGGCAGGAAACAGGAGAAAAAAATGTTTTATGCAGAACAATAATTTCCATGGCACTCCCATTGGCTGACGGATAAAAAAAAAATATATTCTAAGAAAGTTTAGCACCACATTGCGTACAGATGCGAACTACATGTATTGAATGCCATGCTAAAACGTCATGCCGGTTGTAGACAAGCCTTGGCACAGTTTGTATGAACAGTCGCGTAGCGGCTCACTACTGACGTGACGCGACACCGGTATCTGGCCAGACCAACATGGCGAGGGAAATGGTGTGGTCTTCAAGGGGAGGTGGGGTGGGTGGTCTGCAACATCTGCTGCACCGCGCTAAAGTCTACATTGACAGCCCAAGGCTATGTGGCCATCGTCCGAGCTTGCAGGTGCAAAAGTCATTTATTACAGGCAAAATAACTGTAAGTACAGGAGCATATCCCTACAAAACAAATTCAATTTAGCTTATGCAGGAAACAAAATGTTATAATACATGCACTTGCGCTTACACACACACGTTCACATAGGCGTCAAAGCTCGCAGCTATGTACGCACAGTGATGTGGGTTCGGTATTGTAGTCACATGCGTGCGCACTAAACTTCGCTTTAAGATAGACATACAATATTCGCCCAACATTTGATTGCAGATGGGTAGCTTGCTGCGAAAAAAAAAATCAGTGGCTACATCTGTTTCTAATATTATTACAATTTTTCTTCTCTCTTGGCCAGATCGTGTATTTGTGAGCAGACACCTACATATCACGCCTGTAACGCATTTGCTTTTCTCAGGCACAAAAAAATTATAGATACTAATATGTTATTTTATATTTATTTCATTCCCACAGGCCTATCCCATAACATGAGCCCCATAAAAATTACGAGATTGGTGAATAAAAATAAATGTAGTCAGTTGAAAACAAATTAATTTTCGTAGGCAACAGCAGTGGTTGTAAAAAATATGCCTATCTCTTGACCGTACACGTAATGTTTGTATTACAGCAGAAATAAGTATTTTATAATTTGTGTATAGAATACCGTAAAATAATTATCGGGAACACACTGCTCTCATAATAAGTTTCAGAAAAAAGTTTCTTCAATTGATAATGATTGAGAAATGGACAAACCGACAAAGAATATTACTGGATCCTACGTGTTAACAATAAACTGTATGTAACTAACAGGAGCTGCATATTTCACAAGCAGATTACTGTAAAAATAATTTTGATGAAAACTAAGTACATAATTTGAATAATAGTGCATTAAACGCTATTTTTCCATGGTGGTAGTCGCCATACCATGTGCGCAATTTTATTTTAAACAATACATTTGATCAGTCTCGTACAGTAGCTCTTGGCAGCTTCGACTTGTCTCCCTCCACAGCATACCGGGCATGATTCCTGGCAGTGGTCCGTCGTGGATATTTGTCTGTGTTTAGTGGGCTTTCCCAAGCACTTGTATAGGCATAGTTGACTGTAATTTCCGAACTATTTAATATAGTCATAAAATTCATAACATAGTCATCACCCCACAACGAAAATAGCCGCAGGGTCAAGTATGCCTTAAGCCCTCTTATAAGCATAGTTGGATGTTATTTCCGAACCATTTAAGATACAGCAACCAAATTCATAACATAGGTTCACGCCCACGACAAAAAGTACAGTAGGGTCAAGTAAACTTTAAGGCATCTTATAAGCATAGTCAACCACCATTTCCCATCCACCGAACCTATAGTTGTCAAATTCATAACATAGACATCGCCACCGAACACGAACCCGATGGTTGTGTTAAGTACATTCTAAGCCTTCGTGTAAGCATAGTTGACTGCCATTTCCCACCCACAGAATATTTATTCACCAAATTCATAAAATAGGCCTCATATGCGATGACAAACAGAGCGGTTGGGACAAGTATACTTTAAGCTCTATTATAAGCATAGTTGCCCTATGTTTTCCACACACTGAAGCTACGACCACCAAATTAATATCAAATTCATCATTTCCGACTGCAATCAAAGAGATAAGGGCAAGCAGGCCTTAAGTGCTGTTGCAAGCATAGTTGGCAGCATTTACAAACCTTTGAAGTTCAGGAACGTGTAACAACAGTCCATGCATGTAAATATAATAAATTTATATATACAGGCGCTTCGCAAAGTTATAGTCTCATGTAGGAGTGTAGGGTCTGAAATAGCACACACACATGCAAATTCCTGCATGCACTCGTCTGGTAAGTAGGTGCATAGTGATTTCCCTCTACCCCACTACAGAGAGAATTACAACATACCTTCGTATTCGAACAGTTGGGGGGTGATATAAATTATTGCAACAATGGAACACTGACCAGTTGTTAAACAGAACTGCTTGGCATCGGTAATGCATGAAGACAACACTGAGGAGTCAGTAGTAAGTGATCCACAGGGAGGGGTTGGCAGTGAGGGGTCAGCACACAGGGGTCAAGAAAACCAAGTTTAAAAGACATGAAAATGCCCTGTACATGAAAAATCAGTCATATAACAAACAATAAAGGACTAGCATATATGAAAGTACATCACGATCATGATGTCATAATTAGTCACAATTTATAAAAAAAATACCCGATGGAGCCATAGTCCATAATAGTGATATCAGTGGTGCTATCACGCCAAGAAGTTTAGTAAAAGCTAGAATACATACTGGCATTAGAAAGAACGAATGATCACAAAGAGCCAACCGCAAAAATTACTACAATGTGTCGAGTGTGATACACATTGCGCGACTTCTAAAGACTGTGTTCCTTTTCTTACCACAAAACAACATATTTTTAAACCATTAGTCGTGAAAGAGAGATGTCACTGCGTTGTGCTGATGCAAACATATATATAAAAAACAATTATAAAAGCAAATATTTGTAACCATTTAACAACCCATGTATATTGCGCAAGCATTGAGCACTGTACCTCACATTAGTAAAAAAAAAAATTTACTTTTGTGATGCTGAGATTCACATGTGTGATAAGGTCAACATTGCTGCACACTGATACAAACAGATATAAAAAATAAACGTAAAGGAAAAATAGTTATAAGAACTTACCAACTATTGCAATTTTATTATACACACGCATCGGGTGCTGTACGATGACGTGTGACGGGTACAGGGGATAGGCATTACACTGTTTTCACACCCTGCTACAGTTGTCCTGGGCAGGCAGGCAGCCAGCCAGTCAGGGCAGGCAGATGACAACGAAACTTCAGGGGAGCCCCCCTCGGGGAAGAACCAAAGTTGGGAGAAACAGGGTAAGTCCCAATAAATAGTTGATATAAGCCCTCGATGTACGAAACAGGGGCGCCCACTACGAGAATTAATGAAGACACAGTTCCCAGGAATCCCCGAAAACTTCCTACCCCACCCTCCCTTCACCCTAGTTCGAGCGCCAAGCAGCTGACGAGAGACGAAATCCTACTCAAAAATGCGCGAGGTGCACAGGGGATTTCCCGATTTCTCTCTCGAGAAACTGCTGACAGCTAACTTGAATATAGCGGGAGATGGGTTAAATTCAGGGCAGCCAAGCAGTTGGGAGGAGTTGTTCACGATCAGTTGTTCGGGTCAGTTCAGAGGCGTCGAGAGGCACTGGACCAGCATCAGTCAGGCAGGCAGACATATCGCACACAGAGAGTCGGCAGTCGGGTGAGGCAGTCCAGGCCGGAGTTCGGACCTGGCCCAGGCAGTAATGTCAATCAGTTGTGATCAGTTGTTCGGGAGAGTTGTTCAGCCGAGATGGGAAGGAGTAGTTCGGCAGCTACGATGCGAGACAAACAAGGCAGTTAGTGCGAGAGGCAGTCGTATCACCAGGCTGGAGTTCGGACCCAGCCCAGGCAGTAATGTACAATCAGTTGTTCGCAGGCAGTTGTTCGAGGTCAGTTGTGGTCAGTTGTTCGGGAGGAGTTGTTAACAATCAGTTGTTCAGCCGAGACGGGAACGAATTGTTCGGCAGCCGCGATGCAAGGCGAAGAAGGCAGTTAGTGTGAGAGGCAGTCATATCACCAGGCCGGAGTTTGGATTCCGGCTGAGTCAATTATCGCCAGCCGAGATGGGAGTTGTTCGCCGGTACAGCCACGAGACGAGTTAGGTGTTCCGCCGAAACCAAGGCGAATCAGACACGGGAGTTATCAGACGTGTGATGAGAACAGTGCCGAGAATATGTGTAAATTCCCTGAAACGAGTGGCAGCCCCATACCGAGAGGCGCCATTCCGAGAAGACGTAGTCGTGCGCCGGATCGCGACGAGGCAAGCAGTCAGTCAGTAAGTCAATAGTGACATCACCGGGGAGAGAACCCAGGAACAGCCGAAACTTCATGTGTAAATTCCCGAGACAAACCGAGTAGAAATGCCGAGAACTTATGAGTTCATTTCCGAAAACATAGTGGCGGTTACCACGGCGGGGAAGTCAGAAACACGAGCCGGACGCAAGACGAGGCGATGCGCTCTCCAACAAGGAACGCCAGCCGAGGTCGCAGAGAAAGTACAAGTCCCGGGAAACCAATCCTGGACTTCCGAGAGATTCAGTCAAAGCCGCAGGAAGAAGCCAACTTAGTACAGCACGCCAATGAGATCCAGTCCGAGTGCCTGAAATAGGGCCACCCAACTCACCATACCTCAACTGCCAACAAAGACAACTCATCAAAATCTGCAGTTACAGATAAGTAGAGAAACGTCTCCCTTCAACAACCTTCCCCGTTGCATAGCATTCAGCCCACCCGCCCTTCAGGCCTACGACTTGCCGGGGGGCTCAGTCTCACCAGTGTGTGTAAATACCTATGTTACCTTCAGACAAATAAATACTGGTGTGTTAAATAATGGAGAATACGAGTATTTGTTTACCCCTAACGCAACAACGCACCAAATGAATTTAACTGTATAATCTACTAGCCACCAGCCTGTATACCTCAGGTGGCCTAGTAGTGACAATGATGTGGGTTAAATGAGGCTATACAATACCTGATCATCCTTGTCAGTACAACAGAATAGCAAACGACTTCCTTACAAACAGATCGAAACGAAACCATCGCATTCAGATTACAACCAGCACTCACAACACTAGCAGTGGAACACATTCGACCCGGCCGACATTGCATTATCAACTACTTTGTGAGAATCTGTAAGGCAGCCCAGCAGGTCAACCCCCAGCGTGGACACCGGTCATGTCTCGACAAGTCGAAAGGATGGCACAGAACACTAGCCGAGAGAGACATGTCAGGCTCCAGATTGCAAACCAGCCGAGTCACACATACACTTCCCTTTAGGAGAGGAATTCAGTTATACAGTACAAGGTAACACTTTATACATTGTAAATACTATATATACATGTACTTATTTGAATACATAACATTTATAGTACCAAAACTGAAAGCACATACGAAACAAATTAGATTAAAACCATTAGTTGCGCAAGAGCGATGACACTGCTATGTGCTGAGGCAAAGAGATTTTTAAAAATAATTATAAAAGCAAACAGTTTTACACATATACCATCAAATGCATATTGTGTGAGCGTCGAGCGCTGTACATTATGTTAGGCCAAAAAAATTCCATTGTGAAGTGCGGGTACGATAAGGGGAACACTGCTACACACTGATGCAAACTGATATAAAAATAAAATGTTAAGTAAAATAGTTAGAAGAACTTACCAACCATCGCAATCACATGTTACACATGTATGGCCCTTTACGAGTGGAATTCAGGTATACAGTACAAGGCAATAATTTATTTCGTTTGAATACATCCAGCTGTAAATATTAGCATATCTCTTTAAAATATAGCTTCGAATAAACTGGTGTTGGTAGAGGACATCGCTTCTGTTCACCCTACTCACATTTAGGTTTATAAAAAGCAGTCCGTACCACCACACATCGCTCAGAACTTCGTTCTCTCATAAAGAAAACATAATAAAAATGATGGGATGCTGTTCTAGTGGTCAGATTATCGGCTATCGTGGCATGTGGAAAGGTTAAATCACTTGCAGCACTCGATAATAATACCCGAGCTTGCATACCTGCCTAAAGAATTCCTTCTCGCATATGCACAAGACGAAATAAAACATGTATACAAACACCTACCTGTCTATCTGCAACAGTACGAAGAGATTCTTGGCTGTCCCCCATGCCTAGAATGTTTTCAAGGTAGTAGTACCATTACAGACACACCACATAACAGCAGCAGGTGTAAGACACATCGGATTTGAGCAGCATCAGCAGCAGCAAAAAAAAAAAAAAAAAAAACGAAGCACCTCCAACACTGAATGATGAATGAGTATAAAGAAGTTGAGAGGCCGAATTTTCAACTTCGCAAGTTAAACAGCGATCGGACCGATAAGGTAAAATATTACAGTTCAGCAACCATGCTGACGTCTGCACCACACAGCCAGCAGCCATCTACAGAGGCAGCCCGAGATGGGCAATGCAAACTAGCATGCAGTGGGAACAGTATACAAGGGAGCATCATGTAAAAACGGATGTCATTTCGTCGACGAGTGTGGTGGTGGAAAGCAGATTGTTACGATTACATTCATCTACTACGATCGTATACTCTCCTACAATATGAAGATGGAATCAATGGTTGAAGACTTACCATCTGTAACACCGTCGGCATCGTCGACATATTCTCTGTACTGATTTGTACAGCATGTGGACAATCGTGTCTTCTGTGCCTGTGACCCGAAAAATCAAACAGGAGTAAATTCCAGAGCAAAATACAGTGTGAACAGCGCCCAGCACCAGTTATATTCTGCCACAAAGTCACATCAGACATGTAAGCCACTCCAGTCGTTAGAGTAATCCATGCTGTGCACACTGGCCAGATCCCATCAAGGTCTGGTGCCAGACTTTAATATGGAACTACCGTGCTTTAATTGGCTGTAGTTGAATGCAGTCCAACAGAAGGAGATTATTCTCCTTCCAATCGCGATGGGCGGGCGTGGATACAACCTCACCTATCAACAGCATCGTACAGAGTTGAAACTGCATGCACCACCTTGATGCAAGGAACCCTGAAGAGTCGGTACAAGCACTACAGTATCAATGTTACTATTGTGTAAATAATTTTAGTACAAGTTGTAATACACGCCGACATGAAAGTTACCATTGCNACAGTATCAATGTTACTATTGTGTAAATAATTTTAGTACAAGTTGTAATACACGCCGACATGAAAGTTACCATTGCATGTTAGATCAGCATACAAGGCATTCTACTGTGTTAACTACGA
This sequence comes from Clitarchus hookeri, assembly GCA_002778355.1. NCBI lineage: Eukaryota > Metazoa > Arthropoda > Insecta > Phasmatodea > Phasmatidae > Clitarchus > Clitarchus hookeri. The sequence continues at coordinate 296,509 of NQII01002673.1, forward strand.
TGCTGTGTATACCTGCAGTGATGTCCTGAATAAACATAACAAGAAGTGCAAAGGCAATATTTGTCGTTCATCGGAAAGCGTGTGCATATATTGTGGCAAGACATTCGCTAACAACACCAGTGCTAAAGGTCATGGAGATAGTAACTGATAATTTGCCATCGTCTACAAGACCTACCCATGTGATAACTGTTGTGCGGTATATGCGAATAAGTGTGTCTAAATGCTCACAGCAGAAATTGTTCTGCAAAAACCATCACCATAAATGTTTAGCTCGAATGAAGAATAGGTTGAGCATGTATAAAGTATTATGTATTCCTATTATGTCAAGTCTGTAAAATAAAGGCAAAGTATATAAATTATTTCTATGTTATTCATTAACATTAACCCATGCTATTATTAGGTTCACCTGCATCACTAGGAAAACATTACCAGATTTTCTTTAAGTATGAAAGAGAATTAATATTTTTTGTATAGTGTCAAGTATCGAACTCAGGTCCCTACTGGTGGCTGCTTGAGCAATACACACAGATACTCTCGCCATATTTGTTTCTCCTGTCGACTGCTAGAGTCTACGGTCATCATCTTCTAGGGTCGCTGTGGTCTTCGGCCATCTTTGTTTCCCCTGTCACCTGTGAGGGGGGAGCAAACATCGAATGTGTTACCGATGGTGACTTCTAAGAGCAGTGGTGTCGACACAAATGATCGAATTCCGAAGTGCAGCATGCAGAACACCCATGCATGCAGTACTCGGTGCAAGTAGCTCAAAAAATGTCAGACGCACGAGGTTTCGATCCAACTGCCAATGAAGACTGCAGCTCGATGGTACCGATAGCACAGGGGGACTACAGCAGTGTGGTTCGACTGTGACGGCTAACGGTCGCAATAAACAGTGTCAGCCTATCATATAGGTTGGGGAAATCTCGTAAACAAGTAAAACCATCCTATACATAAAAAAATTAAGTTACATAATAATAAATAATAAAGGCTCAATATAGATGCAAATGCGCTGCAAGCACGATGTCGTATCGAACCTCTACTGTAAAAAAATAATACCCGATAGTTCCACAGTTTGTTATAGCGATATCAGTGTTGCTATTGTGACGAGAACTCTAGTAAAAACCTGGAATGCCCATTAATGGTGAAAAGAGTTTATGTTGACAAGGACCAACCTCAAAGAAAGTCTACAATATGTCAAGTGCAGTACACTAGTTACTAGCAGGATAATTTGAAGATGCATTACAACATTGTATGAGGAACGAATGCCGTACATTATTTTGGTACAAAACAGTTACCAACGCAAAGCACTGATTCCAGCAGACATAAAAAAGGTAAAATAGTTATAAACACCTACCAACCAACACATATTGCACAAGCTACGAGCACTCTACATCGCATCAGTCGTTACTAGACAAGACCATGCGTTTGAAAACTGACGTGGTAGCCTTGATTAGTACAGCAGAATAGCAAACGATTTTCCCCATGTAAATCCTCCGACCGAGCTACACTACAGTACAGAGGCACACGAATTCCACTACCAAATAACACATAATGTCCAAGCATCGAGAAACGTACGTCATATGAGACTAAAATAAAATACTATGGCAGAGTCGTAAAGCAGGGGGAGCGACAAGATCGACACTGCTACATACCAATGCAAACATATATAAAAAATATAATATAAAGGAAACTAGTTATAATCACTTACCAACCAGCGCACATTGAACATATGTTGAGCGTTATACGTCGCATTAGATGATGCCAATCAAGACCAGGCAGTCCTGACTAGTACGACAGAATAGCAAACGATTTCCTTACGAACGGATCGGAATGAAACTGTCAAATTCAGATTACAGCCAACACTCACAACCCGCATCACTAGCGGTGGAATGCACCCACCCTCTCCGACATTGTGTGTTCAACATCTATATAATCTGAAAGGTAGCCAGGTGGTCGACCGATGGTGTAGTCACTGTGCAGGTCAACGAGTCGAAGGGATGATACATACACTAGTCGAGAGTCGAGTCAGGCTCCAGGGTGGCAGACCAGTCGAGTCACTCATGCAGTTCCCTTTACGAGAGGAATTAAGTTATACAAGGCAAGGTAAACAAAAACAGTTATTTTGTTTTAAATACTATACACACATACATATTTTTAAGAATGAAGAGAAAAATTCAAACACTCTGAGAAAATCTATTTGCCCTCTCTCGCAATACCAGGAACTGTGATGTCTTACGACATTGATCTTTGAACATTATTTCGAACGACATCTACGCTAGGGATGAAGGCAAAGAAACCTACATTTTGCTTATAAAACAATAATGGGAACACTCTTGGAAAGTCAGTTTGGCTTACTCACAACCGCAGGAACCTTGAGAACAGGCAACCATAATCATGACATTGACCTGGGATGACGTCATGTGACCTTGACCTTAACCTATCCTTGTGTGACCTTGATCTTTAGCCACCATCTCGAACAAAATCTACTGTTTAAATAAAAAAGTATAGCAATATTTTTTCGATAATCTTAAAATCGCAGAAAAAATCATAAGACATTGGCAGCTTCGTCTTCGACGAAGATAAAGATGGAGGCATGCCCTCGTTTTCAGTGGCCAAGGTCTTATGATATTTCTGCGATTTTAAAATTTTCTAAAATAAATTCAATTCATTTTTTGTTTTAAGTGGTAACCCCACCTACACGGTACAGTCATGCAGCACTGGAGAAAATGTAAAAAAAAAAAAAAAGAAGTTGCATGATACAATAAATAATGTTATATAATTTCTTTAAAAAAAGTGGCATCAAACATACTGTGTAGTTCCTGGGAATCATGCACATGGTCATGCCATGTGAAAGGTAAAGGTGAAGGGGTACACTCAACGAAAGAGGTCGACCACGCCCCCCACTCGAGATGGATGTGGTATTGGCTCCCTGGAGATTGTGGTCGACTCGCTCCAGATGGAAAAGAATGATATCTACACAGAAGAACACGAATTGCAACAGTGATGTAATAGAAATATTATGTTAAAATTAAACTAGGTTAAATGTTTTATTTCAAACATATATCCCTTTTCTTCACATTAAAGATATTACAGCTGCGAGACTGGCTGTATAAAAATATAAGTGATAAAAAAATGTGTTACAAAAAATAATAAATTGAATTAATTTCCAAATATATTAGAAAAAATTCTGTTGAATATTTTTTACCATTGAGAATTCTTATAAGAGAAAATAAATTGATATTATTGAATATTGATTCTACCATTAGGAATTAGTTTAAGAGAAAATAAATAAATCATATTGAAAAAAAAATGAGAAGGATAACATAAATAAAACACAAATATCTTTCAAACACGAATTATTTAGTACACAGTCAATACACAACATTTTTATTATTTTTTTAAAAAGAGTTTATATAGATGATATTGTATTTGATTACTTTATAAGACGACTGCTACACGCATGGCTAAACAGTTCTTGTATGATGGTAAGCATCAGCTTCTTGCGAAGCATCGCACAAGTCTCTGGATCGTAGTGTGTCCATCGGTTCCCGATTGATCATCCACCTCATCTCAACCCCACTGCATATCTTTAACTTGGTTAACAGTTGACTCCACGATATCCGCTTCGCCAATGGTGGGACCACCATCAACAGCAGATCCAGCATCCACAGCTACAGGAATATATGCTGCTGGGTGGCGACGACGAGTAGGTGCAGGTTTGTTTCCCGAGCTGGAAGTAGAACCATCCATGGTATGTACTGACACGAGCATCTGGTGCCGACACTACTCTGCAGCATCTGGTCGTCTGGGTGGATGCATCCTTCTTGGATCAGGGATACTGGAGGCAGACCGACGATTTCTGTGCTGCCTGGGACAGCTCAATGGCACAGTCTCGTACGTGGGTGATAACAGGCATCTGGACTGAAGCGATAACTTGGTCCATGATGCAGGGCAGCTGTGTATGTGGCGTCATGTGGAACACGACGTAGGTCGATGCTCCCAGAAAGTCCACTTGAAATTGCATTGGTTCATAGACGACTAGAAAATGCGCGAAATGCCAATACTGCATCCTGCCGCCATCGCAGGTCTCAGTGTAGGTGTGCAGGTATTCATCTTCTGCGATGAAACTGTATTCAATGCTCTAGTAGTCAGGCTTGGTGATTTTTTTAATGTTCGTAGGACAGAACATTGCCATTGTGATGAATGGACCACTGCGCTTCAACTAAATGACCACACATCGAATGTTCTCCCTCATATAAAATATGGATGCTGATTATATGTGCTACAACACAAAAACTAAAATTATCTTACATTTCAGGTGACTTCGTGTCACGTCGTAACTCATCGATTCATGGTCCAAGGACGAGGCACACCATTTGCGCAGCAACCGTGTATTCCTTCATGTATGTGTCAAGACAGGTTCTGACCTGTCGCGGACAGGTCACTGCTGGTCGACGTGAAGTTACGTCAGCTTGCGCAGCGAAGGACAGCCATACTCGAACTGCACATTGATGATTTCAACATCGCTTTTCCACAAGTCGTTCAACCATTTTCTCTGCTCGGGCCCATCCATATAAACCGGCCCTTGTAGATACTGCATCAGTAAGTCACGCAGCACGTTTCCCACTTGATGGTACTGAATCTTGTCTTTGTCCCATTCCAGTCCATGGTAGTACTTGGTCAGTCAGTCGTTAGTCTTCTTGATTTTATCGTCCAATAATTTATACGGATAAGAGGGGCAGAAGGAGCATGTATGCATCTTGTCATCGTCGTCGTAGGTCACTGTGATCTCCTTGACCATGTAGCCGCTCTGGCTCTGGAAGCATTGCAGATTACAGTACATCCTGATACATACTGAGGTGAGAAGCAGTGATCATCCTGTTTATATATGCGTAGGTCACCATGTTCACCAGCCTCAAAAAGCAGTCGTAGCTCACTACCCTGTCGTGCAAAATCAAACAATATGCATCAGTGTTCGCGGGCATGTTTTCCTTGGAAATAATTCCTATATGAATATCCACAACGCCGATTTGAACTAGCTCATTTTGTTTGGATGTGTCAAAGACCAGTAATGGTGCTGTTTCACAGAATATTTTTGAGCTCAGGATAGGGTAGGACTAGCGCCCGTAGTAGGAGGCTTGAAACGGAGTATACAGATAATACGGAAATGTAAATCCTTCTTGGTTGAAATAGGTGTTCAAATCCGCATACGGATAGCTTTCGCTATTCAAAAATATTTCTACGTTCTGGACATTACAGTTGTCGAAGGCCGATTTGTCTTCTGAGATGTTCTGCTTGTTCATTTGAAATTACAGTACTATATAACAGAGGTTTTCCATGCTAGAAGAAGTATTAGCGACCCAGTGGTTTCGTGTGGCAGACAACAGGACCGGGCAAGTAACCACACTCCAGCTCCTAAAGGATTTGTGGATGATTTTTTTTCTTTCTTGATGTAGTTCAGTAGCTTCATGCATTCATGGGTGCTCGTAGTCACGAGGGGAATGAACCACTCCATGATGGTCAAGGTTACAGCGACAGGCTGTGAGTTTTCTTCGGCTCCCAACACTGCATCGAGATACGAGGTGGCTAACATTGTCACCAGTTCTTGCTTGGCTCCTATTATTATTTTCCTAAAATCTTTGGCGAAACCCAGTAACATCTATGGTGGCACACTCACCTCGAACTTGCCTCCTGCGAAGATGGGAACTTTGTATCCATCTTCTATTCCCCAGCATGGTATTTTTAACATTTCGAGATTATTAAGTATGAGCGAGAGATAGATTTTTGTGTTGGTGGTCATGCCCACATCCTGTGTTTCGTCAATAGTCACACTATTCAGTTCATACACTGGAGAGCCAAAAAAAAACTGGTATAGGAGTGTGCAAGCAAATGAGAGAGGTATGGAACCAATCAGAGTAACGCGATGCGTTCGGAAGTGCCCATATAAGACAACAAGCGTTTGGCAAAGTTGCTAGATCGGTTACTGCTGCTACAATGGCAGGTTATCACGATTTAGTGAGTTTTAACGTTGTGTTATAGTAAGTGCAGAAGGGATGGGACATAGCATCTCAGAGGTAGCGATAAAATTTGGATTTTCACGCACAACAATGTCACGAGTGTACCGTGAATATCGGGAATCCGGTAAAACATAAAATCTTCAACATCGCTGTGGCCGGAAAATTATCGTGAACGAACGGGACAAACTACGACTGACGGGAATCATTAAACGTGACAGACATGCAACCCTTTCTCAAATTGGCGCAAATTTCAATGCTGGGGCATCAAAATGTGCCAGTGTGCGAACTATTCAACGGACCATCATTGATATGGGCTTTCGGAGCCAAAGGCCCACTCTGTACCGTTGTTGACAGTACGACACAAATTTTTACGCCTCACCTGGGCTCGCCAACACCACCATGGAACTGTTGATGACTGGAAACACTTTGCCTGGTCTGACGAGTCTCGTTTCCAATTGTATCGGGCGGATGGACGTGTACGGGTATGGAGACATCCTCATGAATCCATGGACCCTACATGACAACAGGGGACTGTTCAAGCTGGTGGAAGCTCTGTCATGGTATAAGGTTTGTGCAGTTGGCGTGAAATGGGACCCCTGATACATCTAAATACGACTCTGAAAGGTGACAGATACATAAGCATCCTGTCCGATCACCTACACCAATTCATGTCCATTGTGCATTCCGATGGACGTGGACAATTCCAGCAGGACAATGCGACACCACACATGTCGAGAGTTGCTACCAAGTGGCTCCAGGAACACTCTTCTGACTTTAGACACTTCTATTGGCCACCTAAATCACCAGACATGAACATTATTGAGCATATCTGGGATGCCTTGCAACGTGCTGTTCAGAATAGATCTCCACCGCCCCGCACTCCTATGGATTTGTGGACTGTCCTGCAGGATAAATGGTGTGAATTTCCTCCTGCATACCTTCAGACATTAGTCGCGTCGATGCCACGTCGTCTTGTGGCACTTCTGCGTGCTCGTGGGGGCCCTACACGATATTAGGCAGGTGTACCAGTTATTTTTGGCTCTTCAGTGTAAATTACTTGCTCGAAAAGGTAGAGAATACTGTCGTGCACGAATTCGGTGGTCGTGGGGTTGGTACCCGTCCTCTTTCGTGAGCGTACCTCGCATTCACAGGAACGATTGCGAAGGCAGGGTGTAATTATCTTGATGCTGTATCGGGTTTCAAACCTCATGCCCTAGTGCTTAGGGGCCGGTCAGATATGGCCGGCAGCAATGCAGCTCGAAGTTTTCGATTATTTCAGCGAATTCTGCCTTTTGGGTCACTTACAATACGCTGTCGTATTCCATGCCTGTTCACTTTCAATGCTAGGCTACGTAGAAACTGCATGTTGGCATGGGCTAGCACGCTGGTGTCTCGAGCTCTACTGGTCCCGGATTTGTTGCTGCGCTCAACTTTGTGCATGGTATACCAAACGAAACGCAATATCATTGTTTTAGGTGCAGATGCAAAGTGATTTCTTAGTTACTGAAGTCTATCTGCTTATCGTTCTGATCGACAATCATCACGACCACTTCGTGAGCACTCTTCAAGATCACGGGAACATAAATGATGCTTTTCTTAACTTCGACCGGTTTGTCACCTGGTAGGGTTATAAACGGTGCGAACTCGTGCAGCATATTGCTGGTTTTACCGCTGATATAGTAGCTGCTCTCAAAATTACAGTTTATCCATATCACATTTACTGGAAATATGTTCACCGGTCGCGAGGATTCGTGCTTTTTACCAGCTTCGTAGATTCGTATCACGAACCCTAGCATTGGCCCGATGATATCTGGTTCGGTGAAATCGATATTGACACTGCAAAATATTTCTGCCTTCAGCATGTTTTGGTTACCGCATAGTTCGATAGTCACGTCCGATGGCACTAATTTCTTGATGGAATTGGCGATGTCCTTCAGTTTCTATGCGCCGGTGGGAATGCTTATTTCCTTCCCGACTCCTGCCACTATGTACTGGAATGCGTAATTAAAGTTTTCTTCTACGTTGTACATGGAGTTGTACATTTGAAAATCCGTAAGTTCGATTATACTCTCCTTTTCCAGCTCCAAGGATGGGTATAACATCGTCCTCAGCTCGGATGTATTACTACTTAGAATGATGGACACCGACTACTGATGGGAATATGGGTGCGAATACTTTTTATGTAAAAGGATAGTGATCAATTATTCACCAACACTTTTTTTAATTCCACAACACGAGAAAGCAAAGACACAAGCTTCCACAGTTCCACGTGCTCGGCATCTGCTTCATCCTGTAAATGTAAGTAAGTTTGCAATTTTTCAGGTACCTCCTCAGTTCGGGTGATAGATGCAAATTACCGAAACTGTCGTAGTATACAGCGCGTTTTCCATATTTTACATCAGTTGCTCAGTGTATACTGAGCCTGGCTGTCGTGTCCAGGTTGAATATGGCAGAGTCGTCATGTTTGGGTTTAGGAGGCATAGCATAAAGCATGAAAACACTGCGAAAATTAGGTGTCTTCAATTTGCGTGCAAACTATTCCCAATCCACATTCGTGAGCGGCTGTTTCGGTGGAGATTTCATTAGCACCTCTTCCTGCTGCAATGCTATTCTTTCTTGCACCTCCTCGTCTTTGGTAGGGCCATCATACGTAAAGTCCTTGGCATTTTTTTTTACCCATGGCAATAGCTTCCAGTTTATTGTTGTGGCTGTGATTTTCCTCCAATTGATTACATTCGTTTGAGGCTCCTTTCACCACACTAAGGATATTCGTTACAGTCCCGATGATACCGCCCAGAGCACCAATTGTAGGTATCAAGGCAGGAAGGAATCCTCCCGTCTTTTTATTCCCTCTCCTCTTAGAACTTCGTCTCACTTTATTCGTCCCCATGCCCATCTTCACCTTGGATTTCATTGCATTGGAAAAACCACACGTGGTAATTTTTTCACCAAGTCTGATGTCTCGTTTACGATGTATTTCATAAGCCCTATGCGCGAGTATCTTGTCTACCTGGTGCCTGGTTTGCAGATCCTTGTGCTTAGAATAGGTGACATCATGTCACTTGCACACCTTGTCCAGTGCATTGATGCTCATATCGCCACGTGCCAGCGTTTTAGCTAGCTTGATTCCTGGCCCGCAGATTCTTTATCTGGGAATGTGCAGCTCGAAAGGTAGATTGTTGATCAGCATATAGAAAATCCCTCTTCCAGGTTTGATCTTTCTTCTACGAGTCATTACACACTACTGCACTACGAACCGATATATACCCGACCTTTTTACATTTTCGTTTCAGTATCATGGAGATAATAGGGAAGATGTCAGTCTCCCATCCGCATAACCGAGGAAGTTGTCGAAACATCACATAATGCACATCATGGCGTGCTGTTTCCCAATACCACGAGAGGATTTATTTATGGATCGTCAGTTTGCGGCAAGATATGTGCTCTTTTCAGCCTTTTGGAGGAACCGAACAGTCTTAGGTTCGAGAACATGTACCTGTACTCCAAATCTCGCCGGTAAATGTAATACCAGCATCTAGCACGTGTACTGCAGGCCGTGGATGGTGTGAAATATTTCCCTTGCAGCGATAATGAGGTTATCGTGCCACCAAGCAAAGCATTGCCAAACTCCGTATTTATTTTCGATGATATGGCATGTGAGAAACAGACTTGTATCCATGAGTACTTTAGCATGGGATGGCATGCGAACGTGGACTTTTGTACTTGAGTAAAACTTATTCGCATGTGCCAAAACAGTTACTATGTGATAATGTGAATTTCCTTGTATTGTTTCGCATGGACGATACTTACTTGCGTCATGTTTATGATGAGCACGTCAATACGGACATTACATTCACAGAGTTTAAGGATATGTGTTCTTTGTGCTGGAATGAGGAGTATAGCTTATTGGTGATCGATAAGTATTCACCAGTGCACAAGGGAAGGTGCAGGCGTGGCTTCGATCAGTTTATAGTCGAACACCAACCATGAGTCACAATGTAATTTACAGTTTGGACATGAGCTATGCTCCAACGATGATGGCAGGAATGAGTTCATGGAAGCTCACCTCACCGCTGTTCACAGAAGCCTGTCACTTCTTGGGCAAAAGACAGAAAGCATGAAAAATCAATTGGTGGAAAATTTAGTGGCCATCGACTGGCATGTAGGGGGCCCAGAGGCATGGATAATATACCTAATGAACGTGTCGAATGTGCAGAGACAGGAAGACTTGAAGGCTCTTTAAAATTTGTTAACATCCAAACTGGCAGCAAAAACCGATGTTGCGAGGCATAGCAAGAAGGTGCTGGGTTCATGCATAAACCGACTGTAAAGAATCGAAAATTCACTTTCTCACAACCTGTGTGGTTGTGTGTTTATTCCATTCTATGAAAGATGGTGTACCGAACCGAACTGACGACTGAGCTGCAGCGAGCCATCAAAGCTGTTCGCACTAAATATCTACTCCAGAAAAGTTACAGCCTAGCTCTCGATAATCGAGAGGAAGAAAGAGTCATACAAGCCCATAACCAGTCGTCTCAACTAACTTGGTCGACAACACCAGGAAGAAACTTTGCCTCGGCCGGATAACAAACACGAAATCAAGGTGGAAGGACCGACCCAGACGCACAAATGGAAAAGGAGACCGGAACTGCCGGAATCGAAAGGGGGCATCACTAGCGATGAATGCGATTTGTCCCTGATCGATTTGCTGCGTGCACGAGAATGGAAACGAACGTGAGAGCATGGTCCAGAGGTGGGTACCCTAGTCGGGCACAACATCGCTCCTTACTCCGATCGGAACAGCGACAATATGTATGGCCTGCGACACCACGACGAAAAATGGTTTCTAGGAAACAAGGAAGTTATGTTTTTTCCAGGAGATGTGATGCAGATCAGCAAGTGCAAAGTGAAAATGATGCATGGTCTGTGCGAACATTTATTTCATAGGCATTCCAGACACTACACCGAATCGGATTTGCGTAAGTACTATCGTCTGCTACAGTCCAGCCGTGTTCATTATGCGAACGATAACCCCTCAATGCTGCGATTTAAGGACATGGCCCATGCGAAATTCAGCATTATCGCAGGACTGTTTCCACTATTGGTTGAAGTTATTTGATCGAGTCTGCTGCTGCAGAATATCGACACCAAATGCACGATAGACCACGTGTTTTGGGGCGATCTGAACGAACTCGTCGAAAGACTACAGCTACTCGTCACTTCTCAGTCTGTGGCCAATCAGTCGCATGCCAACGATATTATATCCATCATAGAAGAACTCGTCGAAGCTGGCTATGTCGTGAGATGACGAAATATGCTGTTTCTGGGGAATTGCACAGGTTGGTCAGAAGGAATTTTGCTCGGAGAAAGTAAGTCATGAAATGACAGGACGATACTTTCCAATCCGACCTGATCGAAATGAAAGACTTTGCTCGTGCGAATAAAGGCCACCACTACATTTTGACAATAATATACACATTTTCCGAGTATGCATGGGCCAGACCACTCAAGTCGAAGAATGTGTTGAGAGAAGGATGCATACCGAAAATCTCCACACCGACGATGGTAAAGAATATTTTAATGATACTTTCCGTGCACTGATGAAAAGGTATGGCATAAATAACTACTCCATGTACTATGAACTCAATGTTAGCATCATCGGGCGTTTTCACCTGACTCTGAAAGCCAAATTGTGGAGACATTTCACAGCGAATGGAAACTGCAAGTGGCTTGACCTACTGCCGAAACTCGTCCGCGAGTATAATTCCACCGTTCATTCTACCACTCGCAAGAAGCCCGAAGTTGTTAAGGACGACTCCCTGCTTCGGACAGTTTATTCTATTCCGACGAGGAGGGACCCGCGCAAGCATAAAGCCAAAATCGGTGACCTGGTGAGCATCTCCAAACAGTGTGGCATTTTCCACAAGGCCTATCGTCACAATTGGTCTGCGGAATAGTACAAGGTGGTTCACATACGATATTGGTACCCACGCATGTATTACTTCAAGGACCTATGTGGCGAACCCAACGTCGGAGGCTTTTACGTAGAGGAGATCTAGTCTACGAAGTTTCCCGATTTTTATTTTGTGGAATAAGTGCTGAAACGTTGTAATGGACGTGTGTACGTGAGGTGGCTTGGACAAAAATCGTTTTAATATTCGCATTATACTAAAAAACATTTAAAATATATATATATATCTCTTTTCATTGACAAAGCTATTAACAGTTATAAGTGCGATTAGAACATTTAAAAATCCGAGGTAGCGGGTTGAAATTATTTACTTTTCACACGTTTTTTTAAATTAAAATAAATTTTTTTCCGTTGTGGGGTTTTGTGAGGGAGGAGGGGAGATCAATACGTCTCCCGATGCAATTAATATCGAAGTGGTAGGACGAAATTATTTAATTTTTATTAAAATCGTTTCTAGGCAACATTACTCGAAAACATTAGAAAAATTGGAACTTGCAGCGACATTCTAAACCGACATAATTATTAAAAACCTGAGGTGGCAAGCCAATGCTTTCTAATTTTTTTAAATATTGTTTTCATTACAATAATTTTTTATTAAAATAATTTATATGGCTACGGGTTGCTGGAATGAATGACCGTGGGT
>NQII01002673.1:309217-333994 GCA_002778355.1 Clitarchus hookeri
GAGGCTGCCGGCCGCGCCTGTGACGTCATGGCAGACAACTCCGAACTCCGATGCATGATGCATGTCCCCGAAGGAAGATAATGATACTACTTATGTAAACACTGCGTGTATCCATTTAACACATTTGTCTACATCAGTAGGTAAACCCTCAGTAGAATATGCAAAATTAAGAACAAAAAACACACATGTGACTAAAGTAAACATACAAAATACAAATACAAAATTATAAGTTCTGAATGACGAGCACACGTCAGTTTGCACATGCATCATATACATAACATGTTAATTTGTAACGGAATCACTATTATCATAATTTTGGGTGTTTCTTGTCGACCAAGTTTGGGGTAGGACAAGATTTATGACATCTGGCAAAAGTTGTACCATTTTCTTCCGTGGGAGCTTTCTTATACTACAAAGTATCGCGTCTGAAGAAATAAGTAACCAACTTAAAACGTCTTCCACCGTCTTTATTCTGAAACTTTCCCTTGAAAATCCTCCATAATATTTCTATATATTCTTACTTCGAGCCTCTTGAGCATCTTCAGATAAGTTCCACATTGCCAACAAAGAGAAATATATTATTTTGGTGCCTTAAACTTATCATTTATGCACTGTTGTCAATATGGGCTCCAAGAGTATTTTTCTATATGAACATATATCCATGCAGGTTCAATAAAATTATATTGAAAACTGAAGCTATTAAATTGTTTGACCACATGAAATCACTTATAATAAGACGTGGAGAATTGTAATTAAATTTTCATTTACGCCCATATTTTATGCACACTCCTCTGCGTTCTCAAAAAAAATGTAGAGCGGTATTTACATCAGTGGCGCTTTAGTATCCAGGCTTTGGACGATCGATAATCAGCCCTAACTTAGACTTAAATTTACCTTGAATCAGTATTTGTTGATCCGAAACAATTATGCTTTCCTCATCAGAACGCGCTTGCCACTTGCCAATAGTCACTTTGTATGACATACACGAAATACATTCAAATGAACGAACCCACCTATGCAGTGTGGACATCCTAAATCAAAGATGGGATCCGTTTATTTTCATTTGTAATGTTATTTCAATGTTCAAATTCATGGTTGTGGACGTGGCTCCATCACAAACAGCAACGTAACGAAGATTTTGTTGACGACACTGCGTTACGTACTTTACCATCAGTCATGGTGAATAGCATTTTGTGAGTAATAGATACCTCCTTCCCATATACTGTTACTGTCAGCCGAACAAGTGAAGCTGCTTGCCATTTCGTCTTAACTTAGAAAAGCATGTTTTAGCAAGCATGCCTTGCACTCGCACGTGTTGTTATCTAGCACGTGTTGTTATCTCGCACGTGTTGTTACAGCGAAACACTATTTCTCGGACAACTGTTTCTCTAGGTGTTGTAGATTAGTTCTTACATATTTAGTTAAGACGACTTTTAGCATCAGGAACAGTTCCTAGTGTATGTAAGTTCTTTATCGCCTTATCCCAGAATGAAATGTTTCTCAGCAATGTACGAAAAATGTCTATACTCAAAAGGGTAGCACATACTAGCAGCTAGTTCTTACGAGTCCGTGTTACTAAAAGAATAAATAAGATCACAATATTGAAATTTAAGTGAACGGTGTGGAATGCCTAACTAAAAGGCTCAGTGAGATACGAAAAAAAAAATGTTAATGATTTTTACAAACTTGTATTTTTATTTGTGATTTTAACATATTAAATATCAATCAATAACCAAAAGGCAGTAATATCTGCTACACACCTCTAGGAATTGCATATTTTTTCACGCCTCAAATATCACACAATTTACGAAAATTATGTACACTTCAGTGAAGCGTGGTATTTTGCTTAAAATTCCCGAGGTATATCCGAAGCAAACGAATATCACTTTTGAGCTGAAGCAAAACCCCAGGTGGTGGGAATAGTTTTCCATGCAGGGATCGTATGTCATTAATACCACATCAGCAGTTTTCCCAATATGTTAAGTAGAAAATTTGAATTTTGGCCGGATTTTCGAAGAAATGTCCCACTATCGACGTCGAGCACGCGATGCCCGCGTAACCCGAGCTGATGACTACTGAAGAGCCGAGGGAAGAGCAGGCCTGCGCAACATTCACTTCCCCATATTGTTTCCAAACATGTCGAACAAATCGATATCGGCGCGATATGTTGCTCCAAAAGAGTACTGAAAATGTATGGCGATATATCATAAATATCGATTGTATTGATATCGCAAATATGTTAGCGATATGCGATATGTTGCTTTACACTGCTTGGCCGTATTGCAGTTCGTATACTTCCGAAATACTGCTACTTGATAGATACATCACCATATCGCAGAGCCCTAGCGAAGGGCCGGCAACGTGATATCTGGAGCGTCTCCCGTAGCCGGCGTCCAGGACGCTTGGCGTCTCTTACGCCGTCGGTGTCTGCTCTATGGCGCCCCGTAGTCGGCTCCGAGGCACGCAGTAGACAAGTACACAGAGTCGAAATGCCGTGGCAGTTCCTTATTCCCTGAATGGCTGCGTCAGGTCCTGTGAAAGGGCACTGTGTCTCATTGGCTATTGCATGCTGCAAAAGGTTCTCTATGACTGGGATGCTGGATAGCGATTAGGTTATTAGGCGCTGATGGGCGAACGGGCGTTCCGACAAGTTGCTATAAGAGATAAATTATTTACATAGAATTTGATTTGTTAACACACCCTTTTTGGTATATTTCACAAACCCAATACTGTCGTAAATGTGCGAGTATTCTCTTTATGTAGATATTATTGTGTTTCAACACTTTCGATCTTTATATAGTGCCATATGACACGAAGTCAGAGGAAAATATCAAGTTAAATATGAAAATGAAATATATCGATTTTTACTTGGAATTTAGCGTGTATCATTAATTACAGTTATTTGGTATCGTAAAATTGTATATAATTTTACTTAGCAGATCGCTACTGCTGATACGGATTCGTAGTACTGGAATTTGGTGAACGTGTTCCCCTGTCACCAACTTAGGAGGCCTTAGGCGCCCCTTTTTTAGACATTTTTGCTTCACTTATAACCCTCATTCTGGTGCGATCAAAACCTAAATTACGTTCTGCATGAAAGATAAAGAAATGTTTATAACCCTGAAGCGAAGATATATATAATATATCAACGCATTTCGGTAAACAAAAACAGCTTGGGTGCCCATTTACTCTTATTATAGCGCTTCTAAACTCAGGAAGGGGTAATGTGTGGTCTGCCTTCCCCCCCCCCTAGTGGTTACGCCACTGCCTGTCACAGATTCTAATCGCCATTTTTTAATAAGTGAATGTTCTATAGTAATCGCCTAGAGTAGTAACATTTAATGCAGTGGGCCCTGGAAACAGAAAATAATACACATTAAAAGCATGAAAGCGCATCCGACAGAGTATACTACAAGTTAATATGTCTCCTGCGTATAAACTTCATGTTTTTACCATTAATCATACAAAGATTCTTTGTGATTGAAACACTGTAGTATCACAGAAAACAAACCGTGTAATGGTACTGTCAAAGTAAAATCGGACGTCTCTCGTGGATGTGACAAATTATAAAAGTCAGTTAAAAAACGTAGTCTTACAATCCGACAAAGTTAATAACTCAGTTTCAGTCTCCTCTTTTTATAAAGAGTTCTTAGAAACGTAAATGGAACCGCCAGATTGATCACTGTAAAGTAGATTACGGTACAAACGTTCCTGGCTTTGAGTCCCACTAAAATAAAGAATTGTTCACTCTAAGTCAGGTGTAAGCCAAGGTTAAGGTAAGTATGTTAACCGGACCCCAATTAGCATATAGATATAAAGCGCTTGCAACATTTTTATCCTGTACGTTAAACAGCATGAATTGCATTATTTCGAGTCATTTTGTGCGCGCGAGGAAAATCAAGACATTGAGACGGAAGTCTTACAGAGCCGATTGGAGAAAATATTTCATGCAAGTTTTATTTGCTATACTTCTCGTCAAATAGACTACAATTAATGTACTGTGCACTTGTCAAGTATAAAAATAAATTAAGAAGGAAAAATCTATAATATGAACAAAAGCAAAAATTACAAAGTGTTGCATATATAATCTAAATTTTACATACAGTTACCATCTCAGAGGTTGATTTACATATAATTAAAACAAACTATAAACAATATTGGTATTGTAACAAGACGCCAGAGGGGCGTATTCGAGTTCGTTATGGCTGGAAGTCTTATTAAAAATTAAATAACCAAATTTAATTTTCAATTTATTTGCACTACTATTATTAACGTTAAACTATCTAGCTACCATTAATTGGTATTGCTAATCTCAGTGAGCGCAATGTTTGATTTCTACCTCAATTCTAATTAAAGTCCTTATCAATGCGTCCATATTGGTTGCATTCACTTAATTCACACTCATTATTTANCATTCACTTAATTCACACATATTATATCTGTATATTTCTATAATTCCACAAGTGTGTCACTCACGCATCCAGTTCAATAGTCCTGCCCACCAGTCTCCCTCTCCACTGCACCGATATTTGCAGCCGACGTACTTCACTCCCGCTGGTCACTTTCGTCGCCACTCGTCGCTCCCATGGCTCGTCGCTTCGTTGTCTTCGCACACCTATCGTTAAGGTAGCGCAATCATCCAAACTCTGAACTGTCGTCTCGAAGGCCCGTCATGGCTTAAGTAGTCTTGCTGGCCCGATCTACAAGGTTCACTGCACATCGAGTCTCACCGAGAGGCTAGAGCAATGACCAGAAGATTCTTTCAAAGGTAACCTCAGAAATTCAATCCGCTGAAGGTCAGGGGCGCATGAGTCGTGATAAGCTTATCGCGGCGACACACGGCGGCTTGCCTTTCTAAATCACCGCCCTTTTCTCATAGTATAACTCGGAACCGACCTTCACACACTTCTTTGCTCGCTCGCGCCTGACGTGTCAAGGGAAGCTATGCAGACCAGTAACACGTAACCATTCAATAATCCATTATTGCACTATGTGCGCACACATTTTTGCATGCGACAAACATCAAAACTGGCCTTAAAAAAATTACATTTATAACACAAATTATGTGCAATTGCCACCTCAGATGGGGAGTTAACATTTGTTTAAACCAACAAAAAAAAAGCGTAATATACTGGTTCAGCCTATATATATATATATATATATATATATATATAATTGTACTAATCAAGTCTATTTCAGTGTCCATTAATTACTTTACTTATTCTGAATAGTAAAGGTTAACAGAATTGATTTTATTATCTCTTTAGATTATCTTGTAGATTTTATTTAATACTGCCAGAAAGTTTCTTAACAAAGTGCTGAATACAGGAGGCCTTTAGCAAACTGTGTGGCGCGATTTGATGGCAAATTAAAGTTATCTTAATTTCTAGTGAAATAGTAATATTTATTTGAAGTAAGTTTTTCAGTAAGGCGTGGGCGCTGCGCTGTGTGAGTTCGGACGACGCGACGCTGAGAGGGCCTGCGAAAGCCGGCCATTTACGACGCGTAGCGGAGGTGCGTACATGATAGATCAAGGATGCGTACTGTACAACGCTGTAAGGTGGGCCGGTCCGTTTCCTTCCTGTCGAGGTGTCCCTCAGGAACTCCACACAGCTCTCCGCGCATATCAATGGCGTTCGCGGGCGTGTGCACACATATTTCATTCGCGGAGCCAGGCTTGGTGCGTTGCCAGCGCCTTACTCATACAAATTCCCCGGGGGTTATCTTCTGCAAGGAGCTGCGACGAGCCGGCCAGTGTACAAACAAGCGTGGCTGACAAGATTGCACGATACGGGTTCTTTGGTGTTTACAGTATAGGGCGCAGGTTTTATTGCTTTTATAGGTATTGTGTAATGTATTGATTTAACTGGTTGACCTTACACCTATAATCTTCATTCGCAGACACCCGTCTGAGAAGAACAAATTTCTCTGAAGATAACGAAATTGTAAATCGACCATATCACTGTATGTGTCTGAATGTGTTTGCATCTTACACCACCACATACATAGCTGCTATTTCTAAACAAACTTTTACATCTTGTAAATTGTTTTTTGTTTGTGCCACCTTTTACTCAATATGCCCACATATTTAACCCTGCCACCACCATACCACTAATTTTAATTAAACCTTTGTTATTCCTTAATAGTTTCAGCTTCAGCATTAATATTTTGCCTACTTTCCAAGTTTGTGCTAACCCCTCCTCCTTTCCGTATGTCTTACGCCTTAGTTACTTACGTTTACGCACTCAATTTCCATTCGAAAACAGTTTAAATTATGGCGTTTGTACTTGAGGTATACCTCACTTTACTTTACATTTCAATTTACATGACGACTTTTATCACCTTCGCCAAATTTCTTTACGTGCTCCTTTGCCAATCCCGATCCATTTAAGTTACAGACTTTATGCTTGGTGCGTGGGCCACCCAACTTATCCACTTTCATCCCATGACGACCCTACTCCATTTCACTTCCTCACCTCTTTTTTGTTCCAGCTTGCAATTTATAAACTCTCTCAAGATACTGTATTCGTATGTGAAATGCTTTGGTAACTTAGTTTTTGTGATATTTCTACCCCTTAAATCCCTACCCATGTCATTTTTTGTGTGCCTCTTGGCACAAAGTTTTATGGCCATACCTAAAGCGGTTTGCAACATTTGAAAAAGTTTCATCCCACGCGGCGTATACACATTTACATAAACACTGACTGGCCTGCTTCTTGCGAACCTATTTTCTATTCCTCAGAGTTTAGTTGGCCATTGCCTAATAGAATCACAAAACCAACATTTGTAATAGTGTAGAAACGCGAAGGCTGAGAAGCACCTGAGCCGCTAAGGATGCACTAATTACACCAATGATTAGTTTTGCCAACAGGGATGGAGTGAGAACAGCATAAAATATAAACATAAAAGTTATCGTATCAATTAGTGTTTGTATAGGATATATAATTACTTGATTTTAACTGCATTATTAATTACAACACACGACAATGAGTCGAACTCATCAACGTTTAATTTCCACGTAAATAATGGGTTGTTAGTAGCTGCTTTTGTAGTAGTTCAACCGTTCGTCACTAGAAGGGTATGTTCTACTGGTCGCCGGCCTATACGATGTAGGCCCTATACATGAATATCAAGCTAAAAGCCGCAGTGTCTGCAGTGAGTATATCGCTTTGCTGTTTCAGTAGATTGCTTGTTGAAAGGAAAGGGGCAAAGTATTTAACATAATTGGAGTTCAATGGTAAGACTAGGCTTAAAAAGGAAGGAACTGTTCAGGCAGACCTGGGGGCATATTTTAAGTTATTCGTTAATTTTTCGTATTCGTTAGGTTTCGAAAGCTCTAGAAATGAATAAAATCTTCAAGAAAGGCAATTTAGTTACAGCCCTCTGAGCCTTCGGCAATGTTCGAGTTTTCCTTAGCGAAATAAGATGGCAACACTACTTACATGAACTTTAACTGAAATATGGGCGTTTGTTTATACAGTTATGAATTCTTCAGCTTAAAAATATCAATAAACCAAATCAATAAAAAGTCCTTAATATACTTTGTTCGCGTTCGCATTTGGAGGCTTTTAAATGTTAGTATTAAAGAAATAATATACTCTAGGAAAGAGGTACATTTCGTTCGTAAAGTGTCTCAAATTTACTGTCCACAACGTATTTGGTGGTACTTAATAACTCAGTTGGACGTGTAACGTATTAGGCCTATATATGTTTTGAAATATACTTTTATGTTTCTGCATGAAGGCACATTACTTCACGATTCTCATCTCCCGCAGTTATAAATAATAATCTGTACCACGCACTTGCAATTCTTTCATAGTAAAACTCCGTAAATAAAGCCATCAGGGATTCGTTATCGTTTCGAATGTGGTATTGAATATAGTGATATCAAGCGAACACTTGGAGGGGTTTAGAATACCTCCTTTCGTTAGGAAACTAAAATTCGTAAGCAAAATAAATGAATAACTTAGAATAAACTCCCTGGAGAGATGATGTATAAACTAAAAGTATCCTGTGGAATATGTAAGTTATTTGTAGTATACCGGTGTATAAGACTGTTAGTTATGAAATGAGTTGTTTTGTTAGGGATTTAAATAATATCAACTGATACTAAATTTACGATATTGTTTGAAATGCTCAGCTCTTACAAAACATTTATAGCACAACATAATTTAGAACAGAGTTATCTATTGTACCATATTTCAGTACCACTATTAAGTCCATTCAAATAATTTCGTACTGTTATTATTTGTTAAAGTAAGGTCAGGGTAATTATTTGCTTCTAGACTACGTCATTATCGTCACTAATTTTGTTATTTTTATAGCAACCAGACATTTTGGTAACTTTACTCTCTCTCTCTCTGTATGTATCCGATGTATCTTGAAACGTCTATGATATGATTTTTTTTTAGAATGAATCCTCTTTGTTGATATTGTTGTCAATTTCCTAAAGAATTTCTTAATACATGTTTTAAGTAGCAAATCCTATTTATTGTTGTGTAAGTTAACTACAAATGCAAACATGAATGCAAAAATAGTTTTCATAGCCATAACTTGGAGATTTTCATTGACGTTTATGTTACCGCAAATAATAAAAAGCAGTATTCGTATTTAAAAGGATTTTGGTCATCAGCCAGTGCATCGAATGAGGCATGGCAAGTATGAAAGTGTACAGGTGAGTTGGCGTTAAACCACTCTTTCCTAAACTTGGTTTAACTGGAAAGGAAACATTGTGCATGTGTGTGAAAAGTAATAAATGCATATGTTTTGCGTGACTGATAAAATAATGACATAATTTTAAGAAAAAAATAAAGAATGGTGAAACAATGTACACAGAGAAGCGCGATAACANTGCATGTGTGTGAAAAGTAATAAATGCATATGTTTTGCGTGACTGATAAAATAATGACATAATTTTAAGAAAAAAAATAAAGAATGGTGAAACAATGTACACAGAGAAGCGCGATAACAAAAAAAAAATCACAGAAAAAACTTTAAGCAGTAAATTAAGCAGGCGTTATTGAACAAACTCAAAGTTTTTCTCGGGAGCAGATACTCTGGAATGAAAAGTAAGAAATAATATTTCAGACCACATTTGAGCATCTGTCCTACGTAAGAACTCCATCATCAACGACCTGACACAAAGCGACTTGCAACAGATTCAACATGAATATAAATAGTGACCGCAACAAGGAAGTAATAACGAAGTTGTCGTTTCATCATAGCAAAGCTTAAAAGGCACTAAAGATAGTTGAATATGATCACGCCAGATCACAGCTTCGTTCAAGTCACATTTGCAAAATTTCAGTGGATCTTCAGCAAGCTCCGTCTCGTCCAGCTTTAACAAATTGCAAAATGTATTATTCACCTTTGTTATCGTGTGTACATTTTTGATACAACAAAGAGTACTTGTTNGCAAAGCTTAAAAGGCACTAAAGATAGTTGAATATGATCACGCCAGATCACAGCTTCGTTCAAGTCACATTTGCAACATTTCAGTGGATCTTCAGCAAGCTCCGTCTCGTCCAACTTTAACAAATTGCTAAATGTATTATTCACCTTTGTTATCGTGTGCACATTTTTGATACAACAAAGAGTACTTGTTTTTTTTTTTTTTGCCTGTAGGTTAAATGAACGCTGTAATAACGAAGTGGTGTCATGATTTCACAAGGAAAATCATATCTCCTGTAATTATGAAAAAATTACCAGCGTGGAGTAGCAACTGCCCAGGCCTACATAAGAAAAAAAAAGACTTTCTTCTCGAGGTACTGTTTGATATTTATTGGCTGTGTTTATTATACACTTACGTTTGTGAAATATGTAACACCAAGAAGGATACATGTCATTGAAATGAACTGTAAGCCACATAAGGTACATGACAATACACAATAAATTACGAATACAGAACTGTACATGATCTCTGTCCTTGAGAATTCAGTATGGTGTAAAGTCCCCACGTGCTGCAAGGAGAACCCCTAAACGTCACGGCATGAAATCAAATAGGGCCTGGATATGTTCCTGGTGAATCTCCTTCCACGCGGTTTGTATGCGAGTCCACAAAGCATCAACAGTGGTTGCTGGAGTTCCGTGACGAACAAGTCGCCGACCAACCATATCCCAGACATGCTCGATGGGCAACATGTCAAGCGAACGTGCAAGCCAGGGAAGCAGTGGTGCCCGTCGTTCATTGTAGAAGGCTTACACATCCCTCGCCACATGTGGCCGGGAATTTTCTTACTGAAATATGACATATAGAGTTGCCTGAAGGAGTGGCAGTACCTCGGGCTTCCTCCCTGATGTAGCGGTTGCTGTTCAGATTGCTCTCAATACGTAGGAGTCTAGATCACCGGTTGTATACATGGCACCGCAAATGATCACATTTGGCGTTTGCCCGCTATGCCGCTCCACAATGCAGGCTGCCAGATTGCGATCACCACGGTAGCGTCTAACACGCATGCGGCCATCGCTGTAGGGCAGGTTGAAGCAGGACTTGTCCGAAAACGCTACATTTTGACACGCAGAATGCCAGCGACGGCGTTCACGTGCCCATTACAGTCTGGGGCGTTTGTGGTTTCTGGATAACGGTAGCCGACGCAATGGCATGCGTACCACCAGTTCAGCCCACAGCAGACGGCGTAGAACTGTCGAAGCAGACTGGTTCACACCCGTTGCAATGCTCCAGTGTCGAGCCAACATGGTGGACGAGGCTGTACGGCCACGCAGACAAGATGGCAGTTATACCGTGTCCAGTGCCCGCTCGTCGCTGCTTACGACCCTTTTATATACGCTGGTGCGACAGACGCATCATTGTTGTAGCAGAATGCCCTGTACGAGCCGAAATATCACGGTATGAAAAACCTGTTTCCCAGAGACCGACCATTCTGCTCCGTTCGAACTCACTCGCATGCTGATATGGCGCCCTTTGATGTCGACGAGGGACACTTGCTCTTGCTTTTGACGGCTCTTCACCTTTCCGGTCACACAAGAGAGGGTGCTGCTGGGCCTACGTGTACGCTATCTCTTTGCAATCGTAATCACGTATTGCTGGTACACTGTTCTACACATCCTACGAGTTTATATCTTTCTGGGTGTTGTAATTTTCACAAACAATAGTGTACGAAACACAACTAGTTACTTTCAGGGCATTCACTTTTATGTTGTGACAGAGATTTCGCTCGTATAGTCAAAATAAAACGTGTCGAACATCGTTAAGTACACATTGACTTAATTAAATAAATTTGACTTCTAACAATAAATTTTTTTTTTTTACGTTTACACATTAGCAGATAATTTCTATGATTTTAAAATTGCTGCTGATAAAGTTCTTAGTGTATCATTATTACACATTCCGAAAGTTCACTTGTTGGAAATGAATGTCGGTTACCTACCTTGGGAAAGTGAAAACTCGCATAACATTGTTCGAGTTAGAAGGCGGGTGGTCTGTACCCATTTTGAAAAATTATGTAACTAATGAGGCATTGCAAACTGTGATACCTCCTCTGCATTGTATTCCAGGATCTCAAAAGAAGAGAACAAAGACCTTACATACACGCTTCCTTACTTGAAATGTAAGAAAAACCTTTCTAAAAAAATCTGTTGCAGTAGCATGATTTAGCATATTGTTTGGTTTTTAAATAAAGTAAATCATATATTTATTATGTAATAACATATTAGCTTTTAAAGAGCCACTTAATATAAGAATAACCGCTGTGAGTATCATTTTGCTTCTGAGCTATGGTACATAGCATATAATACATTACCTTAGAAGTTTTCGGCATATTCTAATTCCTTTGTTCGATAATATATTTATGGCCATTAAAATATTGGTAATTGAAGCTTCTGGTATACAGTTTTAATTTTTTATTGATGAGCCAATAAATAATTATTGGAATAATACCTTAACCTGGCAACTAAAATGTTAATATATCAAAGCAAATGTTTTTGGCACATAACCAGGTTTATATACAGACTCCATTGGGCATTTCTTACAACTCTTAGCTAATGTTATAATTATTCCTACATTTTTCAAACTTTACAAAAACCACGAGGTATCAAAACTGCTACTTTTATTTAATTTGGTTAGTCTTTTATTAACTTCTTTGAAATTATTAATTATCGTAACAATTTTGACCCACGATTTTTTTAATGCATTTTAATTGGTTCATGGGGCATTTTAGGTGGCATATTTACCGGAAACATTATGAAAAATAAACCACTGAATATATCGAGAGACAAATTTGGACGCAATATGTCTCTCTGAGCAATGGTGCAGATATGTTACACGTTTGGTCTTATTCACTGCTTCTGCTCAAATATTTTAACTATAAGAGACACAAAAACAACGGTGGCGTTGCTTGGGGTTCAAACCGATTTTTGGGGTGCATATCTCTTCATGAGTGGGAAAATTTAGAAAGTCCTCAACCCACACACCTGGTGTAGTAGGGAACCAAAATAGTAATATCAGCGCCTTTGGCCTCTTAGTGCAGGTGTTTACCTGCCGTACGATCAGCGCTGCTTTCCAGGGACGGCAGTTCTCACCAAGCAACTGCTGCAGAATGCTTGTGTGGATCGCAGTAATACTGCAAGAGCAACCACCAAGTGTTTTTTGACCCGTTTGGTATTCTTTATTCTCAGAAAGGGACTGTGATTAAGTTTAGAATTTCAAGCTTGATTTGTACACGTGTTCATGAGAGAAAATAGAAAGGGCAGAAAGGTACTAAGGCCCGTATTAATAATCGTGCATTAGCACTTGAGACTAGTTTTGAGAACAGCTTTCGTTAAATAAACACACATTGAGATTAGTTTTGAGACTCATGAAGAAGTAATTATCAGTCGAGTGTGTTTTCACGATTTCATGTCTTCAGACTAGTTTTTTAGAATTCAATAGTCGACTCTTGAAACTACCGCTTATTAATAGTCACTGAAAATAGTATCAAGAGCCACAAAAATCTCGTTTCACGTAATTGATGCCCGCAGGTCACTTGAGACTCAAATTTGTGCACTTTTATAGGTTATATTTAATATGTTTGGATACAGTTGAATACGAAAATTGATTTGCCTTAACTTAACGCTACCTAGAGACAAATCTTCAAACTACGTTTATTGTACAAACCAATTACATATTTCAAGTAGAATAATTTTATCTCTAAAGACTATTACGTCATAGTACTATGATATTCCGCTCGAATATTTGTTATAAAACATGCCAAACAGTGCAATTCATATATCTATAAACGAAATATGTTCTTTCAATGTAAAAATTTTGAAGAAAAAAATTAATAACAAATTTTTAGGTTTTTGCTGCAGCGATTTTGTTTACCAGAAATTCTAACCATCCCCACTAACATTGTAAACTGTTTCATGAACTGCAGTACATGCACACAAGAAAGCAGCTAGGAGCTACACACATTGGCCCGAGTTGAGCTCTGGCGATCGCGTGGGTTGTTCTTCCACCAGGTCTTTGCGTGTCGCTGGACGCCAGAAGGCTGTTTGGGCCGGGACAGAGCACAGCACGCTATATGGTACGGCATCAAGGTTTCCTGCCGCCTCTCCGGACAGACCGTCAACAGCAATTTAAATACGCTCGTCATCTCCGCAATTTGCCCAGTGGCCCGGGCCGGACGCGTCTCCATTAGTGCAGCTGCAAATGCGACGTCACTGACACACTGACCCGCATGGCAGGGCTCGTTCTCACGCGCTGGGCTGCGCAGGCGGGCGGTGAAATGAGCGACGTCGCCTGTGATATACTGGTCGCCCGGGTCAGTGGACGCCTCCTGGCTGATTGACTTCTCCGGCAGCTCCCTCATCACCATAGCTCTGTCAGAGAAGCATCGCTGCTCTCCTTTAGTTTGTATACTATGTTAGCAGTTTCTTCACACTTTTTGAATCACACCTTAGAAAAATCATCTTATGTACGATGTGTTTGGTTGTTTCCTAAATATGCCACATATCACAAACGTTTTATACTTGTATTAACATAAAAATTACTTATTTTTGTTGAAACTTAACGTTTACTTATGTTTTATCTATACATAACAGTATTTAATTGATAATTTATATGAGTTAAAATAGGGAGAAAATATATATGTTGGTAATGCCTAATAAGAAAAAGTTATCATGAAAAATACTACACTTCGTGCGCACCAATGCGGTGCGCTGTCCCTTTCGTGTAATTTTCTAGACTCGGTTAAGCTTTGTTTCCACGAGGTGGAGGAATATCCCGGAAGTAGAAATTTTGCAGTGCCTCAGAAAAGTTGGAAGTAACATTGAATGAACTATATCCGGCGTCGTCGTCGCAGACTGTTCCAGTGTACAGATGCAAAACCAACCCCTGTACCCTCGAACTACGGTCGCGCGTTCACCAAGCAAGTCTCACAACCTCAGTAACGCGGCGTGAGACGTTTTTGTTGCAGCCAGTACCTGCCTAACGCTAAAACGGGCCAGCAGAAGGTTTTCCACCTTATGTAGTAGACTGACACCATGCGTGCGGTTATCATGTATCACCGTTCACCTATTGACGTAGGGGGAGAGAACGAAACGGAGACTGACATTCATTGTTTTCTTTAATACTCTGTAAATATTTTAAATATTGGCGAGCGTGGTTGGTCGCTTCTCTTGAAAATATTTTGAATATATAAAAGATTGAAAGCACTGTGGTTCCCTTTTATCTTTATAAATGTATTATGGGTTTGCTGACAAGCCTTATTCACCTGCGTGTGAATTTTGGACGTCAAGAACTTGCCCTTCGAATGGGGGAATCGCTTCTTTCACAGGTACGAAGCCAATATGAAGGAAACACTTCATGTCTGTACATAGGATGTTGAATGCTTAACTACAATGAAGTTTAACTCATGACGCTACTCCCCACCTGTGGGGTACAGATAGTTCGTAGGGTCTACTGTTAATGTTCAGTGGCCTAGACTCTAGGGTGCCTTGGAGTTGAGGGCATATCACACAATGACTTCATCACGACTTCTTAGTTTTGAACAGGTTTATTTAATGGGAATTTACTCATACATTAACGCCCTGCGAGTTCTGGCCTGAAGGGCTGGTTACAATGTTCTGGCTACGATTCCGATGCTGTAGGGGCATTAGGTGACAGGACAGGTCCCTGAGTGACGATGTGGCTACTTATCTGCACATGTTGCATGGTAGTTGTTCCGGCAGTTGAGGTCTGGTGAGTTGGATGGCCCGGATACATTCCGGCTGTTGATGAGGTCTGGTGAGCTGGATGGCCATCTTAAAGGCCCTCTGTGGTTGGCTTGTTACACACAGATGGCACCCCTCCGTGATGCTCACCACTCGCTCCCGTTCTTGGCGTAGGGTAGTAACTGACTGCTTACTACCCAACCATGTGACGGCGAGGGACCCCATGTGGACCCCCACTCGTCCTTCGCAGCTACAGGCTGCACTGGACTATCCCACTATCTCACTATCCCACTATCTCGATATAGCACTTCTCGGTGAAGTTCACCACTCGACTCCGCCTTCTCGGTGTGTGTAACTGACTGACTGGGAACTAACTGACTGGCTGACTCGTGTCCCAGGGTGGTGATACTACTCGTCCGACGTGACTCTGGTAACTGTCTCTGATTCTACCCTGCATCTCACGTCCCGATTTGGCTGACCCCTTAATGTCGTGACTGAATACCTGCTCATCCCGGGGTGATGGTACCAAACTCCGCACCACCTACTGCTCGTTGTTTCGACTGATGGATGTGGCCGGGTTCCGATCTTCCCGGCCTTCTCTCTCGGCGCGACTGACCTCTCTGTGCGGAACTGACGAACTCTGCAGTGATCACGACTGACTCCTCTGTCCGGTAATAATAAACTGATCTACTGTGTTACTGATCATGAACTGATCCTCTGACATACTGTTCCCCAACCTCCTTGCAAAGAGGCTTATATCCTTTCTCGACTCCCTCCCTATCTTCCTACACATGTCTCTCTTGTTGGGGGAGGGGGGTGGGCAGAGGTGCAGTACAATGCACTTCTAACCCATGCCATGGCTCATGCTGATTGGGGGGGGAGGTGGCCTGCACCCTGAAGCTTACACTGTCAGCTTATTCTTCTGCGGTGCATGTCCACATTGTCCCCCCGTGGTTAGCTAGCTAAGGGGGGAGGGGAGGATTCTTGGCACCACTTTCAGCTTGTCAGCTGTTTCTCGGTGCGTGTTTTCTGATTTCAGGCGAAATACACCTGACTATCTCGTGATTTCTCGGCGTTTACAAATTTCACGGGGCTTGCTAGGTGGTAGAAGAGGTGATGAGGGTGGGAGGCCTGCACTGTAGGACATGTGTAAGGGCCTGGAAGCGCGTTACATCATCCCGGCTTGACCTCGACACACGTGAACGAGCGACACATGTCTGAAGTCCCTTCACTGGTTTTATCTGATTGGAAAGAGGGGGGGGGGGTTGGTGACAGTGCCACTCTCTTAATACTCCTAATTACGCCATGCGTCAAGTTATTGCGTGAAAAATACCGGCTTTATCAGTGAGAGTTCTTTAATGGACTGAATCTGCGGTCTGATATTTGTCACGATCTTGCGGCACCTTGGTCTGAAGCTAAAATTCTCCCGACACTACCCATTTCGGCATGGAAGCAGTCTGGGCATTGGCTGACGAAGTGTCATATGTTTGATATGTTCGGAAACACGGTTCAGGGATCTAGCATTTTAAAGCAGGAGTCGAGCATTTTAAATTAGAAGTAGGAGAGCATAAGAAGACTGATCGTCGTCAATGTGTGTTTATGCGCCATTTAACGCTTTTCGATGTTTGTTTATGTGCAGATGGCTTCTTATTCATCTTTAATGGCTGCCATATTGCATTTAGGCGAAACTTATCGCTGTATTTTACTCGATATTAGTGCTTGTTTCATGCCTGCCACTATATTTGCGTGTCGTTGAATGGTGAAATACGATTTGATCTTGAATATGACCCAGAAAAATCAAGATATGTAGGGAATACAACACATATCGAAATAAAAATATATTTATATAATTGATTACTACTGAATTTTGCTCGTGTTCTACTTATCTCGTTACAACTTTCTTACTAGGACAACTACAACATGATTTTCGGCATTAGTGTTCTCAATCCATTTGAACAGTAGCAGCCACATTATATTTTCGACAAATTCTGTTGTTTGAGGTATCTCAAGACCCCGCTGTAAAGAGCCGCCAAAATCTCTCCTCTTGTTGCTTTGGCGGTATAGTTATTTTGAGTAAAGGTGATGGGGGCAAAACCCTAATATTGACTGGCTACAACTTTAATTTTGAAAATACGAAAAATAAAGAAAATATTTAATATTCTGCCGAAGCATGTATTTAGGTGATAACGCTTGGCCTAGTTACAACCTCAAAAAGAGTCCTAAGAAAAGCAACTTCGCAAATATTCGCACCTTCTCTGGCATCGTGAAATTAGTTAACTGAGGTTCGTGACAATGAACTTGACCTCAAAGATAACCTTAACATTGAAAATGCCAAAAATTCTAATAATTCAAACATTTTCCAGAAAATTCCAAATAAATCAATTAAAAATTATTAATTAACACTTGTGAGATTTGAAAGTAAAATTTTGAGAAACAGTCGTTCTTGCTTTCTTATGGCTTGTCATTTCACTAAGAGACTGCTTTCATTCGACATTTTATGACATAATTCACTCAATAATAATTAAAGTGACTCCATTGTGCATAGTAGCCATGAAGGATTGAGTGTCAAGAAAACTGAAATTATTGTCTTGTCAGAAGTTACAAAATGTCCCTCTACGTTCGCCAATAATTACTCTATCAGAAAAATTTTAAAGGTACTTATTTTGATTTAACATCCTAACATTCCTCATGCAGTCATGTATCAGCTGCTATGTTCACTGCGTACTTTTGTAAAACGCATTATTAAATCACCGTAATTATATAACATGTGAAACATTGTGCATTTTTGTATGTGGGACTATACAGATTTATCGTGTAAATATATCTGTATGTATAATATAGGTTGCCCTCTATACCAAAATTAAAGATACACGTGTTGATTTTATTATTGAAGCACGGTTAGTGGAATAATTTCCAAAATGTATTTTTGTAGTTTTAATCCTCGTCTTATAAATATTACGTAAAGAGATATGTTGTATTGGACAAATAAATAGCCCTAAATATCGCCCGTATCTTTCAATTTATTTGAGATAAGTCGTAACATAATCGTCCAAAAACTACACATATCTAAGTGGTCCCTTTACGTACCCCATATTTTTTCCATCGCCAAGGCCTCTGCCACCCCCCACCACCCCCTTGTGAAAGTATTTTTCTTTATTACACGCAAAATTTGCTCCAATTCTTGGTATTACTATGTGAAGAAACTGTGTCCTTTGATTAACCGTTTGAGTCCTGGTTTTTTTTAGAAACATTTAATCTCCAATGTAAAAAAATTTCAGTTAATTTTCCAAATTGTAATGGAAGTTATTAACCTATACATGGTATCGAAACTTTAATATACCTTTTATATATTTGGATACACAAATACAAGAATGTTGAGATTCTATATTATATAAAGTTGGATAATTTAACAACGAATTTGATTTGTTTGCAGGCTTTTTGCGGTAAGTCTTTTTTTGTCTGGCGAGTCCCCAAATCCCGCTACGCCATCGTGAGCTCCTTCACAGTTCTGTGTTCCTCCGGCATGCATGCTAGTAGCTAAGACGGTTGGAGAATGGGATGCGTTTCAGAGCAAGCCCTGCACGCCTTAGGTCGGGTTTATTATGTTTAAAAGGGATGCATGCATCGTGGCTATATTAGGACTGTCTGGTTACATGGCCGCAATTGTAACCATGGACACACCCCGAAGGAAGAAGGGTCTAGATGGAAGGACACTGCAAACCAGGTAAAGCGGAGAGGGCTCTGTGCGACAGTCGCGGAGGATAAATATTATTTCCTTTGACTCTATTAAGACTGGATAAAGTATGGTAAGTTGTTATTTAACTAAGATAGACTTGTGTGGGTTTGGTACTCGTTGGTTTGAAATGAGTGCGCAACAGGAGCCATTGTCATGAAGGCTGTCTTGGCTTCCGGGCTGGAGCCGTGTCTGATTGGTTTCTGTAACCAACGTTTCACCGTACATTGCAGTAGGCATCTTCAGGGTCACAGGATGACTGAAAGCAAGCCGCCAACGATCTCGCATATGCCCCCGAAAGGCCGTGCTGTCACGAGACCAACCGAAGTTCCCATAACTCGTTAAGTGGGTTTACAAAACTAGTTGCAGCCCAACAAACTTGGGTCAAATCATTGAGCCGGCGGCGGGCTGCCGTGTTTATATTTTAGCTGGGCTACGGGCCCGTATTTATAGCTGTTAACCACTGTTGCTGCCTTAGTAAATTTACGTGTAGGTGTTATCGGCGAGGGAGTGAAGCTCCCCACCAGTCTCCCGACTGGCGTGTTGTAGTGTCGTGATGTATGTAGAACATGTTGTAGTGTTGTTTTACAAGTGGCTTGTTAAACCCACGTGTAGTGCGTCGGTGAGTCCCGACAACCCGAGTCGCTGCTCATCGACAACCCAGCTTGTTCATCATCAGTCCCTACGGTACTGCAAGTCAGGGTCCGGCCTCGCTCTTATTCTCCGGTCATTTCATTGTGTGGCGTTTGAGAAAAAAGTTGCATATTATTAGTACACTTTTCTGGCACCCTATGTACCAGTACTCTTGCCAGCTCTGGTTAAAACTATGGTTGACCAGTGTAGTTGGCGTATCTACATCAGCCTCCCGAAGGGCATCATTTATAGATTGTCCTTAAAACTAAAAAAACCTGTCTTGCAGCCTTGAATTTCTTTTTTTTTTTTTTTAAGAATTTTAATATTTTTTATTTTGTTTTTGAATATTTTCAAATTTTTATTTTATTTAAAAAAAAAAATTTAATTCCATATTTTTTTAATTTTTATACTTTTTTGTAAGATTTTTTGAAGTTTTGAAATTAAAACTAACTGAGAACTAATGCCCACAACCCATTACTGACCTCCCATGTGTACCTCTCGGTCCGGATTCCTGACGACAGAGTGGGGCGAAACTGTCTGCCAGTGCACCCACATGAGCTGCCTTGACAGGGCGTAAGTACAAGTCGCGTGTGAGGATGCTAAGTGTGTAATTAGGGGTTGTGCGTGTCCACACAGTGTGGTGAGGTGTAGTGAAGTGAGCCGCCGAACCCTGATACGCCACCGAATGACCTTAAATGTCGCGAGAGCGGCAGCTTAGACTCCCATAAATCACAGGGTGTTTATAAAACAAATTCACCACGGCACAAACTCAAATCATTGGGTTAGCGGTGGGGTGCCGTGTAGTTGTTTCTTTTTGGGCACCGGGCCCGTATTAAGGCTGTTTATTTGGGGTTGCCTATTTTAAAGTAAAGTGACATATTTTGTATTCGGCGAGGGAGTGAAGCTCCCCTCCAGCNCTGCCTGGAGTTAATATCAGTGTCGTGATGTCTGTCTGACATGTTGGTCTGTTGTGTGTCAAAGTATGCTAATTAATTTAGCATGTAATGAGAGCGTGAGTGCTTAGTCTCCCGGGGCAGCCCACGGGGTACGTTTCATCATGTGGTCGTGTAGAGATATTGGAAAGAAATAATTTATCTTCATATATATATATATATATATATATATATAAATGTGTGTGTGTGTGTGTGTGTGTGTGGTGAAGGCGCTTAGTCATTTAAAGTTTTTTTTTACTCTATATTGAATTAATAACTTAATAAAACTAATTATTATAAGAAACATATATATATAAATACATAAATTTACTTATGGTATACATTTTGTTTTCCATGGGCGCTGAAGTCGCTTAAATTAATTATCATGAGTTTATGTGGCTTGCTAAGAGATAGTCCAAAGTAATACATTTTAAATTGAATTATTTTCAGTATATTGCTTGGAAATTGAAAGCTTGATCAATTTTATTCATAAACCGATTTATTTCATTTCAATTATGATAACTTGCCAAAAGGAGGGAGGGGGGATTTATTTTGCCCAAACTCTGAAGGTGCAAACCTGTTTGGAGGAAAGAAGTAATTGTTAGCCCCCTGTCTGCTCTTCTGTACTATTTTCTTCNCTCTGAAGGTGCAAACCTGTTTGGAGGAAAGAAGTAATTGTTAGCCCCCTGTCTGCTCTTCTGTACTATTTTCTTCTTCCCGACCTGAAAACAGACTATCAAGTCGGTGCGTCATTGTGGGTGTGTGTGTATTTTATATATATATGTGTGTGTGTGTGTGTGCGTGTGTGTGTGTTTTCATGAATTTTTTTTTTTTGTCATTTTATTAGGGTTTTGTATTATTTTATTTTTTACTATTTATATTATTTATTATTATTGCTACTAATTTTTCCCTATATATAAAGTATTTTATATGTAGTCTAAGTGATATAAATAATTGATCAACATAGTGATTTTTATGATTTATTGAATGTTATAGGTTGCCCCCTTGATCACTCTTCCCTGGACCAGTGCGTGTTCCCCTAGGCCTGGTTCTCGAGTGGAGTTGGGACAGGCCTCCTTGCCCGAGAACCCACGCAGTTGACCCCTGAAATAGTGCGTCGCTGTCTTCTTGTCTTGTTTGTGCGTGTGTGCTTTTACTGTGTAATGCATTGCAGTTTGTGTAGTGTGAGTCGTGCACAGCTTGGCTGCAGTCGGCATGCGCACTCTATTGCTGCATGCTCTTCTGCGAGGCCGGCCTCTCGGCGCGTGCGCCGGACTGCCAATCCTGGCCCGTGCGGCAGTTCTAACGAGAACTAGCCGCACTAGTTTGCCTTTCAATTTGATTTTAGGATTGTCACGATTTGCCAAATTTTTACATAAATTCTTATTTTTGGTTGCAATTATTTTTTTAATGTATTTTATTGATAGTAGTTTATGGGTAGTTTTAACAGTACTGAATCTATCTTGGTTAGCTATTATTCTCAAGTACTTGTTTTGTATGGTTTGTAAGTCTTTAATTCTGAAATCTGCGGCATGTCCCCATACCTCATATTCATATAACATATATGGGATTATTATTTCATTATATATTAGGAGGTTTTTCTTACATGGAATGTTAGTTGCGTTTAATACTGTATATAATTGTTTTAGTTTTCCCGGTGCTGGATCTCTTATATTTTCTACGTGTGGTTGCCAAGTTAACTTGTGATCTATCATTATAACTAGATATTTCGCCTATTTAACTTACGGGATTTTTTTGATTGAATAGTATTAATTCTTTGTTCGGTTTCGGTNATAACTAGATATTTCGCCTATTTAACTTACGGGATTTTTTTGATTGAATAGTATTAATTCTTTGTTCGGTTTCGGTAATTTTTATTAGTATTTATTGTTTCTCATTTTCCTGGGCTTTCTTTAATTGGCCATTTCGTGTACCACTGTTCGAGTATGGTTAGTTGTCTCTGTAAGGCTATTAATGCAAATTTAATGTGGTTGTATTGCCTTAATATTGATGTTTCGTCTGCGTACATTTGAATATTAGAATTAGTGCGTGCGTCTGTTATTGGAATGTCAGCTGTGTAGATACTGTACAGAAAAGGGGAAAGTACCGACCTCTGCGGTACTCCTGCTGTTGCTATTTTAGCGTTAGAGTCTCATCCATCCAATATTACGTAAAAACCTTTATTATTTAAATAGTGTGCTAATAAATTTGCATAAGCTGCTGGAAATATGAAGTTTATTAGTTTATATATTAGTGCTAGGAGCCAGACTTTATCAAAGGCTTTTTCTGCGTCTAAGGAGGTTATTATTGTATATCATTGTTCT
Source organism: Clitarchus hookeri (assembly GCA_002778355.1). Lineage (NCBI taxonomy): Eukaryota > Metazoa > Arthropoda > Insecta > Phasmatodea > Phasmatidae > Clitarchus > Clitarchus hookeri. The sequence continues at coordinate 331,987 of NQII01002673.1, forward strand.
TTATTATTAAATCCATCTGGGAAATCTTCACCAATTTTAATTAGCGGGTGTATGGTACTGTGCTGGGCTCTGAAACCATATTGGCTACCTGGAATTATTTTATTTTAATCTGCATGATTTTGAAGTCTGTATAGTAGGGCTTTTTCAAATATTTTACTCATACTGTTTAATAAGCTTACTGGCCGTCTGTTTTCTGGTTTAGTTGGATCTTTTCTAGGTTTTGGCAAGGTTATTACTTTAACTTTTTCCAGGCCTGTGGGAATCTGCATAGTTTTAACATTGAATTATATATTTTTAAGAGATATTCTATGGGGCGTTTACTGGTAATTTCTTTAGGGCTTCATATTTTATCCCGTCAGGTCCTCCAGATTTATTATCAGGGCGGGTTTTAATTATTTGTAATAGTTCTTTTAATGTAGTGGGTGTCGTATTCCGAAGTTTCATTTAGTTTTAGTTATTCGGAAAATTGTTTCTCTAGGCTGTTGGCAACTGTGTTAGCTTTATCCCTTCCAGTTAACTTTCTATGTTAGCTATTGTGCTACCTTTATCCCACATAACCTTGGGGCGTTTCTATTGCTGAGGTAGTTAATGTTTTTACATTTCGCTGTTAATGCTTTAGTTTATCTCCACATTTCGTTATGATTTTGAGCTGCGTTTTTATGGCTTCGCTCCAGTTGTTTATTTTTAGTTCTTCGAGTTTTTTTTGCCTTTCTTTTTAAGCCTGTTGTATTATGTTTTAATTACGGGATGTCGTGTTCTGTGAAAGATATTTCGTAATTGGCGTTTTAGGGCTATTAGATAATCTACTTCTGGGCAATTTACTCTTGTGTATTGCCTTTTATCAATTTATTTAGTGTATTGTTTTATTGTTTCCATTACTGTGTCTGTAAAGAGTTTTGTCTGCACATTAAAAAATTCTAATTCATCGTTTATTTCTGGGGGTGGGGTGGGGGGTTAAAATTTTTCTATTGAATATTTTTGGAAACCATCCCAGTATGTTACTGGTCGCTTTATCGTGTATTGATTAGTAGTTCTGTGTATTTTTTAAGTTAAGTTAACAAAGTCTNTAGAATTGGGGATATTAGTGAGTATGATGTCTAATTTATCTGGTCTGTTGGCATTGTCTGGTAAGTGGGTGGGTTTAGGTGGTGGAAAAATTACATACTTATTTTTATCTGCATGTCTACTTAGTTTCCTTCCATTTGCATTGCTATATAAGCAGTCCACTTCTATATTTTTACTGTTTAGGTCACCTGCTATTAAAAAGTGTTCTGTATCGCCCATAATATTTTTTAAATCTTTTTCATTTAAGTTAGATAAGGGGGGACAATATGCAGTCGCCATTTGGGTGTGGGTGTGGTTAGTTTTAATTGTTATTGCTGTGGCTTCAATCTGGTTTAAACCATTTATATTTACTGGACGGTGAAGTATGTTTTATTTAATTATTACGGCCGTTCCTCCTCCTCTGTGATTCCTGTCTAATCCGTATATATTATATCCTGGAAAATTTATTTTGTCCTGATTATTAAGTCTTGTTTCTGTTGTAAAAGCTATATCAATTCCATGCATTATTATTAGTTGTTGCTGTAATTCATATATCTGTGATTTGAGCCAGCAGTCATTCCATTTTAATAGGTTTAGTGTGTATTCTGTTTTAGTGTTAGCCATTACTGCGGGAGAGTAGTTAGTGCCTGGAGCAACAGTAATTGCTTGTCAGCAAGTGTGTGTGCTGCCCTGATGGGGCCGAGATATGGTCACATATGTGTTATTAGTTCTGCGAAGTGCGTGTCGCGAAGTAGCTGTGTTAGCTCCCGAATGTCATGTAATGTGGCACCTAGACCTTCGTCCAGTAGGGGTGGCTGTTTTGGGGTCTCCAAGAGAGGCGGACGTCTGTTTGGCTGCTGTTCTGGCCTGTGGTCGTCCGTCTTCGTTGCCCAGGGGCCGGGCCTCACCTCGTCAACGCCCGGAGCACCCCGAGAGCACCCACCGGCCACAGCCCTGCTGTTTC
>NQII01002674.1:0-105460 GCA_002778355.1 Clitarchus hookeri
CTGTAGCTATGCATGTGCAAATATAAAAATAAGCATTCACAAAACGTAATGCCTTTTTGCTCTGTGAAAAAAAAAACAACTTTTTAAATAAATTTTATGCATATCCCTCCTATGTTATCATCACTCTCAACCTCTTTGTAGTGGAACGGGCCGATTTCCCTGTAGTCTCAGATGTAATACTTTGTCATTCTCATAGTCAAAACAGACATTCTTTCAAAGAAGTCTGAATACGTATTTAGTGTTTTCTGACTCGTCTCGAGTTCACTCTACAGGTGCTCGACTGGGTTCAGGTCCGGACTTTGTGCTGAGTGTTGAGAATGTGCGGAGTGTGGTAAACCAGCCACAGACGGACAATTTGTGCTGCTGTATATGCTTTGGGTAACTGTCTCGTTAAACGTAATAATCTCTGGCAAGAGTCTGCGCTGGTCTGTAAGTTCTCTTTGTGAATATTCAAAAATACGAATCTGTCCACATTACCTTCAATTAATACAAATTTCCTAACACCAGAGGCTGCCATACATCCCCATACAATGACTCCAACACTTTCATGCTTTATCGTGGCTTGAATTATTTTAAAGTCTGGTTCTGTATTTGGTTTTCTCCAGACCAAAATTCTACTATAATTTGGAAAAGTATTACATTTACTTTCATCAGGGAATAATACCTTATCCCATAAATATGTTTTCTTGGATACATATTGCTGCGCAAATTCAAATCTTCATTTCTTGCTCTTTTTACCGACATAGGGTTTCCTTCTCGGTATCCTGGCCATGTAGCCTGAACGGTTGAGAATTATTCAAACTGTTCTTGGAGTGATGTACTTTGCAATTTGGCAATGCACATATGCAGAAAGTTCAGATGCTGCCAATTTAGGGTTTTTCATGATCATTCTTAGCAGTATTTTTAATTATTGTAGTAAACTTCTGTGAACGACCTTTTCTTTCACCAGGGGCCACGGTGACTGAGCGGTTAGACTGCTCGCTTCCCAACAAGGCGAACCGGGTTCAATCCCCGGCCGGTTCGGTTCACTCCAGATTTTCGCAAGTGGGAATCGTGCCGGACGATGCCGCTGGTCGGCTGGTTTTCTCGGGGATCTCCCGTTTCCCCCGCCCCTTCATTCTGGCGCTGCTCCATACTCACCTCACTTCACCATCATCGGCTCTCAAGACCTCGCTGTTAAGAGCCGCCCAAATTTCTTCACTCACTCTTCGCTCACTCTTATTTCATCGTCGATTAATGTTTTTTTTTTTGTCATTATACCGCTTAATTACAGACTGCATATTCGCTCGACTTCTTTCGATGACACTAACAATTCTAGAATATACGTGTTAAAAATATTGGTAAATAAAAATGTGTAATTCTTCCAGTGTCGTTTTTTCCCCTTTGTGGCCCACTTTGCTGTTCCACAGAAATCACGTCTTGTCAGCTGGTACATCCCAGGTATGCCACAAGACTACACAGGCGTTCCTTGCAATACTGAAGTGTATGAATACTTTTTACCCGCTGAACGCAATACAAATTGTGACATATTTTATTTTAACAGAACGTGTTAGTGTAACACTGGAAGTTCAATTAACAATTACTTATTTATATCACGCTGCATCATTTTAATTTACAAGCTTGGATGTACGTTTATAATTTAAGATTAAAATAATACTAAATATTTTGGCTGCTGATACTGTTTGAATACGTATTTCCATGACTGAAACTGGTAACGAGAAAATCGATATTTAATTACAGTTACCAGACATGGAGTTACTGAGATTATGAATGCCAAATCAATGTAAATAATTTGTAGTAAAATAACATATTTAATGTTGAGTTACGTTTTCGTTATTTATCAGCTCATGATAAATACAGTTTTGGATGCGTGTTCTTTGAATAATACTTTCCACATAGATAAGTGATAGAATAAACTACTTTTTTGGATAAATGCCATTTCAGAGTTTTGTTGCACGTCGCAGAAAAAGCGAATATAGATATTTTTCTTTAAAAAAAATATCAGCCATCGTCTATAAATATGTAAATAACACAGAGAGAGAGTTCCACAGAAGGCACGAAAATCGCCGTTCACAAAGGAAACGAGACAAACAACGCCATTACTCGTCAACGTCAGCATCTATATACATATACAAATAGCTCTGGACGACACGACGAAGCACAGACGTTCGTCTGGTGAAAACATACGTACGTACAAAACAAAAACAGCAGGGTATAGAACCCAGACGAACACGGTGGTGAAAGAAGACATACGCACAATAACAAATGCCGGGACGAAGACAACGCAGACAAACGCGGTGGTAAAAACAGACAGACATACATTCGCAAAAAAAAAAAGTCACAACGAAGGAAACACAAACACAACAGAACAGATGACAGTTGAGGTGTTCTGTTTGTTTCGTCGTGTGTATACATATCCCGGATGTCTCAAATTAATGTTTACACTCTTTGTACGTTTATAAGAGCAACACTATTATATGACCAAATTGATAGGACAATTATGTTGTCTACGCGAGCATGTGTAGTCATTCTGCCGTTGTAGGTTCCGTTTGATGCCACGAGTGTAAACACTAAAATTGTAGAGGAAATGGCGGAGGTGACAAGGTTTTTTTTCGGGCAACGCAAACGGATTAAAAGAAGGCATTGGAAAAAAATGTGAAAACATACACTGAGTGGCTAGATTATAATGACTACCCCCTCAATACAATGTTGGACCACCTTTTGCCCTTAATACTGCATGGATTCTTCTTGGCATGGACTCTATGAGATGTTGGTAGGTGGAATGAGGAATTTGAGACCATATCCGATGAACTGTACTTCCCAATTCCTTAAGATTTTATGGTACTGGATCCAGCTGCCTGATACTCCGTGCGATCTCATCCCACAGATTCTCAATTGGATTGAGATCCGGTGATTGTGCATGCCAACTAAGCAATGTAAAGTCTCTGTCATGCTCTTCGAACCATCTGCGGACAATGCCAGCTTTATGGCAGGGAGCATTGTCCTGCTGGATGTATCCATCCCCGGCAGGGTGCACCATAACATAAAAGGATGTGCTTGATCTGCGATAACACTTAAATACCCATGGGCATTCAGACGTTGTTCCGCAGGAATCAAAGGACCCATACAATGCCATGAAAACATCCCCCAAACCATAATATTGCCTCCACCAGCTTGAAGTGTTGTGGCAATGCAGTTGTGGTCCATACTTTCATGCTGTTTTCTACATATTCGCACCCTGCCATCTGCATGGTGTAATTGAAAACGCGATTCGTCGGACCACATGCCCTTTTTCCAGTCATCTACCGTCCAATCCTCGACGTCTGCTCTTGTTCAAGGCAGACGGTAGAGGCTTTCGAACAGGTCGTCGGCTTCCATAGCCTATACGGTGTAATGTGCGGCGAACAGCTCGTTCAGAGACCTGTGCAGTTGCACCTTGATTAAGATTCCCCACAATTTGACGTACTGTTGCTCTTCTGTTGGACTGGACAACTCTGGAAAGTTTCCTTTCAGATCGAGCATTCAGTAGCCTGTGACGACCACAAGCCTGATGTCGAGACCCAGTTTTGTGCTTGGTAGTCCACTCTCTGTAAACATTAATAACTGCTGCTCTCGAACACTTCACAAGTGCAGTCGTTTTGCTGATACTGGTTCCGACGCTTCTAGCGCCTACAATCATCCCGCGTTCAAACTCAGTTAAATCACGATTTTTGCCCATTTCTTCGCAAGCAAAACAGTGGAATTGATGTTTCACTTGTCCTGCATTCCCTTTTTATAGCTATATCGCTCTCTAGCGGCAAAAACGCGAAGTTATGGCCAGACTGCGTATAAGTGTCAAGTGGTCATAATAATTTGGCCACTCAGTGTAATTAAGGTACAGAGTCGATGGATGGCAGAAGTCGATACTGCACCACCATAAAATGTAACAATCATGTGATTATGCGACAACTTTGAGAAGGACGGAACTGCGTGTAATGTGAAGAAAGGACAGTGTGGCAGGAAGAGAACGACTACGGACGATAGGAGTGTTGAAGATGTGTTGTACACATTCACATATTCCCCGGGAATTCAAGTCCGTAAGGCAAGCTGTGCATGAGCCAGGTGTCAGTAATAAATTGTCCATCGCATGTTAAAGCACGTAAAGTGAAGGCCCTGCGTTCTTGCATTACGTTATGCTATGAATGAAGACGACTCAAATAGGCATGTAGAATTTTGTGAGTGGGTTATGAACATATGCGACGACTACGAACATATTACATGTGATTGTTTGACCCGAAGAAGCAATCTTTAAACTGAACGGAAACTGTCAAGCGCCAGGACTGTGTGAACTGGGCCGATAACAATCTCCACATTAGATCAAAGAGTTATTCTTCCTGGGTTAACAGTGTGGTGCGGTATGTCTGCCAAATGACTTGTTGGGCCATTCTTCTTTGATGGAACGGTGACAGATGAAAGTTACCAGACCATGTTGCAGGAAAACGTTGTGCCAGATATTCATCAACTCTACCCAGATGATGAGTGCTTTTTCCAGCAGGACGATGCACCACCACATTACAATATACACTGAAGAGCCAAATAACTGGTATAGGCGAGCGTATGAAAATAACAGAGGTATGGAACCAATCAGAGTAACGCGATGCGGTCGGCAGCTAGATCGGTTACTGCTGCTACAATGGCAGGTTATCAAGATTTAAGTGAGTTTGCACGTGGTGTTATAGTCGGCGCACGAGAGATGGAGCATAGCATCTCCGAGGTAGCGATAACATTTTAACATTTGGATGTTCGCGTACGACCATTTCACGAGTGTACCGTGAATATCGGGAATCTGGTAAAACATCACATCTTTGACATCGCTGCGGCCGGAAAAAAGATCGTGAAAGAACGGGACAATAGACGACTGACGAGAATCATTAAACGTGACAGACGTGCAACCCTTTCTCAAATTGGCGCAGATTGGATTTGTGGACTGCCCTGCAGGATTCATGGTGTGAATTGCCTCCTGCATACCTTCAGACATTAGTCGAGTCCATGCCACGTCATCTTGCGGCACTTTTGCGTGCTCCGGGGGCCTACACGATATTAGGCAGGTGTACCAGTTTTTTGGCTCTTCAGTGTAGTTGTACGGTCAACCCTGGATGAAACATTTGTTGGGAGGTTGATAGGCCGACGAGAAAGTGTTGAGATTACTCCCAGCTCTCCAGATTTAACACAGTTAGATTCGTATATGTTGGTAACTTTGAAGAACACTGGGTATGCCACAAAGCCACGGCCACGAAATGCAATGAGAGACACGATTGTGACCGCTTGTGAATCCACTCTAATGGAAACCGTAACTACTGTTTATCGTTCTGTTCAACAGAGTTGCAGACTATGTTTTGCTGCTGATGGCCGGTATTTTGAAGATCTGTAACTGTTATTAACGTTCGCACACAGCTAACACTGTCCAGAAGTCCCGTCTACGTGAGGCCAGTAGCTGGAAACAATAGCTAGATCCAGTGAACTGGAAAGGAAAAGGAAACGTGTAAACGCCCAATTCAAGTAACTGGCGCCAGTAAATTAGTGTTACAGTAGCTGACTCAACGGATCAGCTCCTGGCACGCCGATGAGGCACTGGAATGCATAAATACTGGAATTGCAGCAACTGGCTTCGTGTAAACACGCATTAGAACAGTAGGTATATGGCATACTATCTAGCTGAGAACATGGCAAAGTGGTGTGGCAAAGATAATATTGCTTTTTTTAGAATTGTATGAATTGCAGTAATGTTTGTGAAATACGCAAATTGGAAGTTGTAAAAAACTGCGGGGAAAGGAAAAAAGCCATCAAATTAATCGTAGACAAAAAATCTAGAGCTGGTTTGAAGGATGCCTAAAAGCCACAACTTGTGTAGTTTTCGAAGGCGGATTCCTTCCTTCGTCAAGTTGTAACAATTCGAAGCACCTCTTCAAATATGGTGAGTGATTATGTTTTTTTAAGTTCATTTCAAGAAAATTACTCGGGAAATAATATTTTAAGAGTTATTTACTGTTACTGCATCCTCTGTGAAGTGATCCTTTTGTAGCCTCCAAGGAGTAGCTGCAGATGTAATGATAAATTGTCTGATAGACAGTAACTTTAACATAGAATAACTTAAAAAAACATATGATCTGTTTATAGTACCGCGTAGAGCTGTAAGAAAAAAAAATCACTTTACCGATAATGCTGCAGAATTATAGAGTAAGTTGTTTATTGTAACTTTTCTATACGTTGCACGAAAGCATAATACTCAGAATCTCTTTACATTTACTTAATTATATCATTTTCAGCTACCAAATAACGGCACCCTCGCTAGAAAAATATTGTGCAAATCTGTCACGTAACATTTTTGCTTCATTCTTGAACCAATTTCCTAATTGAAGTTCACTGCAGTTTATATAAGTCCTTTTGCATGAGGAACCAAACGCCATGCACCAGGTATAACAGAGACTCGTTCATTATCATCTTTGTCAACTGTGTGATACGTTATGTAAATTAAACTGTTTACACGAAGCCAGCTGTGCAGTGCACATGTTGATTTTACAATGCTGTCGACTGTACTAAGTTGAACATTTAGAAATATCTCAAATATTTAGAGGTCCACATCTTAAAGATGGTTTCAAAATATTAACCTTAAATGGAAATGCATCATCAGTTACAAAAAATCCGCCTTGTGGGATGTGTAAATTGTTCTTCTCCAAAGCGGCAATATCACTATGTCGAAATATGTTGGCATCATTCATCCGACCGTTCGCTCTAACATCAATGTATCTGAAGGTATAGTTACTATCAACAATGGCAAATAATACTATACTTAATGAGGACTTATAGTTGTAGAAGTCAGAACCACTGTGGGGCGGGTTTTGTACGTCTTACAGTCTAGAGCGCCCAAATATTCAGGAAAATTCCATCTTTCGTCAAATCCTTTTGAATCTCTTTCCATATGTTTTCATTGTCAGCAACCTGTAAGAAATAATGTTAAATATATCACATTTGACATATTTTCAACATTCATAAAGGAAATAATAATATACACTATTGTTTGTGAAAATTGCAACACCCAGAAAGAATGGCACAAATGAATCCAATTAGAGGACGTGTAGAACAGTGTACCATCAATAAGTGATAACGATTGCAGAGAGATGGTGTACACGTAGGCCCAGCAGCGCCCTCTCTTGTGTGACGGAAAGGTCCGTATTACGCCAAGCTCAGTCAAGAGCCGTCAAAGTGAAAGCAAGAGTCAGCATGCCTCATCTACATCAAAGGGCGTCATATGAGTAAGCGAATGAGTTCGAAAGGGGCAGAACGTTCGGTCTCCAGGAAATGGGTTTGTCATACCATGACATTTTGGCTCGTACAGGANTGAGTTCGAAAGGGGCAGAACGTTCGGTCTCCAGGAAATGGGTTTGTCATACCATGACATTTTGGCTCGTACAGGACATTATGCTGCGACATTGATGCGTGTGTGGCACCACTGGTTAGAAAAGGGTCGTGCGCAGCGACGAGCGGGTACTGGACCACGCAATGTGACCACAGCACGGGATAACCGCCATCTTGACCGCATGGCCTTAACGGACCGTACATCCTCGTCCACAGTGTTGGCTCGACACTGGAGCACTGCGACGGGTGTGGACTTGTCTTCGTCTACAGTTCGACGCCGTCTGCTGCGGACTGGACTGGTGGCATGCATTCCATTGCGTCTGCTTCCGTTGTCCAGAAACCACAAACACCTCAGATTGCAATGGGCACGTGAACACCGTCGCTGGTGTGCTGAGTGGGAATATTGAGTGTTTTTGGACGAGTCCCGCTTTAACCTGTTCTACAACGATGGCCGCATACGTGTTAGATGCTACCGCGGTGGCCACAATCTGGCAGCCTGCATTGTGGAGAGGCATAGCGGACAAAAGCCAAATGTGATGGTTTCGGGCGCCATTGGATACAATGTGCGATTTCGACTCCCACATATTGGGGGCAATATGAACAGCAACCACTATATCAGAAAGGTTTTAGAGCCCGAGGTACTGTCTCTCCAGGTAACTCCACATGCCATATTTCTGCAGGACAATGCCCAGTCACATGTGGCGAGGAATGTGAAAGCCTTTTTCAGTTAAACGGGTACCCCTGCTTCCCTGGCCTGCATGTTTGCCTGACATGTCGCCCATCGAACATGTCTGGGATAAGGTTGGTCGGCGATGTGTTCGTAATGGACCTCCAGCAACCACTGTTGATGCTTTGTGGACTCGTATACAAACTGCGTGGAGGGAGACTCCCCAGGAACATATCCAGGTCCTCTTTGATTTCATGCCACGACATTTAGAGGCACTGATTGCAGCACATGGGGACTTTACACCATACTGAATTCTCAAGGACAGAGTTCATGTACAGTTCTGTAATCCTAATCAATTGTGTATTGTTATTTAGCTAATCTATGGTATAAAGTTCATTTCAATCACATGTATCCTTGTCGGCTTTCTGATGTTAGCGCTCTGGCTGCTCGCCTGGTACTGACTTCTGGTTTGGTATGGTAAGCTACTTTTATTAACTTAGTACTTGTTCGCTTAAATTTCAGACCCATTTTTGGTTGATGTAGGCCTACTGTTATTTCCTCACCTCGGAAATTAATCAAAAAGCTGTCTTGGTTTTCTATAGAGACGACGACTTCCTGTACGCTCTCTGTCACGACCGGAACGNGAAATTAATCAAAAAGCTGTCTTGGTTTTCTATAGAGACGACGACTTCCTGTACGCTCTCTGTCACGACCGGAACTTAAATGGATGTCTTCGGTACATCCACCAGTTTAAAGCCTGGAGGCACCATAGCAGAAAATTCTTGTAGTGTTTGGCNTAAATGGATGTCTTCGGTACATCCACCAGTTTAAAGTCTGGAGGCACCATAGCGGAAAATTCTTGTAGTGTTTGGCTGGGCTGGCCATTGAGGTACGATCCGCTAACCAAATTACAGTTTATTCTTATAATGTTAATGGGGAAAAGTTTTACCGCAGGGTGGAGTCGTGCATTTTCTTCGCTTCGAAATTTGCATTCTCGAATCCAAGCATAGCAGCGAGTGTATCGCTTCGCAAGTAGTCTCTCTGATCAGTACAGTACATCTCGCTGTGTAGCTTATTAGCGTTACCTCGAAGCGCCAACATCACATCCGGCCCCAGTGCGAGCTTAAGGAACTCGCCTATATCTTCAATCNATTAGCGTTACCTCGAAGCGCCAACATCACATCCGGCCCCAGTGCGAGCTTAAGGAACTCGCCTATATCTTCAATCCCATACGAACCTGGGTAGACGCACCTCTCATCTCTTGTCATCCTCCTTGATGTAACGAAACACGCAATTGCGTTCATATATGTTCGGTACAGAGAAGTAACTTTGAAAATCTATCAGCGAGATGGACCATGCCCCCTCTAGGTTCAGTGGGGGAAAGTGCGCGGAACGCAGTTCCGAGTTATTGCCCTACACAATCAGGGNTTAGCGTTACCTCGAAGCGCCAACATCACATCCGGCCCCAGTGCGAGCTTAAGGAACTCGCCTATATCTTCAATCTCATACGAACCTGCTGGTAGACGCACCTCTCATCTCTTGTCATCCTCCTTGATGTAACGAAACACGCAATTGCGTTCATATATGTTCGGTACAGAGAAGTAACTTTGAAAATCTATCAGCGAGATTGACCATGCCCCCTCTAGGTTCAGTGGGGGAAAGTGCGCGGAACGCAGTTCCGAGTTATTGCCCTACACAATCAGGGTTACGGACATGACTAATGCTTATATGTAGTGTGCCTTCATTAAGTACAGTTTGTATATCTACCTTGAAAGGAAGCGCAGACATAGGTGACCGCAGTTTCAGTCTAGAGGCAGTTGCTCTACTTCGTAGTTGTAATGTAATCTCGCCCCTCTCAAATAAGTTTCCAGTTCTGGTGGAGTCCTTAAATTACAGTAGCTGTCAGAGTATTCTACCATGTAACCGCAGTTTTTATACACTTTGTGTTGTATCCCGAGCCCGAGGCTGGTATCTATGTTTAATATACTACACTCAACTCGCCTCGGACTTCGTGGTAGGCAGTCGTGCATGAACATGCCTCAGAAATTGGATATTTGTAATTTACGAGCAAACTTTTGTATGTATATGTTGGTGAGTGGATGACTGGGCAGTGTCCTTAAGACCGCTTCTTTCGGTCTACCCTCCTACCATTTTTTCGCTTTCCCCCACCACCACATCCTACACTGTGGAGTCGAAGATACAGTACACTGCAGTTTTTTTACCTCTAGTGTGCACCTCCATATTCCTATTGAGGCGCATGGCTTCGGATAACTGCGTATTTTCCTCCTTTGCTGTGTTTACCGCTCTCGCAATACCCCTTGCGCCACCAATAAGACTGCTGAGGACGCCGAGCACTGCAAGATGTAAGGCAAGATGACTCCTCGCTTCCCTAAATTGCGAGATTTCCTCCGTGTCTTCCTAGTAATTTTCTTCCTTCCAAACCTCAAACTCTTTCCCCTCTTGGCTTTAGTTTTCATAATCTTGGAAACGCCCCAGGCGGCTAGACGTTCACCGAGTTTGGACGTTGGCGATTGTCCTAACTATTGTCCTAGCTTTTTCAGCGAGAACGGAGTCGGCCATGTGCCTATCTTCCAACTTGCTACTGGTTGCGTAAGCAATGTCATGTTCCTTGCACGCATCGTCCAACGAATTGTCAGGGACGTCGACTCACTTGAATCTCCATGCTAGTCGCATACCAGGCCCGCAGTATTTATATATCAAAATGTGCGCCTCGAAAGGGAGGTTGTTGATCAGCATATTCATCAGTCCACAACCCCTCTTGGTATTAATCCCACGATGCATTATGACATACTAACACAACTTTATAGCTATGTCTACTTTAAAATTTATTTTCATGGCATGTGGCCGGCCATGTCACCCAACCTCGAACTTGGCCCCCCTCATAACCTGATATCGGATGCTCGGGATGGGCTCGAGGATGGTACTGTTGACATAAGTACCTGTGGTTTACCTGTTCATGTATCAGTTCAATGGAGATTGTGCCACAGTCCACCATGCTTCCCGTTTGCATTACAGCTGATGACGAAACTAACATCCGTGAATCACATCATTGGAAGGTACTACCAGCCACCGTGCGGGGTATCACAGCAGGACCAAGCAACTGTGGAAATACATGTGTGCTTCTCAGTCTTTTGGAGGAACCCAGCGGTCTTTGGTTCGAGAACATTCACCTATACTCTCAATCGCTACATCATAAGTACCTATATTATGTTAGTCGAAAAATTTTCCATTGTAAAGTGCGGGAACGATAAGGACAACACTACTACACACTGATGCAAACTGATATGAAATAAATGTAAAAAAAAAATAGCTATGAGCACTTAACAATAATCGCAATCACATATTACACATGCATGTCCCTTTACGAGAGGAATTCAGTTATACAGTACAAGGTAATAATTCATTTAGTTTAAATACATCAAGCTGTAAATATTAGCACGTCTCTTTAAAATATCGCTTCGAATAAACTGGTGTTGGTAGAGGATATCGCTTATGTCCACCCTACTTACTTTTAGGTCTATAAAAAGCAGTTCGTACGACCATACATCGATCAGAACTTCTTTCTCTCATCGAGAGGACAAAGTGAAAATGATGGAATGTTGTTCTAGTGGTCACAAAATTTAATCAGCTATCATGGCATGTAGAATGATTGAATAACTTGTAGTACTCGACAAAGATACCGAGCTTGTATACCTGCCTAAAGAATTCCTTCTCGCTTATGCACGACACGAAATAAAATCCGACTGCACACACCTACCTGTCTATCTGCAACATGATAAAGAGATTCTTGGCTGCCTCCCATGCCTAGAATGTTTTCAAGGAAGTTTTACCGTTACAGAGACACCGCATCCCAGGATCTGGTGTAAGCCACATCGGGAGCGAGCAGCAGCAGCAAAAGAAAAACAAGGCACCTCCAACACTGAAAGATGAACGAGTGTAAAGAAGTTGAGAGATCCAATTGTCAACTTCGCAGCCTAAACAGTGATCGGCCTGGTAAGGTAACATATTTCAGTCCAGCAACCATGCTTACGTCTGCACCACACAGCCAGCAGTCATATACTGAGGCAGCCAGAGACGGACAATGCAAACTAGCATGCAGTGTGAACAGTATACAAGCGAGCATCATGTAAAAACTGATATCATTTTGTCAACGAGCATGGTGGTGGAAAGCAGATCGTTACGACTACATTCATCTACTACGATCGTGTACTCTGTTACACTATGAAGACTGAATCAATGGTTGAAGACTTACCATCTGTAACACCTTCAGCATCGTCAACAGCAAGGACCCTGAAGGGTCGCTGCGAGCATTACAGTATCAATTGTGGAAATTCTTTTAGTAAAAGTTGTAATGCACGCCGAGATGAAAGTGACCATTGCATGTTCAGCCCAGCACACAAGATTTTCCACTGTGATAACTGCAATGCTGTGTTTGCCCAAAGTGATAACCCGTATAGAAATAACAAGAAGTGCAAAGGCAATTGTCGTTCACCGGGAAGCGAGTGCAAGTATAGTGGCAAGACATTCGTTAACAGCTCCAGTGCCAAATGTCATGAAGATGGTAACTGCTCATTTGCCATCGTCTACAAGACCTACCCCAATGATAACTGCTGTGCGGTATATGCGAATAAATGTGTGAAATATGTACCGATAGCACAAGGGGACTACAGCAGCGTGGTTCAACTGAGGGCTAAAGGTCGCAATTAACAGTGTCAGCCTAATACGTGGGTTGGGGTGACCTCGTGCAACATATAAAACCGTCCCATACATGAAACGTAACAAGTCACGTAATAATAAATAATAAATTCTCAACATAGACGCAAGTACACTGCGATCACGATATATAGAACCTCTACTATAAAAAAATAATACCAGATAGTTCCACTTTCCGTAATAGCGATATCAGTGTTGCTATTGGAACGGAAACTTTAGTAAAAAGCTGGAATGTCCGTCAACGAGAAAAAGAGCTTATGTTCACAAGGACCAACCTCAAAAAAATTCTGCAATACGTCAAGTGCAGTACACAATTTACCAGAGGTGATAATTTGAAGACGCATTACACNACCTCAAAAAAATTCTGCAATACGTCAAGTGCAGTACACAATTTACCAGAGGTGATAATTTGAAGACGCATTACACGACTTGTAAAAGCTGTGTTCCTTTGCTTGCCGCTAAATATCATGAATTTAAATCATTGTTCAGGCAAGAGACGACGACACTGCTACATTTTGATGATTAGATATAAAAACTGCAAAGGAAAATAGTTATAAGCACTTACCAACCAAAACGTATTGCATAAAGCGACGAGCACTGTACATAGCATTTGTCGTTGTTAGACAAGATCATGCGTCTGAAAATTGACATGATAGCCTTGGTTAGTACAGCAGAATAGCAAACTATTTCCTTACGAACCGATCGGAATGAAACTGTCAAATTCAGATTACAGCCAACACTCACAGCCCGCATCACAGACTGTGGAACGCAGCCCCCCCCCCCCNCTTTGTGTGATCAACTAACATCTCGAGAATTTGAAGGGTAGCCATATGGTCGACCGACAGTGTAGTCACTGTGCAGGTCTCAACGAGTCGAAGGGATGGTACAATACACTAGTCGAGAGTTGAGTCAACTTCCAGGGTTGCAGACCAGCCGAGTCACTCGTGCACTTCCCTTAACGAGAGGAATTAAGTTATACGAGGCTAGATACAATTTTTTATTTAGTTTTACATACTGTACACACGTACGTATATTTAAGGATGAAGAAAACATGCGAAGACTCGGAGAAAACCAATTTGCCTCCGCTCGCAATAGCAGGAACCGTGATGTCTTACGACCTTGACCCTTGAACATTATTTCGAACGACATCTACGCTAGGGATGAAGGAAAAAAAACGTATATTATGTTTATAAAACAATCACGGGAACACTCTGAGAAAATCCAACTGCCGCACTTACAACAGTAGGAACCATGACAACAATCAAACATGACCTTGACCTTGTATGACGTCACGTGACCTTAAAAAGCCTTGTATGACATTATGCTACCTTGACCTTTGGTCACCATCTCGAACAAAATCTACCGTTTAAAACAAAAAAGAATAGCATCTTAAATTTTTAAAATCGCAGAAAAAATCATAAGACCTTGGCATGCCTACGTCTTCAGCTTTATAGAAGACGCGTGGATATATTGGCTACCGAAACACGCCGATGTTTTCAGCAATGTCTACTGATTTTTTCCTCGATAGGTTGGCATTGCTTGACAGGGGCCGCCTTCCGTAATGCACATTGCACGGTCATAAAGTTGTCTTGAGCGCCTCACTAACATAACACTTCAAAGTGATCACGCCTTCTGCAAGTCAGCGCATTTCATCGGAAAACCAAATCGGTTACCCTACTAAAGAATTTTCTTCTTCTGTGTAATCGCCTTTTTCAGTCGACTATTGTATGTGATATGAAAGTCGTTATTTGTAAATATATGGAGACACCAGGAAAGGCTTAAGGTATTAGAATATTCCTACGTTTAAATTACTAAGGCAGGAGCTTTCCAGCAGCACTGAAGATATATTTAAATTTCGACACGACATACCTGGAACAGTCTGACTGCAGTATTGAGCATGCAAGATGAGTTTTTTTCCATCTTATAAAGAAACTAAAGATTTGGCATTTGGTGTGTTTAAATAACTATAGACGTGAATATTTCAAGTGAACAACAGAAAAATGCATATAAGTTATTCGTTTTAACTGTGACTACTTTACTTCAACTCAAAACTTCTGTTCAGCTACATGCCACGTGAATATTATAATAATGGATAAACAATATTTGGCTGTATCTAGATTTTTGTTTTTCGTTGTAATATTACAGTAACAAAGGCATGTCCAACTTTTATAAATGGGAACATGTACCGGACGTAACAAGCAGGAACGTTATGCGAATGAGCAGGCGAATTATCAGGCCTTGCCACGGGTTGAGAGATTGAAGCGGAGATGGTGAGGAATAACGAGGAAATGGTTCACATTAGAGAATAAATCAATCTGTAACAGTAGCTCGGCCTGCAAGCCATTATCTCATAGTTACTATTGATCCACACTCCTGAATGTCAGGTCGCATGTGCACACCGGTAAAGTTTGTTGCCTGATTAAAAATTCTAGGCGAAATTTATTTGTTACTTACCAGTTGTGTTAGGTAACAAAAATAGTCGATCTACAACATACTGTGTGGGTGTGTGTTGCCGGAAAATCCCACATTATTTATTTGTATTGTAATAAAGTGTATATTTTATTCAATGCTGTATTCGTTTTCTGGGCTTATTCCCAGCTGTGTATACAACGTGTTTAGGAAACATGTGCACAAACTCGGGCACGCGATTGGTGACCGGAAAAGAGGAAGAATGTTATAGGACATCCATGGTCGATCTCAAATAACAAGGGCTGTAGAATCCCTTAAATGCGGAGGGCGACAAGCATATTACGTGGGATATTATGCAAAGTACTTGCGTTAGAGGAACAAAAATTGGTATACGGATTAAATAAACCAAGATATCGGATAAAAGGAAGGAATGGTACGTCGCACACACCCCTATCATAGAAATAATGGGGGTTGGCAACCTTTTATTGCATGCAAAATTTACACAGTGAGGTTAAATTGATTGGGGATGCCATCGAACGAAGCAGGACGTCGTAATTAGTATTTCCCGTTAAATCGCAAACTATGTGTTCAGTGGTAGTAATACCATTGCATGGTGAGTAGGCAACCCTTTCTGCATCCGGAGGAATACAGCGGGGATTCCCCACCAAATGAGTATGGCCAGGAACCAACACGCAGCAAACAGATTAGCACTAGGAAATGTGCTACACCAAAGTGTAGCTGTGTAGGTGGCAGATCGTGCAGCACAAGGTAGAAACGAAGACTACAGTATGTTGGTTGCACTGGCTAACTGTGACCGTATCCCAGATAAACACACGTTTGGTGCGTCCAGTAATGATGTGTGATGTACAATTTAGTCTGTGTTGCGATACGTTGAGAGTAGTGACAATGGATTAATGGGCCAAGTAGCGTGACTCTGTACTAATGTGTAAAAACACATGTACATTCCGTGACGTAGCAATGCGTCATCGGCACTGAAGGCATTACCTGACAGCACAACAGAACATACACTACAACCATTCGAGATTATGCAGGTGGCGTATTACAACCAATTTGACAATAATTTTTCAAAATGTGCCCCTCCAATGTCAACGCAGTAGTACATACGGCGTATTAGAGACTGCGGATGCGTTGAAAAACACCCTGTGTGTCTCGCACTTGATCGCAGGCAGCCATGACCCTCACTAACAGGTCCTCTTCAGATGGCATGAGTGTCTCGTACACACACGCGTTAAGAAATCCCCACAGCCGGAAGTCTAATGATGTAAGGTCTGGGGGGCGTGGTGGCCAAGCAAGAGTCCCACTCCGTCCTATCCAGCGAGCAGGATACGCTGTGTTGAGGTGCTCACGCACAATCCTGGTGAAATGGGGTGGTGCACCGCCGTGTTGCAGCCACATTTCCTGATGGCGAGTGGAATATCCTCCAGTAACTATGACAATCGGAACAGCAGAAAATCATACTATTGAAATCCTGACACACGGTTCGGCAGCAAGAATAGGCCGATAACATTGTCCCCCACTATGCCGGCTCAAATGTTGATGGCAAAGTGGTGCTGGTAGCTTCTCGTTACAATTCCATGTGGGCTGGAGTCGTCTCACATGTGGACATTTCTACTGTTGCAAAAGTCTTCCTGTGTGAACGTGACTCCGTCTGTAAACATTACGATCGCCGGGAAATCAGGATCGATTTCACACTGCTGCATGAACCACCAGCAAAATTCTAGCCGAGGGGCATAATCTGCTGGCCCCATTGCTTTTACCCTATGCATATGACATGGTCGCAGTAGCTGTTCATGGAGGACACACCATACTGTGCCATTCGATGCATCCATTCTCCGCACGATCGCGCGGGTGCTCGTCGAAGCGTTGTCCGCTACATTATCTACGACCGCCTCTTCAAACTGCGGAGTGCGGACGGTTCTCGGTCGACCAGGTCCATATCGACGCTGAAACGTGCCTGTTTCCCGTAGTCGCTGTGTAAGGTGTGCGAATGTTTGGTGGTTCGGCTGACGTCGTGTAGGGTATCTTTGACTGTACGCACGCGCAGCTTCCCTGCCGTTGCCCCTCACTTCACCATGCACCAAAACCATGCCAGTCATCTTGGTACCTATTTGTATTCTCCTCCATGTTCGCGTCTGCAGGATCTAGTGAATCGAAGCAGNGCAGGACGTGTTGCCTACCCACCAGGCCATGGCCTCGCTGCCACTGTATCATTCGTTTGCGTTTTACACGGAAACGGTGGGTGCTAGAGAGTGGCAACTAGGGGGCATTATTTGCTAATTACGACGCCTGTTTCATCCGGTGGTATCCACAATCAATTTAGCCTCACGGTGTAAATGTTGCATGCAGTCAAAGGGTGCCAACCCCTATTGTTTCCATGATGGGGGTGTGTGCGACGTACCATACCTTCCTTTTATCCGAGGTCTTGGTTTAATTAATCAGTATACCATTTTGTGTTCCTCTAACGCAAGTACTTGCATAATATCCCACGTAATATTCTTGTTGCCCTCCGCCTTTAGGGGCTTCTACAGCCCTTATTATTTGAGATGGACTATGCGTGTTCTATATCATTCTTCCTTTTTTCCAGTCACGAATCACGTGACTGAGTTCGTACACATGTTTACTAAACACGTTGTAGACATTTGGTCATTGTCAGCAATATACGTCATAGCATTTGGCTGCCACTCAGGAGAAGCATATTTTAGTTCGTAAACAATGACTTTCATCTGGTAATATGTAAGTTTATTTTTAAATAATCAGTGATTAACATTTAGTTTATGCTCACTTTGGTATTATTTTGAGACTGTGTGCTTCAGCTTTCATTTCGTAATGTTGTGAGTTAGATTACGAATACAATACAAGTACATATTTGTAAATAATTTAACGTTGTGATTGATTCTCTGATGGTTATCAGACGTTAGGCAAAATACGTTATGCACAAAGCAAGCAATGCTTCTGTTTTTGCAGTAGCGACGAAGCTATGGTAGACCCTCGAAAAAGAATCTGTCATCCCCAAAAGGGTGCCAACATACGATATCCTGAAATGGGGAAGTGGATTTGTGCAGCGATAGAAGGGACATGAGTTACCTAAAGACGGCCAGCCACATGCAATGGTCAACACGTTTAAGGTTGAGTTGAGAGATTTGGGTGGCTCTTGACAACGAGGTGTTGAGAGCTGATGACGGTGAAATGAGGTGAGAATGGCACAGCGCCGGAATGCAAGGGCGGGGAAAATGGGAACCCCGAGAAAACCCGCGGACCAGCGGCATCATCCGCAACGATTCCCACTTGCGAAAATCCAGGAGTCATCCGGCCGGGAAGTGAATCTGGTTGGTCTTGGTGTGAGGCGAGCAGTCTAACCGCTCAGCCACCGCGGCCCCATCACGTTTAGAAAAAGGCAGATCCTATTTCGGATCGACTTGGAAGCGAGCCTAAATCACAGAGGCGAGAAGCCCGTGTCAATAATTAGTGCAAACCATTTTATCTTCGACATTTGTTTGTTGCGGTACCTCGGGTATCACTGCAAATAAAGAGGGAGCTCGTTGGAGATCAGCATTCTTCCTGAGCACATCCGACCCTCACGGTGTTGTTTACTACACCGTTGAAAAGCTCTTATAAAGTTGACAAATATAGCTGCGATAACGCACGTGTTCTTACTTTAAGATCGGCGAGGCGAGACGGTGTCACGATAAACTTCACAGTAGAACGAACAATGGCCACGTTCCTTATCATTCAGGACACGTGAAGTTCACGCTGCGATTACGTAACGGGATTTACGTATCGTTAACAATTTGTGGGTCGCCGAGCTGTCTTCAGCGTGATATGGCTTGTTTACAGATTTTCACAACACAGGCGGGTCTTGAATGCAGCAGCTCTGTATTCTCCCCTATTAATGTTAAGTGTATATGTACACGCATATATATATATTTACTATTCACAAAAAAATATTCGTACAAGTTTTTAATGAAAAAAATTCGTTTAGCAACTGCGAAAACTAATGTTACGTAGAATTAAATACGACGGATATAAAATGCAATGGTAAGTGATACTGCGCATGTTATACAAGTATATTTAGGGAGACGGGGGTTTCAGTCTTTCATGGCCCAAGGTACAGGCGGTACTAGAAGTGGGTAGTTTGGCCCTGTAACGCACTTGGGCCACATTTACTGATACGCACATAAAGACTCGTATATTCACATGTATGCAACTGCTGGCATATCAAAGAGACGTGCCCATCCTGTAGGCGTTTCCCCTCCGAAAATATGTAGTAGAATTGGTGAATAAGTTGTATTGGTCGATAGTTATCTTCAACACAGGCCGTCGATTGGCTAACTGGTTGGTTAATTACTGGTCTTCCAACACCTGGTCTCCGGTTCAATCCCAGGCTCTTGAATTAAAAAAAAAAATAGGCAAATTTATAAAAACATATTTATAGGAAAACCATGGTGTGTTAAAATGACAAAACATGCACTTGTGATGAATACTCATAATGNTTATATTCACATGCATGCAACTGCTGGCATATCAAAGAGACGTGCCCATCCTGTAGGCGTTTTCCCCTCCGAAAATATGTAGTAGAATTGGTGAATAAGTTGTATTGGTCGATAGTTATCTTCAACACAGGCCGTCGATTGGCTAACTGGTTGGTTAATTACTGGTCTTCCAACACCTGGTCTCCGGTTCAATCCCAGGCTCTTGAATTAAAAAAAAAAATAGGCAAATTTATAAAAACATATTTATAGGAAAACCATGGTGTGTTAAAATGACAAAACATGCACTTGTGATGAATACTCATAATGAGAATTGTATCAGTAGTGCGCTCTTACATGCAAAAAAAATTACACCTAGAAATAGTTTCTGTTCAGCATATTTTTATTACAAATTATATTTCAATTCGGTAACTAACTCGTGTTGTAGTATCGTCTGTGTTGGTTTGGGCTAGGTTGAAAGGTTTTGGTCGGCACTTAATAGCGAGATCATCAGTACAGGTGAAAGTGAAATGAGGTCAAGATGGGGCAGCGGTGGAACGCAAGTGCGAGGGAAACTGGAGTACCCCGAGAAAATCCACTGGCCAACGGCAACGTCCACCACTTTCCAGCATGCAAAAATCCTGGTGATCCCGCCAGGAATCGAACCCGGTTCGTCGTGGTGGGAGGCCAGTAGTATCGTCTAAGTGTTTAAGATTGGTGGAAATGAAAGTACAGTGACTTTGTTCTGCCGAAATTTAAAGTGGTAATTCGTACAAATAACTGTCTTCCTTCCCCACCAATAATGAATATTCTCAAGTGGATGTTGGAAACTGTTAGGTAGGGTATTCTCCTGTGCGGAGTATAGTAAACACTGCCGCTTTGTTGGCGTTTACTTGAGGTGTTCCCATTTCTTCCCCTTTATCCATCACGCAGCTGCTCCACCTCGTACATTCTTCGGGCCGGACTGAAACGACAGCTTTGTCCATCTGGCTGTCATGCAGGTTTCAGTTAGCACAGCTTCCTATCATTCATGCTGTTGAACGTGCCATAAGGAATACAAGTGTGGAGGTTCACCTCCACAATGCCCACGCTCAAAATCCCACAATGGGAAAGAACGCACAACACATTTGCTTCAGGATGCCTACTTGGACACTTGTTAAGGGCTCCTGCCTACCCAGAGCTTTTTTCNGAACGCACAACACATTTGCTTCAGGATGCCTACTTGGACACTTGTTAAGGGCTCCTGCCTACCCAGAGCTTTTTTCCCGCCTTTGAGACCGAGAAGCGAGGAAGCGATAAGGGCGACACACAAATTAATTTGTTTCAAAAAAATTAACTACAGGCCTGTAGCCTAACTTTATTTGCAATTGATTAGTTTATAATTGCCTCCATCGCACTTCTGACACCAGTGTTACAAGATGCAGTTGTTAATGAAGTTGACTATCAGTGTTTTGTATCTCGCGCTGCGTGTACCAATGGAACTATCAGTGGCGACCCTGTTGTTTTATTGATAGAAATTCTTTATAAAGGTTCAATGCACGGCCCTTGAGTAGTTTTGTATGGATTTAATGCGTATATTTTGAAATACAACGCTTTCAAAAAGCAGTATTTTTTTTTTTTAGCAATTTTGGAGTACTCTTAAATGGCGTTTCTGATGTATTGAAATCGTCTGAAGTGTGTGTTCTGTTCGCAGATCAGCACATTGGACGCAAGTTTAATAGTTTCGTGGAAAAACGAGTATTCCAAACACTCTGCAATGCAGTTCAAGCGCCAGGTAGGCGGGAGCATTTCAACTATTCCGCTTTTTTAAAGAGGAACGGTTATAACAGCTTTGCGTTATTTTTATAACGGGAGAAATGACATGTTTAACCATACTGCTATTCTTAAACTTAAACTAAAACATATATTCTTATGGTCACGGAAGTGTTGGCCACAGTTCAAGGTATTCAATTCATGTCTAAACAGAAAAAGAATCGTGACCAAATCATAGTCCACAAACCAATATATTTACTTTAATTAACGTACACACGTTCATGGTGTCAATAGTAATATTTATTACATTTTGTTACTTATTAAGCGAGTATGCAGTGGGCATGTGAGCAGCTGATGTAAACACCAGCTGAAAGTCATATGGCAATGTTTGTTTTGATATGCGGAAAGATACGCAATCAACAGGCAGAAAGCAGAAACTTAGTAGGACGTTAGAAAGTGCTCATTTTACCGTGAACAGCCTTTGTGTGTGTGTGGAGAGCTACGCAGTACATGGCATAATTAAATCAAAAGGTAGCCAGTGTTCTTTTCCATTTTTTGTACACTGCTTTGTATAGTTTTGATTTTTTTTCTAGATAGACACTCTCTTTTCAGGTACGCTTGTATTGTTACAACTAGATACATGATCTGCAATTTGACTGTATTGCCAAATAATGTAAAATGTAACACAAATTATCGAGAACATTGTTTCTTTATTTGTGCTACATTTACCAACTGCCAATCTCCTCGGAGGAGTTCGCTACAATAATAATGCAAGAAACTCTGCTTTAGAATTACAGATACCGCTTGTGTTAGACGTCGGCAATATTTAGGGGGAAAATAGGNTAATGCAAGAAACTCTGCTTTAGAATTACAGATACCGCTTGTGTTAGACGTCGGCAATATTTAGGGGGAAAATAGGATTTAATGTGTAAATCACTCCCTAATGTGTCGTCTGAAATATGACTGGGCCATTAACGAGCAACAAAAAAAAGTATGCTGCTAACTCTCATGTTACCTTAAAGAAACTGATGATCTTAAAAAATAAAAGGATGGAGGGGGTGGAGTAAACATGTCCAGGTGGATTTTCCTCTTCCGAATATGCCCCTGCCAAAGACATTTAAAGGGAATCCATAGGAAAACAGTATTAAATGTGACATACGGTCATGTACCCTGGAGTCTTCAGGCGCCGTCTGCCTGGGACTTGAACTGCGTTGCAGTGTTTGAAATCCGCGGTTTTATAACGGAACCACTAAACGTGTCCCCGTGATACCGATGTACGAAAAGAAAACACACTTCAGGCGAGGTACGTATAATACTTTCAATACATCACGTACATTATAAGTGCTATTACCGAGCCCTCCAACATATGTAGCTAAAAACGGCCTTTTCACGCTGCTNATACATCACGTACATTATAAGTGCTATTACCGAGCCCTCCAACATATGTAGCTAAAAACGGCCTTTTCACGCTGCCGTATCTCGTAATATACTGGTCGGAAACATGCGAAACTATTATAGATAGAACCTCGTCACTGCCTGAAGTCGCATAGGTACACGCAGCGCGACGGAAACACTGCACTCCAGTTCAGCGCCTNTAACGCACAACACATTTGCTTCAGGATGCCTACTTGGACACTTGTTAAGGGCTCCTGCCTACCCAGAGCTTTTTTTCCCGCCTTTGAGACCGAGAAGCGAGGAAGCGATAAGGGCGACACACAAATTAATTTGTTTCAAAAAAATTAACTACTGGCCTGTAGCCTAACTTTATTTGCTATTGATTAATTAATAATTGCCTCCATCGCACTTCTGACACCGGTGTTACAAGATGCAATTGTTAATGTAGTTGACTATCAGTGTTTTGTATCTCGCGCTGCGTGTACCAATGGGACTTTCAGTGGCGACCCTATTGTTTTATTGATAGAAATTCTTTATAAAGGTTTAATGCAAGGCCCTTGAGTAGTTTTGTATGGATTTAATGCGTATATTTTGAAATACAACGCTTTGAAAAAGCAGTCTTTAGCAATTTTGGAGTATTCTTAAATGGCGTTTCGAATGTATTTAAATCGTCTGAAGTGTGTGTCCTTTTCGCAGGTCAGCACATTGGACGCACGTTTAATAGTTTCGTGAAAAAACGTGTATTTCACATACTCTGCAACACAGTTCAAGCGCCAGGTAGACGGGAGCATCTCAACCATTATCCGTTTTTTTAAAGAGGAACGTTTATAACAGCTTTGCGTTGTTTTTATAACGGGAGAAACGTCATGTTTAACCATACTGCTATTCTTAAACTTAAACTAAAACATATAATCTTATGGTCACGGAAGTGTTGGCCACAGTTAAAGGTATTCAATTCATATCTAAACAGAAAAAGAATCGTGACCAAATCATAGTCCGCAAACCAATATATTTACTTTAATTAACGTACACACGTTCATGGTGTCAATAGTAATATTTATTACATTTTGTTATTTATTAACCGAGTATGCAGTGGGAATGTGATCAGCTGATGTAAACACCAGCTGAAAGTCATATGGCAATGTTTATTTTGATATGCGGAAAGATACGCAATCAACGGGCAGAAAGTAGGAACTTAGTAGGACTTTAGAAAGTGCTCATTTTACCGCGAAGAGCCTTTGTGTGTGTGGAGAGCTACGCAGTACATGGCATAATTAACTCAAAAGGTAACCAGTGTTCTTTTACATTTTTTGTACACTGCATTGTATAGTTTTGATTTTTTTTTTCTAGGTAGACACTCCTTTTTAGGTAAGCTTGTATTGTTATATCTAGATACATTATCTGCGATCTGACTGTATTGTCAAATAATGTAAAATATAATACAAATTATTGAGAACATTGTCTCTTTATTTGTGCTACATTTACCAACTGCCAATCTCCTCGGAGGAGTTTGCTACAATACTAATGCAAGAAACTCTGCTTTAGAATTACAGATACCGCTTGTGTTAGACGTCGGCAATATTTAGGGGGAAAATAGGATTTAATGTGTAAATCACTCCCTAATGTGTCGTCTGAAATATGACTGGGCCATTAACGAGCAACAAAAAAAAGTATGCTGCTAACTCTCATGTTACCTTAAAGAAACTGATGATCTTAAAAAATAAAAGGATGGAGGGGGTGGAGTAAACATGTCCAGGTGGATTTTCCTCTTCCGAATATGCCCCTGCCAAAGACATTTAAAGGGAATCCATAGGAAAACAGTATTAAATGTGACATACGGTCATGTACCCTGGAGTCTTCAGGCGCCGTCTGCCTGGGACTTGAACTGCGTTGCAGTGTTTGAAATCCGCGGTTTTATAACGGAACCACTAAACGTGTCCCCGTGATACCGATGTACGAAAAGAAAACACACTTCAGGCGAGGTACGTATAATACTTTCAATACATCACGTACATTATAAGTGCTATTACCGAGCCCTCCAACATATGTAGCTAAAAACGGCCTTTTCACGCTGCTGTATCTCGTAATATACTGGTCGGAAACATGCGAAACTATTATAGGGACCTGCATAGAACCTCGTCACTGCCTGAAGTCGCATAGGTACACGCAGCGCGACGGAAACACTGCACTCCAGTTCAGCGCCTAGCGGGTAAGAGCGAAGGGGCATGAGGCGCGCGTGTCAGTGTCGTCCTTATCGCTCCCGCGTTTCCCTGCCTCAGACGCGCTAGAAACCTTCAACCAGGCGGTGCCCTTAAGGCAGAGAGAAAATTGCTTCTAACGGAGCACAGCACCTGAGTGCGCGACATGCAGAACTTATTGAGAAGTAGTACCACAACTACGGAAATTGTCAGAAAAGTATAATTTATGTTGCGTATGGAAGAAGAATGCATATTTTTTTGTAACACTGTTAAAAATATTGCTAAATTTAATAATTTTTTTGTTTTTTAAAATGTCAAACACCGTCCGTCTATTTTTTATTCAAAATGTACGCGTATTTCCATTCTGGATGATTCGGAAAGCACATGTTGCAAGAAAGGCACGCTTTAGAGAATGCAGTGTATTTATTGCTTTATACAGAAGACAACGCGTATGTTTAACAACATTTACGAATAGAATGAGGGAAAATTGTTTCTTTGTTTAAATGATTTGAAATTAAGTGTGCGCATTACTTTAACCTAGAATATTACAAAGTTCACTCGGTATGCATTGAGATCGTCAACATATTTGCAGACGTATCGACATTTTTACTGAAATTGCCTACGACTTATTGCCTTAATGCCTCACAAATCAATATTTTAACACAAAGCTATGCACAAGCAAATGGCGAGCGTTACTTTTACAGTGCGAACTACGAAACTAATACTCTCGTGAAACTCAATCGCTGAACCTAATTGATTCAAACTTTTACAGCTTACTTACACGGTAATATTTATCACTCAATGCAAATTTCGCTAAAATGTGTCGAATCACGCAGTTTTTAAATCAGATAGTACAAACTTTTGCTTAGTTCTATTGCTTACAAAAATAATCACTTTTAGTTTATGAAGTTTGAATGCCTACACTGATATGGGCGTAACTTCACCAGAATTCTAACAGCACAATACCTAGCTGTTGATAAAGCATTTAATGGAACTGCATCCACACTCTTAATGCAGATTATTATTTTTCCCCCAAATCACCTACCTTAATGATTAGTCCTGGAAGCTAGTACATACTGTACGCACGCACTCACACGCACACTCAAAACACACACATTCACTAAAGTTTTCAGAATTGCAACACATATCACTATTATTCTAAAACACACCCATCCAAAGCTTCTTAAAGTTTATTCTAGGATATGTTTACCGACTTCAATCTCATGTAAACTGTACATTTTCCAGGCCGGCATTTCATTTGAAATCTCAAATTTATGGGACAATAAACTACGTGTAAATACAGCAGAAAACAATAACAAACACTGTCATTTCAGTTAGAATATATATACACGTGTTTTATCTATTACATTAATTAATACTTTATTTTAGGAGGTACGAATTTACTCTTAAAATCACGTTGGGTGTAAAACGCTGGTTTGTTGACAGGGGAGCACAGACATAAAAAAAAAAAAAAATAATAACCAGCTTGCTTGAACGTTGCATTAGCCAAGTTATAATGTGAAAGAGTTAGAAACATAAGTTTAATGCGATTGTGTCAAGTTTTATTCTTATTTACATACAACAAAAAGAAACTGAATAACAGGCGATACAAATCTTAACTTTACGACTAGTAAGACGTTAAAATATGGAACTACTTCTCGCAGTTCGCTGCCAACCTAACTGTGGGTGTAGTGGTCATTGCCTACTTTAAAATACATGCAGTTACTGGCAATTATTTTTTTTCAAAGGTTGATTTCCAAAGTGTTTACTTTTCGTGATTCGTGTAGGCTAGATTATTGTTTATGAAACTGAAAATACTTTTGTAACAAAGTATATAATTTAAATCATAAATGTTGTCATAAAAAGTAGGCCCTACTCATTTTGCAGAACTGTTATATACATTGTTATAACATTGGACGTAAGGAAGACAGCAATAGATTATGCCTATATCAAAAATGTGCTATATATTCTGATATTAAGCTTTATAATTATTTACCAAAACCCCTGAAAAAATCTCAGTATAACAAGTACTAAGTAATTCAGAAATAAATTAAAATATTATCTTCTGTCTAACTCATGTTATACTATTAACGAGTAGTACTATCAACCAATAATTCTACCATTTTTGTGTTTGGTATTCTTACAGGTGGTGTTATTTCATGTAGAGTTATTGTATATGGGTATGTGTTTATATATATAACATATATACAGTATTATTATTTCATGTAGAGTTTTTGTACCTGTATGTATTCATGTATATTATTGTTTATTGTATGCTATGTGTATACTTAAGATATACTTTAATTTTTAGAACACTGGCATGTTATGTGTCCCAACACCAACAAGTTCTTATTGGGACCGAAGCAATAAAAAATATAGATAAATTTATCAATAATAAATTGTCAACCACATATAGGTACACATGACTTTGTGCACGGCAAGTGGTTTCTCTCCCCCCCCTCCCTCTTTAATAACTATACCCGTTGGATCCGCACCGTGGACAAAGGACGGGATCGACACAATGCCGAAGACTGACAAGTGACGGCTGATCGACGGGCTGAGTGACGGCTGTCATTGGGTTTATGAGTAGGAAAAACGAAGTAAAACGAAAGCGTCCGCGCACACGTTACCGTCACGAGACACGTGACATGACCGTGCCCTTGCGCCATTTCGCAATTTCCTGAGACGTTGATGGTCTGACCTCTGCTCGTGTAACTGCAGTTGTCAGCGTTTGGAGGTCGCTATGACAGTCTACACACAGATAGCGTTCCATGGCCTGGGTGACATAATACAACGATAGTGGTACCATTTGTGATTCGTTATTTATAAAATTAGTCAGCATTATCCCGTGTGTTTTCTGAAGAATGAAATAAAAAATATAAGTGCACCGACAAGATATTGAAGCAGACTGAAAGTTCAAGTATTTTTGTCACGGCGACATGATCAAACCGGACCAGAGTTAGTGGGGTCAATTCGATGCCGACCGGGTGACCAAGAAGCGAGGTTGGCATTCTCCCTCTCTAGACGATTCTGCTAAAAAATCTAGTTCGACTTTCGAATTGTAATTTTGAAAATTGATATTAAGAGCTAGTTACTGAAATTCGTTGCGGAATTCTCGGGCAATGCTAAAAATAGGACGCGTTGCAAGTGGAATAAATGTAAGTATCCATGCATGCTTACGCAATGAACTTACCGAGGGTGGTCGTTGTCCGAGGACGGCATGAACTAACGGTCTTCCAAGCGGAAAATATAACACTGCTACTGATCATCCGTCAAACATCCTTCATTTCGTAAGTTCGCGGCTTGTTGAATACTTTTGAAAATGCACGTAAGCAATCCCTGTGTATCTGCAGTAGTCTAATGCCGACAGTGAACCAGTTCTTTGCCTTGATGTGCATACTTTTATGGCCAGAGAACTATCTTGATCGTGGTCGTTTGTGTCTGTTCAAGTGTGAGGCGAGTTGAACACATGGTCGAAGCCAGGTGGTATGAGAAAGGGGGGGGGGGGNCCAACCAAGTTCAAGTAAATAAAGCAATATCAACTAATACTACAAGAGTGGAATAGTGCAAGATTTTAATGTGTTGTTTTTAATAACTGACGATTTTGGTAGAATTTTCTGAGCATTTTAAGTTAAAGTAAAGAAATGTAAGACAATTGTTGAGGCATTTTGTTCTGAATCTACTTCAAAGCTTCGCGGTGAGTGTGTAAGCTAAAACTCCTATCACATTCACAAACCCTNCCCCTGGTTGAACACAGTGAAAGTTTCAAGTCGCATGGTTATGTCGGAGGGCTAACTAAGGACGACAGAACTTCTAGGTGGACCCGAACTGCTGGGTACTGACGCGGTGCTGACAAATTTCTTAGTCATGTTGGAGCTGCGTGTAGACTGTCATCTGATAACCCTCCTCACCACTTGAGCGTCACGCCCTTAAACCACCCCCTGGATTGAAGAACACAACAGTGAAGCGCGAATTGCGCGAAAACCAACTGAGAATATAATTTTTTTAAATTTTAACTTTAGATATCGCGCCATTGCGTTTGCCTGTTACTTCGGCTAGTTTCTCAGTGTTATGACTGCCACAGACCAGGACCAAGTTCGTGTAATGTAGTGGATGGTGAAGATGTGCTGTTTGGACACGCCCAGCCTGCAGCGGGCGGAAATAGTAAAGGCGCGGATATTTATACTCTTATTTAGGGGCCAGGCTTCTCGCCTCCCACCTAGGCGAACCGGGTTCTACTCCAACGCGAGTCGCTCTGGGATTTTCGCAACTGGGAATCGTACCGGACAATGCAGCTGGTCGGCGGGTTTTCTCGGGGATCTCCCGTTTTCCCCGCACTTGCATTCCAATGCCACTCCATTCTCACCTCATTTCACCCTCATCGGCTCTCAAGACCTCGCTTTTAAGAGCCACCCAACTCAACTATGATATATGTAACGGCATTGTAACAGTATAAACGTACTTGAATAAACTAAATATTTATGTTGAATATTAATATTAGCACTATGAGCTATGTTTTGCATCCCTCTCCCCCCCACCCCGAGGAACATTTTGAGGCTAGTTTGGACGTTGTTTGTAGTGTTTCCTTATAATTTAAGACAGAACTTGGACTGATGACAGAGTAGTTGGCTACTGGATCAATTACTTTGTAGACTGGTATGTATTAACACTTAATTCAGTGTAGATTGCCTAACCACTCCACCTGCACCATTTCCGTCCAAGAAACATGAGGTATAAATAATAATTTAACTACTCATTCAAATAAATCACCACATTAAAAAGTTGGCATTATCATAATCATAAATTTGTTATTAAAGAATTCAATTGTAGAATGATTCTAATATATTAATGAAATGAATCACAATATTTATTTCGCGGACCTCCCAGGATCAAGCCGCAATGAAACTGTGGTGTAGCAACAGTGCCGATTCAGGAGGGGGAAGGAACGGGAGTATTCTCGAGAATACCACACACCAGGCCGTCTCTCATGGCAAGAGAAATCATTTTTACAACAATATTTTCTACTTCCAGATCGTGAGATTAGAACTGGCGACTTGGTAGTGTGTAAAATAAGAACTATGCCAGCCGTGCAATCATTGTAAGCATTTAATATCCCATTATAGTATCACACGAATTAACTTGTACGTCAAAAAAGATCTTTATAACCCAAAGCAAAATAATNCATTATAGTATCACACGAATTAACTTGTACGTCAAAAAAGATCTTTATAACCCAAAGCAAAATAATTATGGTGGGAAACAAACCAAATAAGCGCCAGTCACAGGCAGATATATCTTGGAGTATATAACCTAAATTAACTATTTTTTTTTTGACAACCTTGCATAGCTTCACTGACGACGCATTTGCGCAAATTCCGTCATTTCCGATCTGCGCACTCTCACAACTTGCACGATCAAGGTCAATATTTAACAATCTAAATTTCATCAGGACAGACCACTTTTATAGTGTTTACAAACTACACATTTCTTCTCTCTCTACGTGTGTTTAGTTTCAAATTTGTTTTAATTTATAACCAGCTGAAATGGGAACTCACCAGCGCGCCTTTTGTGTTGGTAAGCGGGCCGGAAAGCTGATCGTACGCCTGATCCTTGTGTCTGCTTCGAAGCCAGGTCTCGATGACAGCACCAGCACACGTTTCGCAAGGCCTTGCACTCCGCGTAGCTGAACTTGTTTGCAGTGCCCACAGCGCGGAGAGGCTGTGAGTGTGGCGCTGTTGCGGAGGCGGCCTTTCGTGATAAGGAAAGCTCGGAGGCTGCGATACAAAATGGAACCAGAAGCTACTCACTAAACTACAACTCTTATGATATCCTTAGTTATAACTTCAAAATATTCAGAATGCATGGCGGCGTACTTCAAACTTAACGAATGGGAGTTCAAAATTTGCTGGTAGAGTTACTGCAAATTACATTATATAAAAACCGGTAAAACACAAGCATTTGTTAACCAATTTTTTATATCAAAATGTACATTTCTCAACAAAATACCGTAGAAAGTGCAAATTTTGCATATTGTAACCATAGGTCAGAAGTTATTTATAAATTCAAGTTTGCCAAAATTACGTGTCCCTCCCACCCCCCGATTTCTTGTTTATGGCCTTGTAAGCAGGAGTTTATTTTTTAATGTTAGTTTCCTGTAAATTATTTTAATACTTCATAAATTTTAACAACACAATTAAGATATGCAAGAAACGGTTCATTGTTTGTGTTAACTTGTAACGCTAAATAAATCCATTATAACAATAATTTTATTGCTGTTTGCGGATATTTAAACATAGTATTCAGACTATCTTTATGTCAAGTTAGGATCCTTACAGTGCTTATAAATATTGTATACATAAGCTAGTTTACTTTATATTTTAAGTGGATGTTTACTGCTCACAAGGTGAGCCAGATCACCAAAAAATTTAGTAATTCAAGTGTCTGTGCACTGGATCGATCACCGCTACCCGCTATGCCACAGCAATGCAGGCTATAATTGCATGTTATTATGAATTAAGGATGATATAAAACAACACTCTAACTGGAACGAGCCCACGCAAAGCATTGCCTTAGGCAGTAAACAGCCAAAGGCACGCTATCGTTATCTTCCAGCAGCAAAAAGTTTCTCGCGCCAAACCATGGAATTATTATCAGGCCTGGAATGCAAAAAAGTATAGGTTGTTCACGGTAAAATAAACCATTTTTAAATCAACCTTTGGAAAAATCACAGCTCCTAACTACACACGTGCTTATAGACACACTGGCTTGAAGGCTGCAAATTAATAAATATAGTTCCAAGACTCAGCTTTGGATTGTGAGTGTAATGTTTACATTTATGGTCCCTGACGTTAGTATTCTTGTTTCATACACATTAAAATACATATTTGCAAATAAGTAACAAATGTACATTCCTACGAATTCCACGATATTACTTGGCTAGTGCATGAATAAAGTTATCACACCCGTGGAGGAAAGATACAAAATGGGCGGACAAGTTTATCCTAAGCAGGACTTTCAAAAGTGCTCAGTTTACCGCCTACTCACCACAGGGGTAAGAAGTATCAGCGAGGTCGACCACGAGACAGTCTCGGCACGTCGTAACGACAGTGACAGAGGTGTTGCCTGGTTGGCGGTCTCTTCTGTACTCCGGATTGACAGTTGGAAGCAGACCCCGCCACCTCTTCGTCGAGCCTTTTAACATCCTCGCGTTGCGTCAACTTCTGTCGGCTTGCCTGGTTGTCGCAATGCCTTCGAGGGGCCGCCTTCGCTGTCGTTATTTTGATTTACGCCATCTTGACCCAAGTTTCTTTCGCCTCTTGGCTTGTGTTGGCAGGTTTCTGGGGTGTCGATATGTTTATGTGGATTAGCCAACGTTGTGATTTTTGGTTGCTCTCAGTAGTAATACACGCAGCTCAAACAAGGTAAGCGAGTGGAGATATTTGGGCGGCTCTTAACATCGAGGTCTTGAGAGCCGATGAGGGTGAAGCGAGGTGAGTACGGAGCAGCGACGGAATACAAAGGTGGGGTAAAACCGGAGATACCCGACAAAACCCGCTGACCAGCGGCATCGTCCGGCACGATTCCCACACGCAAAAATCCGGGGGTGACCTCACCGGGAATCGAACCTGGTTCGCCTTGGTGGGAGGCGAGTAGTCTAACCACTCAGCCACCGTGGCCTCTCAAACCAAGTAAGGAATCCGTGTTCGCAACCTGTTGTGATATAAAAACAGCACACACTAAAATATTGCATACATTATTTCGAACATCTTCAAACGTGAACCGAGCGAGGTGGCGCAGTGGTAAGTAAACGTTCGGACTGGGATTCTGGAGACCTTAGTTTCGAATCCCGGTCCGTCCATCCTGATTTAGGCTTCCCGTAGTTTCCCGAAATCATTGCAGGCGAATGTTAGGATGGGTCCTTACGGAAGGCTATTGCCGATTCCTTCCCCATTTCTGCATCTCTAAGTAACTTGCTCCACTCTAATGAACTTGCTGTCGACGAGACGTTAAGACATATCAACCCATCTTAAAACGTAGCCAAAAAACGGCATTCTAGACTACTATAACGTAAATATGTATAACGCGAATATATGAAAAATGCGTATATACAGCCGTGGATAGATTTCACTACAAATTTTACACCAATAAAACGATAGGGCTGCTGCTTACAGTTCCATAGCTACAAACAGCGAAACAAAAGCACCACAAGCCCGTTCAGTACTTTGCGTTTAGGGGCCATGTAGTACTTGATGTGCGTGGCAGTGTCGCTCTTACTGCTCCGTCGCTTGTGTGTCTCGAACGCGCAGAACAGCTCAAGGTAGACGGCTGCCTTAACATGAAGAATTGTTGTCAGTTCCGATTGTTAAGGGCGTTATACTCCTCCAACGTCGAAGGAGCAAACAGAGAACTGAGAAAATATTCAATCAGCGCAGTCACCTCTAGCTAATACAACATTTAAGTAGGCACAAGCTGGTGGTGGTGGCAGACGGAATCTTAGGTAGGATAGTCAGCTGTGTAGCTGACGTTGCGTGGCGGTGCGGCCGCCGCCGTTTTTAAATCACCGGGGTTACCCGTAAGTAAAGTGGATTTACAGACACCTTTCCCTCCCCCCTTGGGCAGCTCTTGTCCAGCCATTTTTTGTTTTGCAAAACAGAATTGTAATGTCAAGAGAAATGGTAAATTAGAAATTAAAATAACTTTTTTTAATTTTTTTTATTTGTAGAAGGTACATTATTTATTTAGCAATATTTATACGGTAATTAATTTAGGTAATTTACTGATTTCAGTGGAGAGAGCTGTGCTTACTATCTTGATGTATACCGAAGGGGTGGGAGGGGACAAGAGGGGAGGAATCGCTACGAGGTTCAGACATGTCACTGCCGACTACCTTCGGATTTACCAGCCAACAACACAAAACACCAAGGACATCAAAAGTTTAAAATAACGCAGACAGCTAACAGTAGTTATAAATAGTAGGTTCTGCACCATCTTGGATGATGTAACGCGGCCCTTTTTCCCCTCGGAATTGCCATTTTCCCCTCAAAAACGACCAAAATCGCCAGAATTTCACCAAAAATGTCCCGAATTTCTCTCAAAACCAGAAAAATCTCCCGCAAGAAATGTGTTTTGCACAATACAGCTAACTTGTTCTCAATCCGAAGTAATCCGGGGAAAATTCTGCAAATGCCCGCAGAAGTGTGAATCATTTACAAGCACACTCTGTCATACCATGCCAGCACCATCCATCTTGTCTGAAAAATGTTTGAGTTCATTGCCCTGTCATGCAACTTCTCTCATTCCTTCCAGTCTCTCTCTCACCCACGCCCGTTCTCTCTCGCCTGCTCTATCCCATGAGGTTTTCTCATATTCCTTCTGGTCTC
The DNA here is from genome assembly GCA_002778355.1 of Clitarchus hookeri. Taxonomy (NCBI): domain Eukaryota; kingdom Metazoa; phylum Arthropoda; class Insecta; order Phasmatodea; family Phasmatidae; genus Clitarchus; species Clitarchus hookeri. Next base: position 34,418 of record NQII01002674.1, read on the forward strand.
CTTTATTTTCTCTCACACTCGCTCATTCCTTACTGTCTCACATCCCTTCTATCCCTTGGGAGGTTTTCTCATATTCCTTCCGATCTCCTTTATTACCACCCTTTCGTCTCTCTTACTTTTCGAGCCCTCCATATTGGATGTTCCCCCACCACCATCGTCTGCTGCCATCTTGGTTTTCTCATATTCATTCTGGTCTCTTTCACCTGGCGCCTTGGTGGAGGAAAAGTCCCATGTTCTGTCATTACAGCTTGGTTTGCTCGTATTTCTTCTGGTCTCCTTTCACGTGATGTCATGGCAGGAACGAGTCACACGTTCTGTCATTCCACCTTGGTTTACTCATATTCCTTCTGGTCTCCTTTCACATGATGTCCTGGCGGGGACGAGTCTCACGCTCTGTCATTACACCTTGGTTTACTCATATTGCTTCCAGTCTCCTTTCACCTGGCATCCTGGCGGGAACGAGTCTCATGCTCTGTCATTACACCTGTGCGACACGGAGCGAGGCCTGTCCACACATGCCAGCCTAGCGATAGAGTCGCACCGCACGTGCATCAAGTACATCCTAAGCCCACTTACAAGCATAATTGACTGTAATTTTCAAACTGTTTAAGATACAACCACCAAATTCATAACCCCCAACATCTAAAAGGGCTGCAGGGTCAAGTAAGTATTCAGCCCATCAATAAGCATAGTCGGCTGTAATTTCCGACCCATTTATGATACAACCACCAAATTCATAACATAGGTATCACCCCAGTCAACGAAAATGGTCCCAGGGTTAAGTATGCCCTAAGCCCTCTCATAAGCATAGTTGACTGAATTTACGAACCATTTTAGATATAGCCACCAAATTCATAACATACGCATTACCCCTGACGAAAACAATGTCCGTAGCTTAAGCTCACTTATAAGCATAGATGATTGTAATTCCCGAAATATTTATGATATAGTAACCAAATTTATAACACATGTATAACCCCGACGACGAAAAGGATCGCAGGGCCAAGTATGTCCTAAGCCCTCTTATAAGCATAGTTGACTGCCATTTCCGAACCATTTAAGATATAGTCTTCAAATTCATGACATAGGCATCGCCCTTGATGCTAAATAGGATGGTAGAGACAATTAGACCTTAAGCCCATGTATAAGCATAGTCAGCTGTAATTTTTTAACTGTGAAAGATAGTCACAAAATTCATAAAATAAGCATCACCCTCGGCGACGAAAGGGACCGCAAGGTCAATTATGCCTTAAGTCCTCTTATATGCAATGTTGACCACCATTTTCATCTGTCGAAGCTATATCCACCAACGAGTAGCATGACAAGGTCAATGACACCCATAAGCCCTTGTATAAGCATAGTAGGCCGCCATTTCCCATCTGCCGAAGCTACAGTCGCCAAATTCATATCCCACACTCATCGTTTCCGACATCAAACGGGTGACAGGGTCCATTCGACCATTACCGCTCTCTTATAAGCATAGTTTTCAACCATTTCCCACCTACTGAGGCCATAGTCACCAAATTAAAATCATTTGCATCGCTCCTAACATAGAACAGGGTAGCAGGGTCCATTACGCATTAAAACTACTTATAATCATAGTTACCAGTCATTTCCTATCCACGAAAGCTACGACCGTCATACTCATATCACTGGTGTCATTTCTGGATGCAATCAATGCAATAAGAATCAGGAGCCTATAACCTGTTATGAGTATTGAAGGGCATCATGTCAGAACTATTTAAGTTCAGCTGACATTTGTAAGTAAATTATACATGTAAAGAAAATAACAGTAGTTATACATACAATTGCGTTGCAAGTATGTCGTAACAGTTAGCAGTTACCGATGCATGTAGGAGTTTATGAGGACCTGAAATAGCACACACACGTGCTGGCCCATGCTCTCTCGTCAATCACCCACCACCACCACGCATGTAGTCTGCTACCGCGAGTGTTATATATACACATAAATAAACATTACCACGGTAAACATGCAACAACCATCTATACACGAAAAAGTTAAGGTATACACGATCATCCTGCGAGCAAGATGTATGTAGTCGTGGGGAGGAGGCTACAGCATGCCATGTGGTCCAGCGTCCCGAGACCTCGTCAGCATTATTAATCCTTAACAACAACCACCCATACTTTGGAAAACATTAAAGTTACATACAATAGCACCAGAGAAAGGTGTTCGGTAGTCACTGGTTACATTAAATACCGTACGAGTTAATACAAATAAACATTGTGGGTCTAACAGGAGGTGTAGCAGGAACCGCATGTACGAGATATGAAACCTTCCTGTACACGAAATATGGGCCATGTTACTGTAAAAAAAATACCCATTGGTTCTGCAGACCGTAAAAGTGATAATGTTACCAGTACACTATGATCTTTGGTAAAAAGCTGTAATGCTCGGGAACATGAAAAGAGCATATACTGACATGGACAAACCTCAAAAATGACTACAATGCGTCAAGTACGATACACATTATGCGACTTGTAAAGACCTTGTTCCTTTGCTTGACACAAAACAAGATACATTAAAACCATTAGTCGTGCAAGAGTGACGACACTGCTACGCACCGATGCAAACAGATACAAAAAATAATAATTATAAAATTACATAGTTATAGGCAATTAACAACGAGTGTACATTGCGCGAGCATCGAGCGATGTATGTTATGTTAGGTGAAAAAATTACCATTGTGAAGTGCGGGAACGATAAGAGAACAACACTGATTCACACCGATGCAGCAGATATAAAACAAAATGTAAAGAAAACAGTTATAAGANACAACGAGTGTACATTGCGCGAGCATCGAGCGATGTATGTTATGTTAGGTGAAAAAATTACCATTGTGAAGTGCGGAAACGATAAGAGAACAACACTGCTTCACACTGATGCAGCAGATATAAAACAAAATGTAAAGAAAACAGTTATAAGAACTTACTAACCACCGCAATCACAAATTACACAATGGTCGTCTGCTGTATGCCGTGTTATACAATGCTAGACAAGACCAGGCCGTCCTGGTTAGTACAACAGAATAGCAAACGACTTCCTTACGAACCGATTGAAACTAAACTGCCAATTCAGAGTACAGCCAACACTCACAACACTAGCAGCAGAACGCGTTCGACACGACCGACGTTGTGCGATCANCACTTACTAACCACCGCAATCACAAATTACACAATGGTCGTCTGCTGTATGCCGTGTTATACAATGCTAGACAAGGCCAGGTCGTCCTGGTTAATACAACAGAATAGCAAACGACTTCCTTACGAACAGATTGAAACTAAACTGCCAATTCAGAGTACAGCCAACACTCACAACACTAGCAGCAGAACGCGTTCGACACGACCGACGTTGTGCGATCAACTAACATCTTGGGATCCTGTAAGGCTGCTCCAAGTGGTCGGTCGGCAGCGCGAGCACCGTGCAGGTCTCGCCAAGTCGATGGGAAGGCACATAACACTAGCCGAGAGAGATGCATCAGGCTCCAGGGTGGCAGACCAGCCGAGTCACACATGCACTTCCCTTTATGAGAGGAATTCAGTTATACATTACAAGGTAACAATTTATCCCGTTTTAAATACTATATTTACATGTACTTATTTTAATACATACAATTTTAGTGCTAGAGCACATACGAAACAACATACATTAAAACCATTAGCAGCGCAAGTGAGACATCACCACTATGTGCTGAGGCAAACAGATATTAAAAAATTATTATGAAAGCAAATAGTACATGCCCTTACAAAACGTACTTACTTTTCACATATACTAGTGAAATTTTTAATAGGAAATTACTCATGTAACCTGATGGTGCTGGAGACAGTGCATCATCCTTGAAAATAAGGTATCGCAGGTTCAATCCCCTAGAGTATCCAATCAATTCACAGGTAAAAAAATACAAAATGATGTGGAATTAAAAAACTTATGTGTGTTATATATGTACATATTTAAGTATCGAGCACATGATGCAAAAATCGCAATGAAATTTATCTGCAACAAAAATATTTTCGTACATGACAGTACTCAATGTATGTTCATCACAAATACGTGCAGCCTGCCAGACATTTATAAGTAGGTAACAAGCAGGTCACACTGTGACAACCCGCGACGGGCAACACGAACCGTCATTTAGTGATAATCGCATTGTGTAAAAAATGGTTCCCACTTCGTCGTCGAGAATGATGGAAAGCAGATCGTTACATCTACATTCATCAACCACGATCGTGTACGCTGTTACAATATGAAGACGGAGTCGTTGGTTGAATACTTACCATCTGTAACACTGACTGCATCGTCAACAGCAAGGGATTCTGGAGATTCGCTCCTTAGATCACGACAGCATGTAAGTAGTCATTGCATGTTCGCCCGCAGTGATAGTCTGAATAGACATAGCAAGAGGTGCAAAAACAATATTTGTTTTTCAACGGGAAGTGAGTAGATGTATTGAAGCAAGATAATTTTTTGCAGCCTACCAGACATTTAGAAACACATATCAGTAGATACATTTCTTAGATGATAGGAATTAAAAAAATAAAACCATTTTTTTTTTGTATTTATTCANTGAAGCAAGATATTTTTTTGCAGCCTACCAGACATTTAGAAACACATATCAGTAGATACATTTCTTAGATGATAGGAATTAAAAAAATAAAGCCATTTTTTTTTGTATTTATTTACATTCTTAACCAAATCTAAAGCCTCTAGCTCTGAGTTCATGAATAATCGAATTTATCTCTTCGCTTACAGGAAGANACATTCTTAACCAAATCTAAAGCCTCTAGCTCTGAGTTCATGAATAATCGAATTTATCTCTTCGCTTACAGGAAGATATCCACTTCACTGCAATGGAACAAACACCCGTAGTCTATCAAGCAAACAATTGGGGTCTTCAGAAAATAAGTAGCTAGACTTCACGTCACTCTTCGCAGAAAGTTCACGATACATGTCTGCATGTATGTTCTTCTGTGATGAGTAGGTTGTGAGATACCTCTGGACCACAGTACTAGGTTTGAATCCATGCTTCTTCTGTTCCAACTTCAAGTAACCCTTATCTTCAGCAACATGTTTATGCTTCTGCTTTGCAGATGTTGACACTTCATTATCATCAGTAGAGTAAGCATATTTCACATCATCACCAGCAGACTTGGAGGTCACATTTTAGTTCTCGATGTCCTAGCAGCTTTTTCTGAAAATATTTCCACAGGAGTAACATTGTTTTCCTAGTAACTTTCCAGTCGTGGAAGAAGGTACATCCATAGAGGCAAGTTCTACAGTAGGCTTCGTACAATAATCAGCTAGTGCCATCTTCATGCAAAAAAAACTGAATTTCTTTCCACAGTAGCAGCACGGGTATATACTAGATCTAGCTTTTGCTCTATATACATAGTTACTAACACATTTCATCAGTTAGATTTCAGCAATGTTTTTATGCATCCATTTTACAAGTCATTTTATTTAGTTCTTTAATCACATTACCATACTGTCACTTCCTCAACAGTTTCTTCCAGACAATTTCTTCACCCAGCTGGAACTCAGGACCACACTTAAAGCAGACAACCATTAAATAAGCACTGCGCTCATTCTTCCAGTTGGCGAGTGCCAGCCTGGCAATAGGTTCAATGTATTCTGTCATGAGTCAAGCGAAGGTGTGCTACCTTTACACGTACAAGTGTGTCTCTTTAAATGCTCGCTTCTACCAAATTTTTGCACCGCACATATCACATGTTAGTATTCCGGAGGTCGGTTTCTTCGAACATTTACTCTTTCATGTAGTCGTACACATCATACTCGATTTCACAGTGCCGACTCCTCACTGCTGNGTTTCTTCGAACATTTACTCTTTCATGTAGTCGTACACATCATACTCGATTTCACAGTGCCGACTCCTCACTGCTGACCCCTCACTGCTGACTCCTCACTGCTGACCTCTCACTACTGACCCCTCACTACAGCCCCCTCAGTGCTAACCCCTCACTGCTGACCCCTCCATGCCGACCCCTCAGTACTGACCACTCAGTGCTGCCTTCATACAGTACCGACGCCACGCAGTTCTACTAACAATAACCGGACAGTTTTCTATGGTTGCAATACTTTATATAACCATCCAGCTGGTCAAAGACGAAACTATACTGTAATTCTCTGTAGTGAGGCAGAGTGAAATCAGTGTGTGCCTATTTGCTAAGTGGATAGTACCCACTTGTTCTCAGCTCTAGATAATTAACTGAAGCCTGGGTCCAACCCGAACCCTTGGTAATGATTTCTTCTTCCTCTTGACATAACTTGCATATACTATCAAAAATAGTGCTTTCTATTGCAGATGCATAACACACAGCTACAACCGAGGTCTTGAAGGTTCTGGTATAATATTCACCATCGCGGGGCTCTGGTTTGGTATAGCTACAGTCTAGCCATATATTACACTGAGGTGCCGAAAAAACCTGTACACCTGCCTGATATCGTGTAGGGCTCCCGCGAGCATGCAGAAGTGCCGCAAGATGATGTGGCATGGACTCGATTAATGTTTGAAGGTATGCAGGAGGCATTTCACACCATGACTCCTGCAGGGCAGTCCACAAATCCATAGTAGTGCGAGGCGGCGGAGATCTCTTCTGAACAGCACGTTGCAAGGCATNTTTCTTCGAACATTTACTCTTTCATGTAGTCGTACACATCATACTCGATTTCACAGTGCCGACTCCTCACTGCTGGGGCTCTGGTTTGGTATAGTTACAGTCTAGCCATATATTACACTGAGGTGCCGAAAAAACCTGTACACCTGCCTAATATCGTGTAGGGCCCCCGCGAGCACGCAGAAGTGCCGCAAGACGACATGGCATTGACTCGACTAATGTCTGAAGGTATACAGGTGGCATTGAAATCTGCGCCAATTTGAGAAAGGGTTGCACGTCTGTTACGTTTAATGATTCTCGTCAGTCGTCGTTTGTCCCGTTCGTTCACGATCCTTTTCCGGCAGCAGCGATGACGAAGGTGTGATGTTTTACCGGATTCTTGATATTCACGGTACACTCGTGAANACAGCGATGTCGAATATTTGATGTTTTACCGGATTCCTGATATTCACGGTACACTCGTGAAATGGCCGTACGCGAAAATCCAAATTTTATCGCTACCTCGGAGATGCTATGTCCCATCTCTCGTGCGCCGACTATAACACCACGTTCAAACTCACTTAAATCTTGATAACCTGACATTGTAGCAGCAGTAACCGATCTAACAACTTTGCCAGAAGCTTGTTGTCTTATATAGGCGCTGCCGACCGCATCGCGTTACTCTGATTGGTTCCATATCTCTGTTATTTGCATACGCACGCCTATACCAGTTTTTTTTGGCTCTCCAGTGTATATTTGACAGCCCCATGCATTTCTACCTCATCGATAAGTTGGTTTATTATATTTAGTCTCATACTTGACAGGAAAGAGCAAACATCTTTAAATGTAATTGTCATATTCGGTGCAGCATAATATTTTAGAAGCCCCCTGAATGCAGGTAGTATCAGGAAAAAGAAATTAACATTATGCTTTGGCTCGCTGAGCACTGGCTTAGGATGTGTTGTACAATCAGATGATGTATCAGGTGTGATATCTGATATACTATTAGTGCCAGCTTGTGAGCAATTATGCTACTTACAAAGTTTTAAATGTAAATGTAATTCGTCAACACGTGCATATGTTCTTCGACACTTATCACATCGATATGTCATATGTATGGTGCTCCTCACACATGTACTTTTTTCATGTCTCGTTACGTCGTATACATATGTAAACATCTTATCACAATAGTGGCATGGATGTATTGGCAGGAACAAAGAACTGCTCTCAACATTTGTAGATGAATCCTCACATTTATTTGGTAATCTTCGCAGACATCGCTTGGGGGGCAATGCAGGGAGGCACTTACACATTGCAAGATGTCTTTTCAAGGTGCTACGATGTCCAAATATTGATTTACACTTTTTGCATGTGAACATAGTACGACATGCGTTCTGATAACAAACAGCTTCATGCTGTCTTCAGTTGTTTATGTTAGAAAAGGTCTTCTTGCAGTAGCGACACAAATAACTTTCCTGAATATTTTCCATCTTCGAAAAAGAGCACGTTCTCTGCAGCTGCTGTTCACTATTCGTGGACCAAATAGAGCAACTTAGCTGGCTAGAATATCCTGTCGTTTTATAAACNTCTGCAGCTGCTGTTCACTATTCGTGGACCAAATAGAGCAACTTAGCTGGCTAGAATATCCTGTCGTTTTATAAACCACGACATTGCAGCGTCAACCAGACACGAGGATTGGGGGAAGCGCGTGTAACATATGAAACCATGACATACATGAAAAATAAATAAATTGGATTATACAGTATAATAAAAGTGCAACAAATAATAAAATCTGCTTAGATCACGATTTCGTATCGAACCTCTGGTATAAAAAAATATCCCATAGTTTCACAGTCCATAATAGTGATATCAGTGTTGCTGTTGCGTAGAGAATTTTAGTAAAACGTCAGAATGTCCGGCAACAGGAAAAGAACATATGTTCACAAAGACCAAACTCAAAAATATTCTACAATATGTCAAGTGCAGTACACTATTTACCACCAGTGATAATTTGAAGACGCATTTTACGACATGTAAAGGTTGTGTTCCTTTGCTTACCGCTAAACATCACGCATTTAAACCATTGGTCATACGAAGAGACGACGACACTGCTACGTATTGATANCTTTGCTTACTGCTAAACATCACGCATTTAAACCATTGGTCATACGAAGAGACGACGACACTGCTACGTATTGATGAACACATATAAAAATAAATGTAAAGGAAACTAGTCATAAACTCCTACCAGCCGATGCATATTGTGCGAGCAACGAANAACACATATAAAAATAAATGTAAAGGAAACTAGTCATAAACTCCTACCAGCCGATGCATATTGTGCGAGCAACGAACACTGTACGTTATGTTAGTCCAAAACAATTATGGTCGCTAAGTACGAGAGCAATAAGGTTGTCACTGCTACGCACTGAAGCTAGAAGACATAAAAAAAGGAAATAATTTATAAACCCATACCAACCAACACGTATTGCACAAGTGACGAGCACTGTACATCGCATCAGTCGTTGCTAGACAAGACTATGCGTCTGAAAACTGACGTGGAAGCTTTGGTTTGTACAGCAGAATTCCAAAAGATTTTTCCCCCAATTTCCCTCCGAAAGAGCTACGCTACAGTACAGAGAGACACGAATTCCGCTACCAACCAACGCATAATGTGCGCGCATCGAGCAACGTACGTAGCATTAGGCTAAAATTCAATACTATGGCAGAGTCGAGAAGCAGGGGGAGCGGCAAGGTATCACATGAACACTCTGAGAAAATCCATTTGCCTCATTCACAACAGCAGGAAACATGACATCAAGCAATCATGACCTTGACCTTGGATAACATCATGCATCCTTGACCTTCACCTGACCTTAGATAATGCCATACGACCTTGACCTTTGACCACCATCTCGAACAAAATATATTGCTTAAACACAAAAAATCGAAGGTCTTATGAGCAGTTCTTTGCTCCTGCCAAGACATCCGTGCAACCATTGTGACGATACGTTTACATATGCATATAACGCAAGGATACATGAAAAAAAATATTGTGTGAGGAGCACCATTCGTATCACATATCGATGTAATGCGTGTCGAAGAATTGATGCACATGTTGACGATTTAAAAACACATTTGAAACTTTGTAAGTCGCAAAAATTGCTCTCAAGCTGACACTTATAGTACTCGTGTTAGGTTGACTCTGCGATGTGGTGGTTTAAAAANAGTCGCAAAAATTGCTCTCAAGCTGACACTTATAGTACTCGTGTTAGGTTGACTCTGCGATGTGGTGGTTTAAAACAGGTGAGAATAGGCTGGCCAGCTCAGTTGCTACTCAGACTGCGAAGAGTGAACATCGGCTGTGGATAATGTGCTCTTATTCGACGGTGGAAAATATTCAGGATAGTTATTTGTGAATGTTGGAATGTTAGGCAAATTAACCATCTCTAAAACCCTAAATTAAAATAATAGTGAGTGCAAATATAAGTTTTTAGGCTAAATTATTGACATAACATAAATTAAATTATTATTTATTGATGTAATTTACACAAACAGAAAATTTTCAATAATTTTTATAATAATTCTTATGTGTACATTTTTACTACTTGTTTATATACGCAAACGTGCATGTAAATAGCCCACACGGTCGTTTTCCAGATCCAAAATACAGCTACACAATATCTGGTAGCATTGTGTTACGAAATTACAAAGGCGAGCCATTTTTAACTCCAATGTGAACACAGCTACAATTTTATAAACACTGTTGTTACAGATTTAACGCAAATTTAACACGTGAGCCCTACGTTAACTTCAGGGCCGTGCACAGCATATAAATTGTGGATGGTGAAAAAAAAAAATTTCGCCCCATCCTCAAAAAATAATTATTACCCACATAACATTAATTATTCAATAAAAAAACGTGTTTATATTTAATATAATGGCAATAACTTGCAATTACCTCTTCTCTTATATTTATTTTTACTTTTTTATTACACACTCTTTCAATTTTTAGCCTATTATACACGATTTCGCCCCCTTTCAGCGATTCGTGGGAAGCCAGGCTACTCAACCCCCCCCCCCCCCNTGATTAACTTCAATATGAATCGGCCTTTAGCCACCCAGTGATTCTGTTTATTACACAAACATAACCCCAAGAGGGTGGGTCTGTGAGTCAATAAGTTTTTTTTTTTTTTTTTTTTTTTTTGTAGTTTCGCGAGCTCCCATTCATCCTGCAGCACTTCGTGTTCATGCTGTGCAAAACCTAGATTTGCTCACTTGTAGTCCGTGCAAACAGGAATCTTATTTATATATAACCCTAGACCTTTGTACTTAGCGTTGCAGACCTTCATCCACGTTTTTCACTTCTGAAACATGCGATGTTACGTCATACTCATTCACAGTATGTAATAGTGAGCTGTTTTGCTGGCGTTATCTTCACTGCAGCTTGGGTGTTTGTTGTGTTGTAGCGGTTGCCACAGCTTCGCTAAATTACGATTATTTGCCATGCATTAACACTGAAACTAGATTTATAGCATATGGAATCTCTTAAAGGTCTAAACATGTTTAGCATACAGATTTATNAGATTTGCTCACTTGTAGTCCGTGCAAACAGGAATCTTATTTATATATAACCCTAGACCTTTGTACTTAGCGTTGAAGACCTTCATCCACGTTTTTCACTTCTGAAACATGCGATGTTACGTCATACTCATTCACAGTATGTAATAGTGTGCTGTTTTGCTGGCGTTATCTTCACTGCAGCTTGGGTGTTTGTTGTGTTGTAGCGGTTGCCACAGCTTCGCTAAATTACGATTATTTGCCGTGCATTAACACTGAAACTAGATTTATAGCATATGGAATCTCTTAAAGGTCTAAACATGTTTAGCATACAGATTTATNTGCATTAACACTGAAACTAGATTTATAGCATATGGAATCTCTTAAAGGTCTAAACATGTTTAGCATACAGATTTATGAACATATCTTTGGCTTCCACTCTAGTCACGCGACAGAACTAAATTTGAGATATTCCTGCATTTTATAGAGGTATGTTAGCAACCTGGTTGAGAAATAAGATCGGATCGAAAAACGCTTTTGGAAAAGAAATGTTAACCGTGGATTATTTATTTTTTTCACTGCTGAAACGAACTCGCCTGCAAAAAGTAGCTTAGTTACATGAAATCGTAAACGAGGCTTGGTTTCTTCATGTGAATAATTTTGCTTAGTTTCCTCATAAAATGGCCCAAAGAAAGACTGCCTTCTACTTTAATTCGATAGGATATAACGGAAACCAAGAAGCAAGTAAGAGATTGTTACCGAAGAAGATAACTCAAAGTTTAANTTTAATTCGATAGGATATAACGGAAACCAAGAAGCAAGTAAGAGATTGTTACCGAAGAAGATAACTCAAAGTTTAAGAAATAAGTCATTGGTCCCACACCTGTTGTATACGGACCAATTTTTGAGTGTCCATGATAGACTGGGGTGAGTTAATAGCAGCCAGTACATTCCAGAANCCTGTTGTATACGGACCAATTTTTGAGTGTCCATGATAGACTGGGGTGAGTTAATAGCAGCCAGTACATTCCAGAATTTATCCACTTTTTAATGACATGGTGTATTGCCATATTGCAAAATTCGTCCTAAATAATATGGGATTATTTGCGGGCTCCAGTTTTTTTTACAACTTACACCCATTGCCATAGAAATGTGTGAACCAAGAAGAAACAGTTGTATTCAAATGAAAATTTATTTGAGTCAAGGTACAGACAAGAGAAGTAATTACAATATGATTGGCATCAGGACAATGTTCCACTCACCTGTGGCACAGAAGAATTGTACCTATTAGTACCTCGTCAGACCGCCTCGTACCTGGATGAACGCGTCGATATAATCGGGCACGAAATCAAACAAACGCCATTTGTTATCCTGCGGCACATTTGATCGTAGCTGTTGTAAAAATGCCCCAAATCACAGATAATTTGAAATGGAGGAAGCTGGCATCATCTCTAGTTTCTCGAATGTTCAAGCGACAAGTAAGGTAAGCGGGCAGGTCAAAAACGTTTTTAAACATGACATAAACACCCTAGGAACCTGGTGTTTGTGCGGGCGAGCGTTGTCTTGATAGAAACTGGCTCCTGGGCACTCGGTCGGTAAAGATAACTCATGAATCCACCGGATGTCCTCAACATATTGCTGTGAATTCAGTGACCCTCGTGCCACTGCCAGTGACGAAAGAAGATCATATGCGATAGTTTCCCAGTCAATCGCGCTAGTTGTACGGGATATGTGCGTTATAATGTGAGGCGGGAATTGTAAGGCTCCCATGCGGTCCTACAAAATTTGGCACAGCGGTAATACATTCCCAGGGAAAGGCGTGATTATTTTCTTAAAGACAGTGCATCGGCAATCTGTAGCATTCTACGTTGCTCTCTGCTGACTCCACTGCAAACGACGCGGACGTTTGAGTTGTTAATGACATAACATGCAAAGGTAGTCGGGATAGCAGATTTTCTGTTGTATGGGTTTGTAAATGCTTCTCGTAGACCTACGGCGATCTAGAGAAGCTACTCCCCATACGATTCGCTGGATGGTGGATATAGTAGGGGAGCATATATATAATTTCGTGGCAGCTTTCGTGAAGAAATTGTGGGAGTCGTTTTGTTTTGTCATAAACTACCTCAGCATGCATAATTGTGATGGTGGAAATTCATATTCTAGGGCACCTGGCGTCCTGGCAGGGAGTCGGGAGCAAAAATAACATCGGAATNTTGTGATGGTGGAAATTCATATTCTAGGGCACCTGGCGTCCTGGCAGGGAGTCGGGAGCAAAAATAACATCGGAATGTCAGAACACTAGAAAATTAATAGGAATGCAAGAGTATTAAAAGTCGAGGTGGAATGATAGAGCAGGAGTGGAAAAAGGGAAATTCCAAAAGAAAAAATGAAATCCAAGATGGCTGATATTGGCGAGGAATAACAGAGCAGGAGGTTTCGGCGTGACGTCATTCAATATGGCCGCCATGGCTCCCGGCGTCCAGTCAGGATGCCAGATGCGCNAGAGCAGGAGTGGAAAAAGGGAAATTCCAAAAGAAAAAATGAAATCCAAGATGGCTGATATTGGCGAGGAATAACAGAGCAGGAGGTTTCGGCGTGACGTCATTCAATATGGCCGCCATGGCTCCCGGCGTCCAGTCAGGATGCCAGATGCGCTAGAATCAGCATTTTCCTACTACTGTTGCGTTTAATTGTAGTGATGTCATCAAAATGTCTGACCTCAAAATGTTAGAATCGTACATAAGTTCGTTATTTCTTGATGGAATTGTGTTGGTAATATCTCGTTTTAAAGAATACTTTAAACTCTACAAAAAGTGTTATTGGCCTTTTTATGCTCAACAAGTGGTTTCTAATATAAAATAATATTATATTACTTGACCTCAATTGTGTAGTTATAAGGCGATCACTATAACTTTATGTCAGTTTAAGTGAAGAAAAGTTGCCATGGGTTTTTAATAATGATGCACTACCTGTAGATTAACTACTCCTGTAGTTGACCCATCTACAGGATAGTGTATAGTTTTAGTGGTGTTATGAAAATTGCATCATTTCAATGACAGTCTCTGTAAAAGGTTAACTAATAATATTTTTGTTATTTATTGACTGAATTCATAACCTGAAGTCTTATTTTAAAGGTAATGATGTGAACTACAAAAAGCCAGTTGAGTTGAGATATTTGGGTGGCTCTTAACAACGAGGTATTGAAGCCGATGAGGGTGAAATGAGGTGAGAATGGAGCAGTGCCTGAATACAAGGACAAGGGAAACGGGAGATCCCCGAGAAAACTCGCCGATCAGCGGCATCGTCTGGCACGATTTCCACTTATGAAAAGCCGGGAGTGACCCAGCCAGGGATTGAACTCACTTCCCCCTAAGCAAGCGGTTAAGTCTAACCGCTCAGCCACCCTGGCTTCTTAAAATATACGTAGTTTCCCTATTGAGTTTTTCAATTATTATTATTGCTACTGTATAATGTAAAGTTAATTTTAAAAGTTAGTTATGCAGTAGGTTTTCGCTGTATAACTGAGGGGTTTCAAGGTAAACGTTTTGTAACTTTGAGGCATTGTTGCTATATAGTAAACTTTTATGTAACTTTGGTTTTATTGTAAAATACTTATGTCAGTTTTTGATGACCGTTGGTGGTCGGTATTGTAGCCGACCTCCCGTAGCGCAGTCGGTTGGTGCGCCGTCGGTCTGCGATGCAGGAGGTACTGGGTTCGAATCCTAGATAAGGCATGGGTGTTAGTTTAAGTTAGGTCATACGTTAGTTTGTAAGCCGCCCCCTTATAAGAATTCAGGCGTAACACCGGGGGGAATCTTTTAAACCTTATCCAATCCAATCAGTATTGGACATTTCAATTGGGAATTCTAAACGAATACAGACAGAAAAGGAAGCCCTTCTCTTTCACTTGGCAAACTCAACCTCAAATATAATATTCCTAACACTACACGACGGCGGGAGGGTCTCTAATTCTGTTGGAAACGGTATCCAGCTGAAGTAGGTAGCGACGGAGTTACTGGCTCATGTGTCGGCAAGCTTCATCCACTGTAGGCCTAGTTTGAATATGTGCCTGAATAAATGTACGTTGGTGGAAATCTTGAGGTCGCTACCTCTTGCACCACTATTAGCAACAGCGAAGTGACTTAGTAGCAAAAACTCTAAAGGTTTTCCAAAAATTATTAAATCTGACAGAGAAGATGATTTCACATAACATAACTAAAATAGTGATTATATATACACATAAACATATACACTTATTTTTTCTTTATATAATCATGGAGACTGGTTACATCAAGGAAAAAATCCCTATTTTGCTTGCAGCTATTGAATATATATATATATATTTTTTTCTTTTTTTTCAAAAAAGGTGCAATGAGATTTATTTGCATACTATTAACTACTGTTTACAAACCATATAACGTACTTGTTTTTCTTTCAAATGACAGCTCCTTAAATTGAAATGTACCGTTTTTAAATTGGTTAATAAATAACATAAATATTTATAGTTACCATTATGCAATGACTGTCATTGAAATGGTACCATCTTCATGACACCACCAAAACTATACTCCACTCTGAATTTGGTGTCACCACGAAAGTACTTAATCTACAAGTAATGCAGGACTGTTAAAATCCAGTCACGCTGTTTCTCCACTAAATCTGGCATTAAATTTTTATTTTTTTCTAAAATTGCACTATTTTGGTGAAATGCTTAATTTTTTTGTTATCTTAGTAACTATTAGTGTTAGCATAAAAAGTGTAAGAATACTTTTATAAAGCTCAAACTATTCTGTAAAACGAGACCTTGCAAATTAAAATCTGAGATAAATAAAGGACATATGATCATTTTTAACTTTTTGAGGCAGCCATTTTGATTATGTCATAGAAGTGAAACGCAACGGAATGTGGAGTGGCACCAATGAAATTATTCATACAAAGGTAGTTTATGATGAAAGAAAAACCATTCCCAATATTTCTTCACGAAAACTACCAAGGAGCACATTTTTTCTACATATGCTCCTTTAATAATAAGGAAGCCGCTGACTGTCCATGCCGTCTGAAGATCAAACGGTCTTCCTTCCTGGTGTCAGAAACGTCCAGAACCGGTCCATCCTGTATGCATACCTTCATGTTTTCATTGCCACCAATAAACTTTACTATTAAGTCCGGACTGCGCAAGGAACGGGTAATTTGAAGAGTCGTTCACTTTACCTTTTACAATCCTATCATCTTACTTATCTCAAACTCCATCGGTTGTTCGCACGGCAGTCTAGTGTATCTTCTGGGCATAATTATCACTCATTATTCACGCTTGACAAGTATCTTGCATGTCACACCATATTCACTGGTCTAAGGACTGTTGGCGTATATCTCACGAAGAGCGACTCTAGCGTCTTCGTACGAAGTATGATATTTTATTGTTGGAATACAAATATTTTTTGATTACGAAAATTGAGTGTATTCGTGGATAAACGTATTTACAATCAGCATACAACAGATTCAAAAAGCAAATATTTTCACAAAATAATACATACATTTACAACAAAAACTACACATTCTTAGGTCAAGATGTACACCACAATGAAAATGGTACAGTCTGTATATGTCCTGACCTTGAAGGGCATGTGTGGACAGTTAGTACCTAGTGTGAAGACCACATTTCTTTTTCATCTCCTTAAGCTCATCTGGCATANAAGGGCATGTGTGGACAGTTAGTACCTAGTGTGAAGACCACATTTCTTTTTCATCTCCTTAAGCTCATCTGGCATAGAACGAACCAATCTTTCACAATAAGAGGGCTCAATCTTATCCCATTCTGTTCGATGGGAACTTCTGAGGTCATTCCGGTTAGAAATGGGATGTTTGCGGATGTTTTATTTTAACACACTCCCCAAATGTTAAAATGACATTGATGTCTAGGGTCTGTGGAGGGGTATCGAGTACATGGGGGCAATTATAGAGTAACCACATGCATACCTTATGGGCCTTATGTTACGAGTCGTTGTCCTGGTAGAACGTGAAACAATCCCACAAACCTTATTTATCTGCTCACGATATCAGTTATTTTCTTAATATGTCCAAATACACATCTTGAGACATAGTANCCACAAACCTTATTTATCTGCTCACGATATCAGTTATTTTCTTAATATGTCCAAATACACATCTTGAGACATAGTGCTATCTATGAAATCACACCCGAAGCCATCATACAACACCATACCATCAGGGACCCACCCTCATGTTTCACTGTCGGCCGAATATTTCTTTCTGCAAGCTCTGTGTTTGGCTTACGCCAGATACTGACCTTCCCATCCGATTCAAACATATTGCATTTACTTTTATCGGTAAATATAACTGTTTTCCAGTAGTCAAACGATTTATCAGTGTTAATTGTGGCTGATGTATGGCTTATTGCGNTGTGATGGTGGAAATTCATATTCTAGGGCACCTGGCGTCCTGGCAGGGAGTCGGGAGCAAAAATAACATCGGAATATCAGAACACTAGAAAATTAATCGGAATGCAAGAGTATTGAAAGTCGAGGTGGAATGATAGAGCAAGAGTGGAAAAAGGGAAATTCCAAAAGAAAAAATGAAATCCAAGATGGCTGACATTGGCGAGGAATAACAGAGCAGGAGGTTTCGGCGTGACGTCATTCAATATGGCCGCCATGGCTCCCGGCGTCCAGTCAGGATGCCAGATGCACTAGAATCAGCATTTTCCTACTACTGTTGCGTTTAATTGTAGTGATGTCATCAAAATGTCTGGCCTCAAAATGTTAGAATCGTACATAAGTTCGTTATTTCTTGATGGAATTGTGTTGGTAATATCTCGTTTTAAAGAATACTTTAAACTCTACAAAAAGTGTTATTGGCCTTTTTATGCTCAACAAGTGGTTTCTAATATAAAATAATATTATATTACTTGACCTCAATTGTGTAGTTATAAGGCGATCACTATAACTTTATGTCAGTTTAAGTGAAGAAAAGTTGCCATGGGTTTTTAATAATGATGCACTACCTGTAGATTAACTACTCCTGTAGTTGACCCATCTACAGGGTAGTGTATAGTTTTGGTGGTGTTATGAAAATTGCATCATTTCAATTACAGTCTCTGTAAAAGGTTAACTAATAATATTTTTGTTATTTATTGACTGAATTCATAACCTGAAGTCTTATTTTAAAGGTAATGATGTGAACTACAAAAAACCAGTTGAGTTGAGATATTTGGGTGGGTCTTAACAACGAGGTCTTGAGAGCCGATGTGGGTGAAATGAGGTGAGAATAGAGCAGTGCCTGAATACAAGGACAAGGGAAACGGGAGATCCCCGAGAAAACTCGCCGATCAGCGGCATCGTCCGGCACGATTCCCACTTGTGAAAAGCCGGGAGTGACCCAGCCAGGGATTGAACCCGCTTCCCCCATGCAAGCGGTTAAGTCTAACCGCTCAGTCACCCTGGCTTCTTAAAATATACGTAGTTTCCCTATGGAGTTTTTCAATTATTATTATTGCTACTGTATAATGTAAAGTTAATTTCAAAGTTAGTTATGCCGTAGGTTTTCGCTGTATAACTGGGGGGTTTCAAAGTAATCGTTTTGTAACTTTGAGGCATTGTGCTATATAATAAAATTTTATACAACTTTGGTTTTATTGTAAAATACTTATGTCAGTTTTTGAAGACCGTTGATGGTCGGTATTTAGCCGACCTCCCGTAGCGCAGTCGGTTGGTGCGCCGTCGGCCTGCGATGCGGGAGGTATTGGGTTAGAATCCTAGGTAAGGCATGGGTGTTAGTTTAAGTCAAGTCATATGTTAGTTTGTAAGCCGCCCCCTGATAAGAATTCAGGCGTAACACTGGGGGAAAGCTATTAAACCTTATCCAATCAGTATTGGATATTATAATTGGGAATTCTAAACGAATATAGACAGGAAAGGAAGTCCTTCTCTTTCACTTGGCAAACCCAACCTCAAATATAATATTCCTAACACCACACGACGGCGGGAGGGTCTCTAATTCTGTTGGAAACGGTATCCAGCTGAAGGAGGTAGCGACGGAGTTACTGGCTCATGTGTCGGCAAGCTACATCCACAGTACGCCTAGTTTGCATATGTGCCTGAATAAAAGTACGTTGTTGGAAATCTTGAGATCGCTCCCGCCTTCACCACTATTAGCAACAGCGAAATGACTTAGTAGCAATAACTCTAAAAGTTTTCCAGAAATTATTAGATCGGACAGAGAAGATGATTCCACATAACATAACTAAAATAGTGATTATATATACATATAAACATATACACTTATTTATTCTTTATATAATCATGGAGACTGGTTACATCAAGGAAAAAATCCCTATTTTGCTTGCAGCTATTGAATATCTTTTTTTCTTTCTTTTTTTCAAAAAAGGCGCAATGAGATTTATTTGCGTACTATTAACTACTGTTTACATACCATATAACGTACTTGTTTTTCTTTCAAATGACAGTTCTTTAAATTTAAATGTACACTTTTGAAATTAGTTAATAAATAACATAAATATTTATAGTTACCATTATGCAATGACTCTCATTGAAATGGTACCATCTTCATGACACCACCAAAACTATACTCCACTCTGAATTTGGTGTCACCACGGAAGTACTTAATCTACAAGCAATGCAGGATTGTTAAAATCCAGTCACGCTGTTTCTCCACTAAATCTGCCATTAAATTTTGATTTTTTTCTAAAATCGCACTATTTTGGTGAAATGCTTAATTTTTTTGTTATCTTAGTAACTATTAGTTTTAGCATAAAAAGTGTAAGAATACTTTTATAAAGCTCAAAATGTTCTGTAAAATGAGACCTTGCAAATTAAAATATGCAGATAAATAAAGAACATATGATCATTTTTAACTTTTTGAGGCAGCCATTTTGATTATTTCATAGAAGTGAAACGCAACGGAATGTGGAGTGGCACCAATGAAATCATTCATACTAAAGTAGTTTACGATGAAACAAAACTATTCCCAATATTTCTTCACGAAAACTACCAAGGAGCACATTTTTTCTACATATGCTCCTTTAACAATAAGGAAGTCGCTGACTCTGTCCATGCCGTCTAAAGATCAAACGGTCTTCCTTCCTGGTGTCAGAATCGTCCAGAACCGGTCCATCCTGTATGCATACCTTCATGTTTTCATTTCCACTAATAAACTTTACTATTAAGTCCGGACTGCGCAAGAAACGGGTAATTTGAAGAGTCGTTCTCTTTACCTTTCGCAATCCTATCATCTTACTTATCTCAAACTCCATCAGTTGTTCGCACGGTAGTCTAGTGTACCTTCTGGACATAATTATCACTCATTATTCACGCTTGACAAGTATCTTGCATGTCACACCATATTCACTGGTCTAAGGACTGTTGGCGTATATCTCACGAAGAGCGACTCTAGCGTCTTCGTACGAAGTATGATATTTTATTGTTGGAATACAAATATTTTTTGATTACGAAAATTGAGTGTATTCGTGGATAAACGTATTTACAATCATCATACAACAGATTCAAAAAGCAAATATTTTCACAAAATAATACATACATTTACAACAAAAACTACACATTCTTAGGTCAAGATGTACACCACAATGAAAATGGTACAGTCTGTATATGTCCTGACCTTTAAGGGCATGTGTGGACAGTTAGTACCTAGTGTGAAGACCACATTTCTTTTTCATCTCCTTAAGCTCATCTGGCATAGAACGAACCAATCTTTCACAATAAGAGGGCTCAATCTTATCCCATTCTGTTCGATGGGAACTTCTGAGGTCATTCCGGTTAGAAATGGGATGTTTGCGGATGTTTTATTTTAACACACTCCCCAAATGTTGAAATGACATTGATGTCTAGGGTCTGTGGAGGGGTATCGAGTACATGGGGGCAATTATAGAGTAACCACATGCATACCTTATGGGCCTTATGTTACGAGTCGTTGTCCTGGTAGAACGTGAAACAATCCCACAAACCTTATTTATCTGCTCACGATATCAGTTATTTTCTTAATATGTCCAAATACACATCTTGAGACATAGTACTATCTATGAAATCACACCCGAAGCCATCATACAACACCATACCATCAGGGACCCACCCTCATGTTTCACTGTCGGCCGAATATTTCTTTCTGCAAGCTCTGTGTTTGGCTTACGCCAGATACTGACCTTCCCATCCGATTCAAACATATTGAATTTACTTTCATCGGTAAATATAACTGTTTTCCAGTAGTCAAACGATTTATCAGTGTTATCTGTGGCTGATGTATGGCTTATTGCGNATCGGTAAATATAACTGTTTTCCAGTAGTCAAACGATTTATCAGTGTTATCTGTGGCTGATGTATGGCTTATTGCGCGCTACTCGACCATTTAAGTCCTCTCTACGAAGGACTCTCCTCACGGTTTCTGGACAGGCTTTTTTCCCCAAGACGACTTCTGCTTCCTTGGCACACTTGTGCTTCCTTGGAACGTTTTGGTGCACTTAATGCGGGATTCTTCTTTATTTGACGTCGAATCCATCGCTCGTCTGATGCAGTAAATATTTCTCTGGACCTATGCTTTTCTTTCTTCTCTATTCTTCTGTACTGATGAAAGCGACGAATTATATTTTTATAAGTAGAATTATTGCGATTCGCAATTTTGCCGATTTCGTGCAGCGATTTACCCCTTTGGTAATACATAATTACCAGCTTCCTCACCGCCACAAACGTCTGACCTCTTTCACGTTCCATGTTGATCTACGAAAGCTTACTTGAATATAATACTTGCCTTCATGCGTTCAGTATGCGTGAGCCCGACATGGCACGCCTGGTAGTCTAATTGGGGGGGGGGGGCATGTATTCGGTAGTATACCACTTTCACTGTGGTGTTCAATCAGCAGTTGTCTTAGTTTTTTTTTTTTCATTTTATGCAGATATAATAATAGAAATGACGCGTATCTTCATAGATCCTAAAAGCTGGATATGTAATGCATTAAATGAACTAAGTTACCAGTAATTTTAATTAAGAGAGACTATTCATTTTCACTCTAATGCCAGTCCGTACTAGGTGTACCACTTTCACTGTGAGTCACATGTCCTTGTGCCATCGCATGAAATATAAATCCTTTGTATGTCATTCAACGATTTGCCAATTTATCAACTTTCAAATTTACTAAATGAGTTTTTAGGATACGCAATTTTTTATGGCAACTGGTGTATTTTAGTTAGAACTTCAAAACGCTTTTAGAAGACTTGCTGATATTTTGAGTCTAAATTACTAAAACACAGTCAATTGTGGAATAACGAGGGTATTCTGATAGACACTATAGATGATTTGTACATATGAGTAAGTATGTAAAATATTTGCGATATGGAAATTTATCATTTTACTTTATATCAGTTTTCTAATCGACTTTCCTTATTATTATTTTTTTTCAGTTAAGTGATTTCTTCCACACTAAGAGCGTTGGGTCTTGTATAGTAGCAACACTGCCTCGCATCAGAATGCCATGAGTTCGATCTCTAGTATTGGCGCAATTCTATAAAGTGAACATTCCCAGTTCTCCCGAGACAGTGCATTAGCCCAATGACTAAAAGCGCGTTAGAATGATTTTCGTCTTCTGCGCGAGTCCTCAACTTTGGCTCACGAACTGCCGTAACTGTCAAAGTCGCGTGTCCAAACGACGACTTGCCTTTTATCTAAGTTTGATTTAACAACAAAACCGCGTTTAAATAATATTGCTCACGACTTGGTTGTATCGTTGTTGCGTTACAACTCGGTCAGAAGAAGTACACTATACACTAACATTTGGAATCACATTTTTATATAAACACTGTGATAACATTAGTCCTACCACGTGGTGCAGACTGCTATAATGGAAAAAGAGCTGTTCGGTGTTACGACATAGAGATGGTTACTATGCAGCTCTCGTGAGCCCTCTACCCCATTGTCTCGCTATGGAATAGCGCTGAACGAGATAACGTAGTGGTAAACCTTCGGATTCACATTCAGGAGGACCTGTGCTCGATTCCCGGTGTGGCCATCCTGATTTCGGCTTTTCGTGATTTCCCAAAATCACTCAGGCTAATGCTGGGATGGTTCCTTACTACAGGCCATGACCAATTCCTTCCCGGTTCCTGCTTCTCTGAACAACTTGCTCTGTCGACGAGACGTTGAGCCCCACCTACCTACTTCTACGGATTAACGTCACTGCATAGATAGAAACAACAACAATTATTATTCTTCTGCTTAGTGATACAAACGACATGCCATTTTTCAACTCCGAAATAGAAATAGGTCTTAGCGGAAAGTGTCGATGTAATTAATATGGTGTTTCCAAGCAAAATATTAGATAACGGTCCATACATCAGCATTGATAAACCACTTTCATACCCGGATATTTGATAATTGTAAATATACCAACGCACGAAATTGCAAAATTTCTGTTCTGTTGTAACGATTTTTCTTTTGCGTCGGTATATAGTTTCTTTCTAAAACCGAGTTTTTTTTTTTTTTAAATAAAAACAAAACCAATTTCGCAACACCTCTCTTAAGTGAAAAAACAGTGCCGACCAGAGTGATTTTAAAAACCTGAAGTATCCTTGTGGAAAATGAAAGGTAAACACTGTCGCATCTAGAACAGAATATGAAGTATAAGCCCAATTAATTTTCATCCTGTCTACATTGATATCAATTTGTAAACAAATACGCGTTAGTAGAATGATAATGCAGATACACCTGCAGGAATATGGGGTGCGGGACCTGGGTGAGCTGCCGCTATCATGGATGACGTCACGGTGGACCTCGCGCTCTGCATTCCATGTAAACACACACCAATTTGATTTTATCCCTTGTAATTTGACCTTTTTCTCCTCAGAATTTCCCTTTTCCGCCAAAGGCANAACACACACCAATTTGATTTTATCCCTTGTAATTTGACCTTTTTCTCCTCAGAATTTCCCTTTTCCGCCAAAGGCAGCCCTTTTGATTAGTATCGTCTGCTGTAGGTGGCCATATTTGTTGTTCCTGAATCCTCCGCCAGGCATCGCAGCCTTCTTTAATTACCGTGCACGCCACCAGAGTGTGCCGATCTCAAGTTCTACTGCTCACGGATAGGAACGCTGGTATTGGCTGGTATCGCCACGACCATCTTGTTTTGGTTCTCTTGCTGCCTGCTAGGGTGCGCTGGCGTCGGTCATTTTAGTTCCGCGAGATTGAACTGCCGGTCCTTGGCTGAGTAGGCAGACGCCTTGACCACGAGACCACCGGAGTATCTAAGTATAAGGAGCGTTTTAAATGTCGAATACATACAAGATGGCGCCTAACGTTGTCACCCCCCCCCCAAAATTTCAGGAACGGTTGCAGATCACGAAATGCGGTTTTTGCTAAATGAAATTACGTACGGAGGCAAGCAATATGCCGCAAAGTGACTATTCGTAACACGAGTATGAACAGTAAAAAATTAAACCACATATGTTTTTTCCCCTGGAAATATATATTTATTTTAATGGCATCTGAAAGTATGTTCAAAGAGGAATTCAGTCATTTAGCATATGCAATGGAAAAACACAGAAACGCCAATAAATAACGTGCAATTATTATTAAGAAAAGTGGGCCGGTAGCATGGGGCAGTTAACCTGTAACCACAGCTGTAAACAAGCAACATGCGCCGTTACCTATCCTGGCGGGACCTCTTATAAGCATATTTTGCAATCATTTCCTAACTTTTTAAAATATAGCCACCAAATTCATATTATAGACATCACCCCTGATGNATCATTTCCTAACTTTTTAAAATATAGCCACCAAATTCATATTATAGACATCACCCCTGATGAAAATCAGGGTGTTATGGCAAGTGTGCCTTCAGCTCTCTTATAATCATAGTTGGCTGCCATTTTCCATCCGCTGGAGCTATAACCGCCAAATTCATATCATAGATATCGCCCCTGATGACGATCAGGGTGGTAGACCAAATATGCCTTAACCCCTCTTATAAGAATAGTTGACCAACAAAGAAAAATGTCACACGGGGTTGCATTTGAATACTTTTTTTCCTTGAAATAATTTCTACAATTTGTTTAATTTTCCTGCAATTTATCAGTGAACTATTAAGAGATGATAAGAGCAATTCTGAGAAGGTTTTTCATAAAGCTCTATTGTTGAATTGGGTGGCTTTATAATCCGTGTATCATAAACAAACTATCGTAAGTATAAATAGGAATTTTTCCAGTTTTGCATTTTTTAATACATATCTCTTCACTGCATAGGACAAAGCCACTCACTAATAATCGAACACAGCTATTGATATACTAACCAGTATGTGGATGGTTTAAGTATGATGTAGGTGCAACATTCACTGTTTTCTCACTANGAAAATCAGGGTGTTATGGCAAGTGTGCCTTCAGCTCTCTTATAATCATAGTTGGCTGCCATTTTCCATCCGCTGAAGCTATAACCGCCAAATTCATATCATAGATATCGCCCCTGATGACGATCAGGGTGGTAGACCAAATATGCCTTAACCCCTCTTATAAGAATAGTTGACCAACAAAGAAAAATGTCACACGGGGTTGCATTTGAATACTTTTTTTCCTTGAAATAATTTCTACAATTTGTTCAATTTTCCTGCAATTTATCAGTGAACTATTAAGAGATGATAAGAGCAATTCTGAGAAGGTTTTTCATAAAGCTCTATTGTTGAATTGGGTGGCTTTATAATCCGTGTATCATAAACAAACTATCGTAAGTATAAATAGGAATTTTTCCAGTTTTACATTTTTTAATACATATCTCTTCACTGCATAGGACAAAGCCACTCACTAATAATCGAATACAGCTATTGATATACTAACCAGTATGTGGATGGTTTAAGTATGATGTAGGTGCAACATTCACTGTTTTCTCACTANACAGCTATTGATATACTAACCAGTATGTGGATGGTTTAAGTATGATGTAGGTGCAACATTCACTGTTTTCTCACTATCTACCCTTCGAAGAAGTTCCACTTATTTTGCGGTAGGATTATGCAAGAATGAACATCTCCGTGGCGTTTGCAGGCTGTTACGCCTGGCTTCCAACTGACGCAAAGTAAACCGTATCGAGTCATTATGATGCAAACATCTCTAAACCTTACTTTTTTTATTTTAAGCTCATATTTATCAAAAAAAATGTTCTGCAGGATGTACTCCACATGCTTGTAAAATAATTAAAATTTTTGAAGTCAAATGAATTTAGAACACATGTTAATCCTTGAGAGTTTTGAGAAACTTGAGATAGCCCCTCTATTTCTGCTCAACATTATACGCTTGGGTGAACTATTTAGCAGTCCTAGTTTACCTAAGATAAAATATGGTAAAGTTTTCTTATAATACATNCCCTCTATTTCTGCTCAACATTATACGCTTGGGTGAACTATTTAGCAGTCCTAGTTTACCTAAGATAAAATATGGTAAAGTTTTCTTATAATACATAAAAATATATACCAATAGTTAAAAATGTAACTTTTATATGCATTAAGAAATACACTGAATAGCCAAAAAAAAAAAATTGTATATGCGTGCGCATGCAAATAACAGAGGTATGGGANATAAAAATATATACCAATAGTTAAAAATGTAACTTTTATATGCATTAAGAAATACACTGAATAGCCAAAAAAAAAATTGTATATGCGTGCGCATGCAAATAACAGAGGTATGGAACCAATCAGAGTAACGCGATGCGGTCGGCAGCTAGATCGGTTTACTGCTGCAACAATGACAGGTTATCAAGATTTAAGTGAGTTTGAATGTGGTATTACAGTCGGTGCACGAGAGATGGAACATAGCATCTCCGAGGTAGCAATAACATTTGGACGAGTGTACCGTGAATATCGGGAATCCGGTAAAACATCACATCTTCGACATCGCTGCGGTCGGAAAAAGATCGTGAAAGAACGGGACAAACGAAGACTGACGAAAATCATTAAACGTGACAGACGTGCAACCCTTTCTCAAATTGGCGCAGATTGGATTTGTGGACTGCCCTGTAGGATTCATGGTTTGAATTGCCTCCTGCATACCTTCAGACGTTAGTCGAGTCCATGCCACGTCGTCTTGCTGCACTTCTGCATGCTTGGGGGGGGAGGGGGGACTACACGATATTAGGCAGGTGTAACAGTTTTTTTTTGGCTCTTTAGTGTAATATACAGCCTTCGAAATATTGCTCATTTTTAACCAATCTTTTTGACTTATAAGCGTCATTTTAAAATCATAGGCACGGAGTACCACGAAGTTGTTTGGTACACACTTTAGTGGCTGCATTGGCGTATCCATACCCACAGAGCTTGACTGCTCCAACCTGCCCCCTAAGGAGATAAATATATTTAAATATGGGAAACCCATGTGATTCGCGGGTCAGGTATGAGCATGGGCAGGGCAATAGATTGATTTTGTTGAAACCTCCCTTATCAATCCGTCTTTTAAAATTAGTTATAGACCTGCCAATAAATTGTTATTATGCAGTGAAAGGTGTTACAAATTATATTTTTTAGACACTATGAATTCCTTATTTGAACGTTTCAGGTAGAAACTATGCCAAGGACAAGAGAAATAGTGGAGTAGATTTTTCTGACTGAAACATCTGAGGACTTCTTTTCACGAGTAACAGGAAAGTATAATAACACAAAATAAATTTTTCTTGAGCTATGTTACAGATTTTTATTTTATGTTATTAAGTAGAAGAAATACAATCGAACATGCTCTGCATTAGAAAATATTTTTTCTTCGTGGTTGAACAGCGGTGATCCTTATGGAACTGGAGCGACTTCATGTGCAAGTAGGGTGGATAATACTGTACTGAACGAAGAGATCGCCCAAAGATAACATGGCAGGCAAACGAACGAAGGAAAAAATTATAAAATGTTTACCTTATATTGTATCTACTTCAGAAGCAGCAAGAATCTTGTCTACCCATTAGAGAAGAAGCAAGAGTAGCAAGTGTAAAGCTATTCAACAATAGCAGCTCTGGATTTTCAAAGAGAATTTACAAAAAAANGAAGAAGCAAGAGTAGCAAGTGTAAAGCTATTCAACAATAGCAGCTCTGGATTTTCAAAGAGAATTTACAAAAAACCATTACGGATGACACAAAAGAGAGTGTATTCCATACACCTCAGAGAGGACATGTCATTACTTATAGGTGTGAAATTATCACTGATAGGCAAGTGGGAATTATATGGGTAATTTAGTCTTTCCGAATATAAACAAAATTGGGAANTGTGAAATTATCACTGATAGGCAAGTGGGAATTATATGGGTAATTTAGTCTTTCCGAATATAAACAAAATTGGGAATAAAATGACAGACGTACTAACCAAACTGTTTTTATTACCTCTTTGCTATCACTGGCATAAGAAGAAATGGATAAATGTTTTGGAGTACCTGCGTCATAATTCTACATGCTGCCGTAGAACTACAATATTATAGTTTTTAAAAGAAACTACATATGTCATTGAAAAAGAAGAATATATCGACATCCAAAATAATATGTCACCCTTAAATACAGAGGCAGAAAGAACATTACTTTCTAAAATAAACAATGATAATTAGGAGGTTAATTATCCTTGGCCGCACAAACTCAGCTGGTGTTGTTTCTTTGCAGTTCGGCTTTTCTGGCCCACAAGTATATATTAGATTCATGGAAGTTGTTCTGTCTATTTCCTACCAATTAAGTGTGTATTAAACTTAATTTTTTTCTTCGAGTAATATCTATAAGAGAATTTTTATTCCTAGCCCTGCAATACCTAGTGTAGGTTTTACCGCGCCTACCCTCCAAACCCAATAACCGCGTGTCCGAGTTCCACCTCACGCCTGCCTTAAAATTAATTTGGGTTTAGATAGTTTTTAATCAGACCCCATAAGCCTTCCAACTTGAAGCCATGGATTTATTTATTAGTTTAGATTTCTANTTTAGATAGTTTTTAATCAGACCCCATAAGCCTTCCAACTTGAAGCCATGGATTTATTTATTAGTTTAGATTTCTGTTGCAGGAAAGGAAACAAAGTTACTAGGGGACAAGAAGGATCTAAATGTAACTTTACTGGCAAAGGATGAAGGTGTGTAACGAATGTTAACCTAGATCGTCCAAAGCAAGGCTTAGGCTGAAGTAAATATTGAATCACGACAAGGCGGTTATTCTCTGGCTCAGATACAGCAGCGAAAGCCGCTGGATTAGATAGAATATTTCTCAAAAATGTTGTCAGCAATTTTGTTTGAGGTTTCCAGTGGGCATGCTGTCAATGTTGACAGATTTGATTATACTGTAAACATACTTAGACGTACTATAATAAATTTTATGGATGGTACGATGTAACACTCACTGTTCACAACATTTCACAATATCTTATTAGAGAAGACATAGAAGGTTAGGAATAAGGAATTATTTCAATTTTTGAGCAAAAAAAAACTACGGTAGCATGTTGAATGTAGAAAATTTGTTTTGTCGCCTCCTATTGTAATCAGAACATCTAATATCATTAGCTCAAAGTTTGCCGAAGAAGCGAAAGCTTGCCAAAGAAGTAAAAAGATAACATTAACGATTTAATATCAGATTTTGAAAGTAGCGAGATATAAGGTAACGATGAAGAGTGCGGTAATACTTCAGAAGACTCTGTGACATTGGATGTCACTAAGGTCACTGGGTTAGTTTATATTTTTTCTTTCCCCAAAAATAAGGGTAGTTATTTTTAAATGCACTTTTTTATAAACGGTAATGCCTATAGGTTTGTATAGGATAAAAAAAGGGTAATTTTCAAATATGATTTTCTAAAGGGTAATGTAGGTTATTTTGTCATACTAGTGAAATAATTGTCTGTTTGGTATCGCGAGGCACTCTATATTAATTAGGTTTGTGTAATGATATTTTTCAGCTGTGGCGTGTAGTTTGTTTTGCTGGACAGGTGGGAAAAAATGTCAGGTTCGCGCCATGATGTGGGCAACAGAATTCGTCGGGACATCAGAGATCGTGGTTGTGGTGGCCCGGTGGAAATGTATTAATTTGGTGCACCTGGGAGGAACAATTTCACTTGCGTAGGTCCAAGGCCGCGCCGAGGAAGTTTCTTTAATCGTTTGGACTAACCTCAAGAAATGTTAACTGAAAATGTAAAATTTTGAGTCCTGCGCGAGGCGGCATCAAGGCTTTCAGCTAGGGACTCGTGCCTTAGCTCGTACGGCATGCGTGTGCATGACCGGACATAAGTTTCATATCAGCTCAGTTTAAAACCATGCAGTAACTTGGTGGCGCAACTTTCGCGACTTGGCAAGTGCCTCGCGATAAAATTTCGTCATGAATCAAAGTGAAGTGTTTACTGTAACAAGTGTGACATTAACAAAAAAAAAACTAGTTAACTCTAAAAAAAAAACAACTGAATCTAGTCTTCGCCACTTATTCAAAATTTATAACGTCTTTACACACATTTAATTATCACCCAGTGAACAGGTAATTATCGCAGCAGTGGTTCGAGTGTGTATTTCTTCGCAGCTGGCAAGCAGGCTGCAAAAGTTGGAACTAACCTAATCGTCTCTGCAACCATGTTTCTTTGTACACTGCTGGCTAGGAAGTCGGCAATGTAACAACTCCAATTTTTAAATTAGGCCTATACTGTTTGAAATGGTACTAGTTTTAAGTTTAAGTTTTAAATGCTATTTTTACATTATATCATTTATTACTTTATATCATACAGTATGTAAATACGTATTACAAACTGTGAATATACGTAATTTATTTGTGATATGCATATATGTATCTATTTCATTAAGTTTTTAATAATCCGTAAGAAAAATTTGTGCAAAGATACCTTACAACATCATATATATAATAACAATTATAAATTTATTTAATAATCTATTAAATAAAAGGGATGAAAAAATATATTTTATCCAATTAAGATATAAACTTTAATCCACACTCTTACCTCGTAATCAAGCAATGTTTTCAAAAATTTTAGTATACCAAAGAGCCAGTTTTCCTATTTTTATACCTAAATAATTGTTATTATGAACAATTGTGTCTAGAATACAAAATTATATATTAAACAATAAAAGAAAGTTTACAATGTACGTACACGTAAATTTCCCCTTCCCTCCCCCCTCCTATATGTCAATTCAGAATAACTTTCACCCATTAAAAATGTTATATCTACGCCCATGGATTTCTGGTTATACCTGTAAACGTAATTTCGTGCACTAGTAAAGACAGAAGGAATTTTTGCACCATGATTACTCGAATAGGGCCACTGTGTGACGCTCCAAAGTGTTCAGTAGGAGCAAGTTCAGGATTTTGGGTCGGTTATCCGAGTTCTTACACTCTCATGTCCTCAGATCACTAGGTAGGTTTTTGTCTTTTGATTTATGGACGGGTATATCGCGACGCTGAAAATGAAATTAACCAATTAAAAACTGATGGTATAATGCAAGTGACGCTGGATTGTTCAAAAGATCTTCTTACACCTTGGCTTTATGGATCCAACATTAAAATCAGTGGACCAAGAATACACCACGAAAAACAGGACCTCTTAGTTCGTCTCGGCTTCTGGGTTGAGGGCACGTCTGTTGTGTAGCTTTTCTCAACCCAGAAGCCGAGACGAATATTACTCTGGGAACGAAAGCCTCCGATCAATGGCCTTGCAACAATCGAAACTCCTTCGAACTTAACAGCGAGCACATACAGTGATGTAAGTAAAGCTCGACAGGCACTCGTCACGCCCATCGCCGTGACAGGTACGGGAATCAGTCACTCTACAGCAGTACGCTCTGTAATTGTTCTTGAGCATATCGGCGACGTGCTTTGCACTGCTGTCAACGGCTGACGGCACCCTGTGCAGTGATTGAAGGCTTGTAGACTCTAGCTTGTCTACGGAATACGTGAGAAACCACCCCCCCGGTGGATAGTACGATTACTTACAACACTCCCCGGTGCCAATCGAAAGCCTTTGGCCGCAATTTGTAACGAATCCTTGCGGTTTAACCTCACCAAACGTTGAAGATATATCGAAGGTCTCGATGTGTCAGAGTTTTCGGCTTGCCTGGTCTGGATTCGTTTGCTATGACTCCACACATTTTCGTTTCACCAATACACGACTCGCTGTTGCGCGGGATACCTGGAACTTCACCTGGAAAGTCAAATAACATGCTCCTTACATCATCGCTTGTATCACGTTACACAGTCTCACTAATGGCTGTAGCTGCTATACACATCTACTTATGGCTCAAGGTGCTTTTACAGGAGTATTAAATGTATAAATAAACCCACTTATTTCCTCAGAGGTGCCTAGTGACAAACAGTCACGTAGAGTGCTTACAGTTTTTTGGATTTATTTTCATACAAAAAGTTGTTTGGTTCCATGGAAAAATTATAATTAAGTCAAAGATTAAAAACAAAAGAATTTTGTATTTTGTTATGCGATAAAAGGAAACTAGGCGAAAGTTTTAGCACGGAAAACCATGAAGAGAATTTTGGGGTCACTCAATAAATAAAGCCAGAGATATTAATTATTGCTTCGGGCGAATCCGCGTGTTGTTTTTCAGGACCTACAATTATCGCATTCATTATTCACGATGTCGCACGGTGTTTTGTTGTGAAACATAAATGGAAGCAATATAAACTTCCGTCGCAAGTATACTGAGAAAATTAATTGTTTAATAAAAACAAAATATTTTTGGTGCAGCCAAATTAATTGTTTTATTGCGATGAATAAACATTTTGTCACCGAAAACGTTGTTCTTATTTATTTATTATAAGCGCGTGAGAGTTTATTGGCTCAAATGAACGTTTATATGGCAGTACGCGCATTAGAGTTTAGTTTATTATTTTAAAAAAATATTTCTAGTTGTATATTCGAGTTAAAGCGTTCAAATAACCCGACTACTACACAGTCAATCAAATGAATGCCAGAACCGAACTCATATGGCTTTGTAGCCGCCAGTAATTCTGTACTAATTGGGCTATAGGCCTATCAGATTTCTCCAATTAATCACATGTTTATACACTCCAAACAAACTATATCNCTGTACTAATTGGGCTATAGGCCTATCAGATTTCTCCAATTAATCACATGTTTATACACTCCAAACAAACTATATCATGACGTTAATGATGTTTGTAGCAACCAAACAAATTAGTTGAACGTACTTGCGAAGTGACACTATTCAATAAATACTTGTAGATGATTTTGCAAGAATCAAATAGGTGTTCGTGTAACCAAATTATTTCTCAATGCGGCAATTTTGCACTTGGTTCAAGAGGGCGAATGCAGAAATTTGCACCACGAACTAAATAAGTGTTCAAAATATCGTTAAGCAGAAACAAATATTTTTGAAGTAAATCTTTCCCTCATAGCTTCAATTTCAATGCTGTAAAACAATGCACAGCCGGCTGCAACACGATTTGAAAAAAATGTTTCACCGTGTAACAAGACTTTGCATTTCATGTACAGCCCTGTTTGCACCGTTTCACAATGTGCTACATATTGCAGCGTTGGAACTTAGTGGTTCTTTGGCACATGGGTTTATCTATAAATACATCTGATGCAACCTACCTCACGCCTGGCACTAGAGTGCGGTCAGCAGTATGGTCAAGGCTTGCTGCTGCCTTGCTGCCAAACAGCTGCGAGGGCCGACTGCTCTCCGCAGCAGTTGTCCGGTACATTTTGTTGAGTGTCTCTAATTACCTACTAGTGAAATTACCTTTACGTTAATGGGGATCAGTCCCCGCCATTATTAATTTATGGAATTTTCGCCGCAGCCTGCAGTTCAGATTTCGTTTTATGTTTTACATCTCGACTTTTTTTTTTAGAAGTTATTGCTTGACTACTGTTGTTAGTATTAATTCTATAACCACCTGCAAGAACCATTTATTTCTTCTCGCTGTCACTAGTTAAAATTTAAAAAAATCATGGAAGCGGTAACAATCTTATTAAGACCTAGAAGATGTTATTTATGGCGTGTTGTCCAAAACATTTAGTCAAACCTCTAGTAATAGCATCCGCACTGAAAAACTCATAAATCCGAGATAGCTGGGACGGATCCCTCTCAAAGAATACTTGTAACTTTAAAAAAACTAAATATCGTGCATTGGATTGGAGTGAAGAGATTTGGGCGGCACTTAACACATGGGTCTTGAGAGCCTATGAGGGTAAAGCGAGGTGAGTATGGAGCNGGGTCTTGAGAGCCTATGAGGGTAAAGCGAGGTGAGTATGGAGCAGCGCTGGAATGCAAGGGCGGGGAAACGGGAGATCCCCAAGAAAACCAGCCAACCAGCGGCATCGTCTGACAAGATTACCACGTGTGAAAGTCCGGGATTGACTCCGCCGAGAATCGAACCCGGTTCGCCTTAGTGGGAGGTGAGTAGTCTGATCCATACACCACCGCGGACCCATCATGTGTTGGAAATGACAGCAATATTCTTAGAAAAAAATTGCACCTTGGAACGGACATATTCTTGTAGAATATCATACTTTAATAAAAGGCATCCACTTCGAGGGATGTGTTTAACACTGTCTGCATCTTAAAAGTTCTTGAACCACCTTATTACACTTCGACTGGAGGAAGAGTCCTTCCCATAATGACGTCGATATTTTCGTTGAAAAGCAATCGCAGACTGCGACTCAGCATACCAGAAGACAAATTAGGCCTTTTCCGGTGGCATTATTATTTCTGCTCCAGTTTATCCTAAAACATATTATCATTACAAAGAAAAATATTGATCACCCTGAAGGTGCTTTCGCAGGGGCACGTAAATGCGTACTGGCACAGGACATGTAAGTGTGTATACAGAAAAATATCAACATAATGTACCACGTCAGCATGTATTGCAGGGGACCAACATTTAGTAAGGAGTTGGAATATCCGTAGCACGGAGACAGGAGGCGATATAGTCGGGCATGGGGGCATACAGACGTCGGATGGTTTCCTAAGAAAGTTCCTGCTATAACTGGCTCAACTGACTCTTTAGATCCGCCGTAGTTGCCGCTGGCTGAAGTTGCTGTCAAATCTGGTCCCAAACGTTTGGATGGGCGAGAGGTCTGGGGAGTTTGCTTGCTGAGGAAGCATGTTGACATCACAAAGGCCGGCCAGAGATACCCGTGCTGTGTGAGCCCAGACGTTATCCTGCTGGGAAATGGGGTTGTCAAGCTGCACCAGGGAGGCAAGCGCACATGGACGTATCGCCGTGCCATCAGGGTTCCTTCAATCACCACCAGTGGGGTGCGAGAATCTTAACAAATTTTACCCCACGCCATGATACCTCTCGTTGGGGCGGTGTGCCGCTATATAATAAAGTGTGGGTCATGGTGCTGGCTAGGAAGTTTCCAGAATCGATGTCGGTGGTCGTCTGTATCCAGAAAGAACCATAATTCGTTGCTGAACACCACTCGTCGCCAATCCGCAAGTTGACATGCTGCCCATTCCCGGCATAAGGTTACACGTGCTCGGTGTTGCTGAGGTCGTAGTGTTAGACGTCGTAAGGGACGCCGCGATGACAGATCCTGTTCTGCTAGCTGCCTAGATATACAGATTGTCCATAAAGTCTNAGACGTCGTAAGGGACGCCGCGATGACAGATCCTGTTCTGCTAGCTGCCTAGATATACAGATTGTCCATAAAGTCATTCCTTCATTACAAAAGTCAATAAAACAAAAACTACGCAAGTTATTAAAGTACTGTTTTCACCTAAATGTACAATATCTCAGAAGGTACTGGTGGACACAGGCTTATCCCCAGCTGCCATGACACATCCCTTGATGGTGCGCAGCGACACCGTAGAGTGCTTACAGCCTGTCACACGATGAAACTATCCTCCCTGCTGGTGGTCCGCAGGGGTCGACCCGAGCCTTCTTGACGGAAGTGTGTACCCTGCATCCAACACCGACTCACAGAGTAGTTGAACTGTTCAAGTGGCGAGCAATGCGCCGAAATTTTCAACCTGCTTCTCAAATGCCTACGATGCGGATTCTCTCAAACTCATCCAGCTGGGCAAAAGCTTGTCGAATGAGCTGTCGGGGCATTCTGCGTGTTCATTGAACTCGATTCTTGGGCTTACACTGCTACTTAAGCCTTATTTGGTGTCTTACATGTATGAATGATGAATGTGGCACAACCGCGCAAGAAAGCCACATTAAATGCAAGTGGGACACAAGTCGGGCTATGGCGATACTGTATGGCAACCTTCGTTGTACTCGCACGATTCGTTCATGGTGATCAATTTTTTTCCCAAATTAGTGTGTATAATCGCTGTACTGACAAACGAAGGACTGCTATCGTCAATTAGTTTTGACTCGCACACTCACGCAAGCTTTGGCATACAGATTTATTGTTTAGATTAATGCGCAGAAAATAAATTCTACTACATTTTTTGTTTTGGCAATTGTCCATTACTGTGCAAACTTTTTCAATATTCGTGTTACGACATGGATGTAGGTAACGGAATATTGGTAACATCCTTCCTCTTGCTGATTAATTCATGTACCAGTATACCAATTAACTATGACACGCCTATGTATTTAGTGATTCTGCTATTCAAGACGGATAAAATGCATTTTACAGAATTAAAAAAATATGGAATAGAAAAAAAACTACATCAACTTAAAGGTAAGTTGCTCAGACAGCTGAGCCACCATCATTGAATGCCATTTTGATGTCCACTTTATGATATTCGTGATCAACGGTATAGAACTGACAACGTATGTAAGGCTCAGTTTTACGTACGCCCGAGCGAGGTGTCGCACTGGTTAAACTTCGGACTTGCATTCGGTAGAACCTAGGTTCGAATCCGGATCCGGCCATCATAATTTCGGTTTAATATGGTTTCCCGAAATCACTCCAGGCGAATGCTGGGATGGTTCCTTACTGCAGGTCCTGGCCAACTCCTACCCGTTCCTGAATGTCTGAGCAACTTGCTCCGTCTCTAATGATCTCGCTGTCGACGACGACGAGACGTTAAGCCCTACCTACCTACCNATGTCTGAGCAACTTGCTCCGTCTCTAATGATCTCGCTGTCGACGACGACGAGACGTTAAGCCCTACCTACCTACCTTTACGTAAGAGTTAGGCCCACCTATATCTGGCTCACAGACTAAAAGGCAAGGTGTCCCCGTCAAGTCATTACGGCTTGAATTCATTCCAAAGCAAGCGGCTTGTAGCTCGCCCTTCGAAAAGAGGAAACTCCCTCTCTCGCATACAGCTGATTTAACTGTGATAAGTCGTGTACCTGTCCCTATGGCCGCAGGGCCGGTGAGCTGGTGCAGTAAGAACTTAACTACCACGGCACAACTATATGCACATTTCTGGCATCCGGCACGGCAAAAATAAATTACTCCCACCGACTCTCAACAGCTATACTTTTGGCTTGAAAAGACTTTTTTTTTTAAGTTGTAAGTTTTTGAAAAACACTATTCACTGTGCGATAAAACAAATGCACCGAAACAGGACGTTTACGATAATTATGATTAACAGAAAATACTTAGTTAATAGTTTTCAAGTTCATAGATGTTAAAACCTTAATACTTTTGACAAATTTAAAATTGGCATTATTTTTCCTACTCTACCTCATGAACAATTTTTGACAACCAGTTTCCACGCGTTTTCAAAGCATAAAATTTTTTTACACTACACAAGACATAATTATTCTTACGTAGGGCCAAGGACGGATCCAGAAATTTATTTAAAAAAAAAAAGGGGGGGGGGCTTTCCTAAGTCACACTTACTCATACGCAGGTGTTTATTTACGTGCACATGTACAGTAGTAGATACACGCGCACATGTAGGGCCTACATACACAGATATATAATAGATTACATAATATATATTATATACACATTATGTTTATACACTCACAAATGCTTGCTGTTTTGAATGATCAGTTAACGAATAGAAAAATATATCAATGCCGAAAGGTTAATCAAATTGTAAAACAAAAGTAACTAAATCTATGCAGATATATTCCACTACTTAGGGGTAGTCCCAATTCGCTGAGAGAATACTCTCTCGCCCACTCTTGACGTCCCAGAGAGTCGTCTCTGCTGTCCCAACTCGGTGGTGAGGGCGCGAGAGGGAAAGTGAACGACGATGTATACTCGGTGCTCACTCTCGCAAATTTCCTGGCAGCCATGTTATGTCAAGACTAACCGCAAATATCCAGATATATATTTTTTGTTTCTAGAGCAGTGTTAGAAATATTTTATGGACTTTAACTTATTGCGATTGTGAAATGTGGAAATCCAACAATATTCCGTTTGATATGGAGCATAACAAATTATGATATTATGTTCACTTTTCGTTTAGGTTAATTGTGCGCGTATTATTACATACCGTGCTTTGCACATAACAGTTCAGTTTTTTATCACGCAAAAAAGTAAGAAATGAAAATAAGTTACCATTTCATAAAATACTGTACATTTATTCAAGGAAAGTGAAAGGGCAGTCATGTTTTATTTTACACTATTTATTACCTTTTCTTTCAGAGATATAATGCCGAAGGCTTACAGACGGCATAAGTCTCAATTCGCTAGAGTGAGCCAGAGTGAGCACACTTTCAAGTTGAGACACGGCCTTACTCTCTAAAATTATATACACACATTATTCCTAAAAAAGAAACAAGATAATGAATGATGAAATACAGCAAACACACAACTTAATGACACGTTATGCACGTTTTTCTTTATAGACAGTTTAATAATGTAAAAAAAAATCAAATGTATTAAAAATAAATTAATAACACAAAAAAATCACAATTTGACGGCATGCAAAAATTAATGCATGTGTTTATTTAAAAAAATTACAGAAACTTTAACACAATTATAATTCGGCACTCTTTCACATCTCGTGCTTACTGCTTTGGATATAAATTTTATTGGCACAAATATATATTTATAAAATTGATTTTAATAATAATACTAATAATTTAACAGTGACTAAATATATGACATGCATTCTCTGTTGACAATGCAGTTTTTTTTTTCAGGTGGAATCACTAATGAATAAACAGTATCTTCTATGAAATAACCCACCTAGCTCTACACTCTTGGTGTTTCGCCAGTAACTAAACTAAAAATGTTTTAGATTTGTCCCTTTATATTTCTTCGCAGTTCCGCATTGTCACAATTCTGCCATGAGTGACAGAATAGCTGCTTGTTCAGCTCAATACAAACTTCAAGGCAATAGTGAACCTAGTTACCCTAGAGCCCTATTGCTGGCTTCCTCACCAAACTGGCCTCACTGACCTCCTACCCCTACACGGTAGCGAGGCTGGGTGAGGCCAGCCGCCTGGTAGCTGATTAGCTTTTTCCTTATTTAGGACAGCCAATAACTAGTACCCCGGATCGCAAGGACCTGTGTACTCCCTGTCTAACTGCGCATAAGCGCGCTGTTCCTCTTCTGTACAGTCGCAGCTTCTTCTCTTCTGCCTTCAGAGCGCAGCCGACGAGCGACATCTCTCTCCGACGATCGACGAGCGAATTCTCAATCTCTGGCTGAATTTTGAATTACCTAACCATTTCCGAAATGGAATGTCCCATGCATCGAGCTCCAACTACCATGCCGCGTTCAAAGTCTGTTAATTCCCGTCGTGCGGCCCTTAATCACGCCAGAAACCTTTTCACATGAATCACTTGAATACAAATGAAAGCCTAACCAATGCACTGCCCATTTATACATTCTGTACGCGATACTACTGCCATCTGTATATTTGCATATTGCTATCCTATGACTTTTGTCACCTCAGTGTATATCTTTGTTAAATGTAAGATTAATTTAAATTTAGTTTATGAGACAACCATCCCTTATTTACCTCCTGATAAGCCGCAATACACAAAAGCGATGGGGTTAATAGAGAACCATAAAACTGAACTACCCTTCACCGATGTTCGTTAGTAGTAGTTATTACATATATATTAACACATTTCCTCTTGCCTTCGTCCAACGCTCACGAAAGACGAAATGTTAACTACGATGCCGGAAATTCACGTTTGCTTGGGAAGCTGCACCTAGAGTGAAGTGGAGAGATTTGGGCGGATATTAACATCGAGGTCTTGAGAGCTGACGAGGGTGAAGCGAGTTGAGTATGGAGCAGCGCCAGAACGAGAGGACGGAGGAAACGGGAGATCCCAGAGAAAACCGGCAAAATTCCCACATGTGAAAATCCAGGAGCAACCCCGGTTCGCCTAGGTGGGAAGCGTTTAGTCTAACCACTACACCACCGCGGTCCAGGGAAGCTGCACTGGACTGTCCCACCCAAGGTTAAGCCTGAATAATGATACAGCATAAGTGGCGATTATTTGTTATTGCATGTGCCACTCTAAGAGTGTAAGTGAACCTTAGTAGGATGACGCAAGGTTAAGGTTACATTATAACATGGTACTTGTCCGATTTTTGTTACAGTGCACATGTTATAAATGGAAAAACAAAAGCGAAAAGAAATAACGAAAGAATCACACTATATTACAGGCAAAGAATAGTTTGGGTCACAGCTGGTAGTTTCGGGCCAAGCGCAGAGACCGAGGTTATGTGGAGCAATCTATTATGCTATCCACATCCTCGGACTCGGACCAGGGTCAAAATAACTGTAAGAAAAGAGTATACCCAGATAAGTCTCTTACATTTCGTAAGCACCTGTTCTCTGGAATCTGGCACCAAACTGGTGACCTTACAAGGACGCAACAGTCGAAGGTTTGCCTACTAGTTTTACATGTGCAGTGTGGTAAAATGGGAATGAATAAAAATTAATTCAATACACAAACATCAATGCAGACCAATGAAATTTATAGCCACACACCTACATGTTTGAAAATAATGTTTTAAGAGTGCACCGCTTAAAAAAAAAATTAAAGTTCCCTTACATGTAAGGAAAACAAATTACCCATACACGTAAGGTAAAACTAACTTTTTTATACACAGTAAATTTACACGACAGTTAAAGTACTATTTTCGAACTGCAAAAGAAATTACTTGACAAAAGTGTGGGGAAAATCCCATACAAGTAAGGGAATATTCACTTTACCGTATAAGTGAGGCCGCGCCTCCCACCTAGGCGAACCGGGTTCGATTCCCGGCGGGGTCGCACCCGAGTTTTCGCATGTGGGAATCGTGCCGGACGATGCCACTGGTCGGCGGGTACATTTTACTGCTTAATTCGACAGATCTAGACGATACACTTCGTTTGACACCAAAATCAGCGCGCTAGCACGTCGGAATAGCGAGATATATCATCCAGAAATTTTCTTCCAATCGCAAAATTGTCGCCAGTCGCCGCGGGTCCCCATCCGGTCCTCGCGCTTGCATGGCTCTAACTCACGGTCATGCTCGTATCGTAATCGTATACGCGATCAAACGAGACCACATTTATTAGTTACGAAGTTATAGTGCTGGTACCCCGTGTGTCGGTCTGATTTTAAGGCTCCCGCCTACCTGGCGATCGAACTTCTTTGCAGAGTGTTGGAAATACATGTTTTTCAACGAAACTAATAAACGTGCATCCAATGTGCTGATCTACGAAAAGAACACACACTTCAGNTAAACGTGCATCCAATGTGCTGATCTACGAAAAGAACACACACTTCAGAAGAGGGCTGTTGAGT
Organism: Clitarchus hookeri; assembly: GCA_002778355.1. Lineage (NCBI taxonomy): Eukaryota > Metazoa > Arthropoda > Insecta > Phasmatodea > Phasmatidae > Clitarchus > Clitarchus hookeri. Next base: position 76,226 of record NQII01002674.1, read on the forward strand.
GCTTTCAATACGTCGCGAACATTAAAATCACCATTTCAAAGCACAAAAAAAAAAAAAAGTTTTTCAAAGCGCTGTTTCTCAAAGTATATGCGTCAGATACACACACAATTACTCAAGGGCCCTGCATTGAAACTTCCCACAGACTTCCCATAAATAAAATAATAGGGTCAACGCTGAAAGTCCCATAAGTCCCATACGTACACGCAGTGCAACGAGAACACTGCACGCCATTTCAGAGTATTGCGCTTAGCGGCGATGGCGCGCTTGATGCGCGTGGCAGTGCCGCCCTTATCGCTCCAGCGCTCCTCGGTCTCAAAGGCGGATAAAAGCTCCATGTCGGCGGGAGCCTTAAAGGTATGTGTCTGCCTACGCCACTGATGCGCGTTCTCTTGCTTCAGCGCCACAGTGGAGCGAAACAACCCCTTCCACGCGGACGTGTCGTATCTGCGCATTAAAAACACATCTGCTAGAGGACGAACACACTGGGCGCCAGGGTCACGCCGTCACTCGACTACAAGGGTGCGGGGGCGGGGAATCTCCAAGGTCGACCCAGCGGAGGTCCACAGTTTGGCGTTGTCTGAGGACCGCAAACACCTCCCCTGTCCATGGGCTGGTCCCAAATCCGGGTCGCCAAAAATACAGCACGTTGGCGGGCTGAGAGGGGGCCAGTGTCTTGTAACCCGCGCTGGCGCTCTGCCTCGATGTCGTCAGCGAGAATGTGCGGAAGGCGCGCAGCCTAGGTCGTGCACCCTCGCCGCGGTCCCCCGACCTTCGGGAAGCCACACACATCGTCCCCACGACACCAACGTGCAGGAGTTATTCTGCTCCGAAGGCGAGGGTAGGCAACAAAACCCGATTAACGCCCTATCCTGGGTCACACAAGTCACCGCCGGTGAAAGGCTTTATTTAAAAGATAGTTCCAGATGTTGTCTGATCCATAGGCGCCGATTTCTTGTTTTCCTTCGAATGGGGACGAGGCGAAGTCTCAAACTTTTTGTAACCACGCCGAAGTTCATTTTAATATTAACANNNNTGATGTGTTGTATGTTTGTGCGAGAAACTAAACACGTATGTAAGACTATTTTCGTATAAGCCAAAGTTTTGAACAACACGAGTTACGAATATTTAAGACAACACAGTACACAGTAAAATTTTGCTCGCTAAGTCAATGTAAATTATAAAAGCGTCTTAAAAACTGCACATTCTGAATCAGATATTAACATAAAATAAATTAACACAAAACATTAAAATATTACATTTGAAAAAGAAAGAGGCAATAAGTTTGCCGAACGTTATACTTATTACAAACTGAGCTAAGGCTAGACCACGCGAGGGGGGAGGGAGCAATGTCCTGCTAGCTGAAAAGTGGAGGGGTGACCGGCCCCCTTACCGCCTCACGTACTCGACGCCTATGGTCTCATACTTTACACGATGTACCTATAATGGTTTGCTTTTGCGCATTTTATCTCTGTCTCTCTCTCTCTTTCATTTTGTGACGTCACAGCGGTGACACCCGTCTGGAATGCCAAATAAGAATGCATACAAATACCGCGTTTTATTTTGTTTGAACAGCGTTCAATAGATAAATATGAAGTGAAGGCAAATTTTTTTTTCGCAGGAGCAAATCTGAAGAGACGCTTCATGATTTAATATTATTCCCATATTTCCATTTAAATTGAATGTTCTTTATAGGTTGTTAAATAGGGCGAGTACAAAATAATACCCTAAAGGTCTATAATATCAAAACCAAACAACCTACAACCTTGATTCTCCAATCAAATGAAACGTGGAACCGTGAAGTTTGTTTGCCATACATTCATAAATGTTCTACGTGACCACCACGAGCGGCCCGAACGACATCTACGCGACAATCTAACTCGTTCCACACTCTTGTCAGCATGTCCGGTGTTATGGTTTTGATGGCATCCGTAATTATCGTTTTGAGGTCCTCAATGTAAGCCGGCAATGGTGGACGAAACACTTGATCCTTTACGTACCCCCATAGAAAAAAATCGCACGGGGTAAGATTTGAACTTCTTGGGGGCCAGTGATGAAGAGCCTGGTCACCAGCTACTCCTCGACAANTACGTACCCCCATAGAAAAAAATCGCACGGGGTAAGATTTGAACTTCTTGGGGGCCAGTGATGAAGAGCCTGGTCACCAGCTACTCCTCGACAAATCCAGTGTTGCGGCAATGTCTCGTTCAGGTATCCGCAAACAGCTAGGTGCCAATGGGGTGGCGCACCATAAAGGAAACGCCAAACCGTCCCCTTCACATTGATGTGTCGAATGCTAGCTCACTACTTCCTCACCACCTCAAACCGAAAGTTACGAAGGCCATCCAAACCGTAACACCGGACATGATGACAAGAGCGTGGAACGAGTTTGATTATCGTGTAGATGTCGTTTGGGCCGTTCGTGGTGGTCACATTGAACATTTATGAATGTACGGTAAACAAACTTCACGGTTCCATGGTTCATTTAATTGGTCAATCAAGGTTGTAGCTTGTTTGGTTTTGATATTACATACCTTCCAAGTTGGGGTATTCTTTTATACTCACCTGTATATACGGCCGGTTGTAGCAAGACAGTAGCTGGGGATTCGGCGAGAACTTTACGGACTTCAGTATTTTTTTTTAGCTTAGACGTATTTGTAAACGTAAATTTTTTTCTGTTCATTGAATTCGTGGCAGAAACGTAGGAATTTTAATATGTTAGTTAATAATCTTATTGCAACGATGTATAAGAAGTTTTTGATATTAGGCACGGGAAAATTGTTTATTCGCATACTGGGCTTATAAGTTATAATATCAGGTGTTATTTGGGATATTCTAGCCTTCAAATTGTGTGACTTTAGACACGAATGGGAGAAATAAGGGAATATTATGCTGGGTAAATAGGCCTACGTGAAATTTATGTTATTTTATGCAGTGGATCTAACCTATTTGCTACCTAACGAGCTTTACTTACACTGTTCATAGAGCATGCGCTTAAAACTTTATTAGTGTTTACACAACCACGAAAAATGCATATCAGTGACGACAGGAAACATTTCATTTTAAAGTAAACAGAATTGCAACTTCTACCATTTTTTTTTAAATTCTATCAATAATTATAGTTTAGGCGGTACGCAAGAAGAAATCAGAGGATACTGCATTTTTTTATCTCAGGTTGCCACTTGGCACATTTATTTGTGACACATAAAGGAACATATCTGAAAGTGGAGACAAAAATATTCCCTTATGATTCAAAATGGCGGCCTGTTTCAATATTGCAGACTATATTTCAAAATTCTGATATTTTTGGCATACAGATGCATTTTAATCCAGCAATTACGATATTTCTTACCCAAATGTTATACCAAATTCGAAATTAAAAGTTGAGAACGATCAATTTAAATTTTAAAAACCTTAATTTTAAATTTATGTCTGCTAAGACCACAATTGTGTGACGTCTGTTCGTGTTAATTGGTTACTAACATGTCAAACGGAGAAACAAAAAAGAGGGTTCTTACTAATTGTAGAATACAAAATTCGTTAGATTTTAAGTTTAAATATACTGTATGACATGTTCTGAAAAAAAAAAAAGTAATTATTACTAATGTTTTATTTTGCTGTGACAACAAAATACTGCAAGTGAAAAACAAACATGACATGCATCCAAAGCAGCAGATTTTGTTCGAGATGGTGGCCAAAAGTCAAAGTCATGACAGCATGACGTCATCCACGGTCAAGGTTGCGTGTTGTCATGGTTCCTGCTGTTGTGAGTGAGGCAAATTGATTTTCTCAGAGTGTTCCCATGATTGTTTTATAAACAAAATACAGCTTTTTTCCCCCTTCATCCCTGGCGTAGATGTCCGAAATAATGGTTAAAGGTCAAGGTCAAGGTCGCATGACATCACGGTTCCTGCTATTGCGAGCAGGGCAAATGGGTTTGCTCAGAGTGTTCACATGTTTTTTTCTTTATCCTTAAAAGTAAGTATGTGTATATAATATTTAAAACGAAATAACTTTGTACCTAGCTTTGCATAACTGAATTCCTCTCGTGAAGGGAAGTGCATGAGTGACTCGGCTGGTCTGCTACCCTGGAGCCTGACTCGACTCACGACTAGTTTATGTACCATCCCTTCGACTCGTTGAAACCTGCAAAGTGACTACACCGTCGGTCGACCATCTGGCTACCTTACAGGTTCTCGAGATGTTAGTTTATCACACAATGTCGGACAGGATGGACACATTCCATCGCTAGTGATGCAGGTTGTGAGTGCTGGCTGTAATTTGAATTTGCTGGTCTCATTCCTATCGATTCGTAACGAAAACCTTGGCTATTCTGCCGTACTAGTCAGGGCTGCCTCATTTTGATTAGCATCATCTAACGCGACGTAAAATGCACGACACTTGTGCAATATGCGCTGGTTGGTAAGTGCTTATAACTAGTTTCCTTTTTTTTATGTACATCTGTTTGCATCGGTATGTAGCAGAGTCGACTTGTCGCTCCCTCTTCTTCTCGAATCTGTCATAGTAGTTTATTATAATCAAATATGACCTACGTTGCTCGATGCTCGCACATTATGCGTTGGTTGGTAGTGGAATTCGTGTGTGTCTGTACTTTAGCGTAGCTCGTTCGAAGGGTGTATGTGGGGAAAATCTTTTGGAATTCTGCCGTACAAATCAAGGCTTCCACGTCAGTTTTCAGACGCATAGTCTTGTCTAGCAACGACTGATGCGATGTACAGTGCTCGTCGCTTGTACTATACACGTTAGTTGGTAGGTGTTCATTACTATTTTCCTCTGCTGGCACCAGTGCGTAGCAGTGTCGACCTTATCATTCCTGTGCTTCGAGACCGTAATTTTTTTTGGCTGACATAACGTACAACATTCGTTGCTCGCACAATATGCATCGGTTGGTAGGTGTTTATGTTTATTAATTATATCTCTGCATCATTGTGTAGCAGTGTCGTCGTCTCTTTGTATGACCAATGGTTTAAATGCGTGATGTTTAGCAGCAAGCAAAGCAACACGGCCTTTACAAGTCGTTTAATGCGTCTTCAATAATCACCGCTGGTAAATAGTGTAATGCACTTGACATATTGTAGAATTTTTTTGAGATTGGTCCAACATATGCTCTTTTCCTATTGCCGTGCATTCGAGTATTTTAGTGAAGTTCTCGACGCATTAGCAACACTGATATCACTTTTGGATAACACTGTGGAACTATCAGGTATTTTTTTATAGTAGAGGTACGATACGACATCGTGCTCGTACCGCACTTGCATCTATGTTGGGCCTTTATTATTTATTTTTATGTGAATTATTTTTTTCATGTATGGGATGGTTTCATATATTGTGTGAGGTGTTAGGCTGACACTGTTTATTGTGGTCTTTAGCCCTCACTGTCAAATCACACCACTGTAGTCCCCCTGTGCTATCAGAACCATCGAGCTGCAACCCTCATTGGCGGTTGGATCGAAACCTTGTGTGACTGACATTTTTTTTAGCTACTTGCACCGAGTACTGCATGCATGGGTGAGTGTTCTGCCTGCTGCATGTCGGAATTAGACCATGTGTGTCGACACCAGTGCTCCTAGAGGCCACCATCGATAACGCAAATGACGTTAGCGTCCCCTTGACAGGTAACAGGGGAAACGAAGATGGGCGAAGACCACCACAACCCTAGCAGACGATGGTTGTGAACTCTGGCGGACGACTAGAGAAACGAAGATGGCGAGGGCATCTGTGTATTGCTCAAGCATTCATCAATGAATGCGAGATGTCAGTCAGCTGAGGTGTATACTAGCAGACGACGATGGTGAATTTAAGATGGTGGATGAGGTTGATTTTCATGTGTGTGTGTGTGTGTGTGTGTAATTGCCATGTGGGTAATTTATGTGCACATAGTTTGCATATGGGTGATTACCGATTAACTTTACATGTGATTTTCTCTCTGTTTGTGTACGATGTGGTTGATATATAGAATTAAACAATCTTCAAAGGTCAGGTATGGTGTAGCGACCTGAGTTCTAGACTAGAAAATATGCAAAACTATTATTTCTTTCTCAAACTTAGACAAAATCTGGTAATTTTTTCCTCGTTTTGGCGAAAAGTTTCAGGTTTATTTGATGAAGGTAAAACTAATTTTAGCATGGGTTAAAATAAATGAATAACACAAAAGTAATTTATACACTTTACCTTTATTTTACAGACTTGACATAAAAAATTACATAATAATACTTGATACACACTCAACTTATTCTTCATTCGAGCAAAACAATTATAATGTCGGTTTTTGTAAACCATTCTGGGTGTGCGCATTCAAGCCACACTTATTCACATATACCACACCGCAGTTATCACATTAGTAGGCCTTGTAGGCGATGGCAAATGGGCAGTTACCATCTTCATTTCGTTTGACTTTGGAACTGTTAGTGAACGTCTTGCCATAATACTTGCACTCGCTTCGCGATGAAAGACAAACATTACCTTTGCACTTCTGGTTATGTCTATGCAGGCTATCACTGTGGGTAAACACTGCATTACAGTTACCACAGTGGAACATCGCTTATGCTGGGCTGAAAATGTAATGGTTACTTTCATGTCGGTGTGCATTACAGCTTTTACTAAAGGTATTTCCACAGTAGTAACATTGTTTCCGTATTGCATATAGCGACACTTCAGGGTCCCTTGCTGTTGGCGATGCAGCCAGTGTTACAGTTAGTAGGTCTTCTACCATTGATTCCATCTTCATATTGTAGCACAGTACGCGATCGTAGTAGATGAATGTGGGTATTACGATCGGCTTTCCTCCACCGCGCTCGCCGACGAAATTAAAACAGTTTTACATGATGCTCACTTGTATACTGTTCGCACTACATGATAGTTCTCGTTGTCTGTCTCTGAATGCCACAGTAGATGACTGCTGGCTGTGTGGTGCAAACATCAGCATAGTTATTGGACTGAAATATGTTACCTTATTAGGTAGATCGCTGTCTAGCCTGCGAAGTTGACAATTCGATCTCTCGACTTCTAAACACTCGTTCATCTTTCAGTGTTGAAGGTGTATTGTTTTTATTTTGCTGCTGCTGCTCGCTCCCGATGTGTCTTACACCAGCTCCTGGAATGTGGTATGTCTGTAACAGTAGCACTAACTTGAATCACTCTAGATATTGTAAACAGTCAATAATCTCTTTGTCCTGTTGCGGATAGACAGGTAGGTTTTATAGAAATGTTGTAATTCGTGTCGTGCATATGCAAGAAGAAATTCTTTAGGCAGGTATGCAAGCTCGGTTTCTTTGTCGAGTGCTGCAAGTGATTTAATCTTTCCATTTTTATGAGAGATTATAAAATTTTCTGACCACTAGAACAGCATCTCATCATTTTCACTATGTCCTCTCGACGAGAGAAAGAAATTCTGGGCGATGTGTGATGATACGAAGTGGTTGTATAGACCTAAAAGTGAGTAGGGTGGACATAAGAGATATCCTCTACCAACACCAGTTTATTCGAAGGGATATTTTTAAAAGACATGCTAATATTTACAGCTTGATGTCATGTTGAAAGCATCTGACACGAAGCTTTAACTTCTTACTGATTAAAGGTACTAGTTTCTTGGGGGTTGTGGTGTGTGTTGTGCTACACTGTGCTGCAGACAACCCTCGCCTGTGTGGTTCGTCATTTAGTCGATGGTTGTTTTTGGATCACCTCGTCTAGCTTCAGCAGCTTCAGGAACTCCAGAGCTAAAGGGATCTACGCCAGTGCCATCGACTTCTTGGGTCCTGTCTTCTTCCTCTTTATCCTTATCATCTGTGCCTTCGACTGAGGTGTCTATGTGTCTACCAGCCAATTCGAGTGTTCCGCAACATTGCCAGGGTCTGCATCGTGTTTCACAACAGTTGGAGTTGAAGTAAATAAAAATGTTGCAGAATTTGATTATGGGAAGTGCAAGCCATAGGGACCTACAGAAGTTGTAAACGACAAGTATGTACTGCTAACATATACCATGAAAAAACGAAGATGTTACAACTAGACAGGAGGGTGAGAATGCAATGCTACCTCCAAAACTGCTCGCGATGTGTAAAAAAATTACTGAAATTTACATATTCTACTGATGATAATGTTGGTACTAAATACTTAGATATATAGCACAGAAGTTTTAAATTGCATGTCATATAGTATTTTTTCCCAGTGAAATGATTGGGCTCAATATGTGATTGAACCTGCACTATATTATTCTCAAGGTTGGTGCACTGTCTCCAGCGCTGCCAGGGTACATATGTTTTCAGATGACTGAAAAGCAGAGTACATATGTAGTTGAAATGTATATGATGTGTTGCTTTCTTACTCGTCACTACAAAGTTCATACATTTTACTGTTATTTCTATATAAATATTACATATTAGAAATAAGTACATGTATATAATATTTAAAACGAAATAAATTGTTACATTGTAATGTTTAACTGAATTCCTTTCGTAATGGAAAGTGCAAGTTTGGCTCAGCTGGTCTACAACCCTGGAGCCTGACGCGTCTCTCACTCTCTCTCGACTTGTGTTCTGTGCCATCCCTTCGACTTGCCGAGACCTGCACGGTGCCCGCGCTGCCGTTCGACCACCTGGACTTCCTTAAGGATTCTCACGATGATAGTTGATTGCACAATGTCGGTCGGGTCGGATGTGTTCCGCTGCTAGTGTTGTGAGTGTTGGTTGTACTCTGAATGTGATGGTTTCGTTTCAGTTGGTTCGTAGGGAGGTTGTGTAATATGTGATTGCGCTGGTTGGTATGTGTTTAAAACTGTTTTGCTTTACATTTGATTTTTATATCTGTTTGCATTAGTGTGTAACAGTGACGTCTCTCTTGCGTGACTAATGGTTTAAAATGTGTGTGGTTTTGTGGCATGCAAAGGAACACATTCTTTACAAGTCGCATAATGTGTATTGCACTTGATGCATTGTAGTCATTTTTGAGGTTGGTCCTTGTGATCATTTGTTCTTTATCATGCTGGCATGCATTATAGCTTTTACTCAACTTCTTGGCATGATAGCAACACTGGTGTCACTATTATAGACTGTGGCTCCGTTGGGTTTTTTTTTTATATATTCTGAATCGTTATGGCATCATGCTCTTGATGAACTTACATATATGCCACTCCTTTATAGTTTGTTACATGACTGATTTTTCATGTACAGGATGGTTTAATATCTTTTACACTCTGTTTCCCCGACCCTCGCATTAGGCTGATGGTGATTATTTATATTAATGTGTACATGTTTTACCTGCGATAACGTATGTCTGGTTAATGGTGCGATTGTATACTTCTTTATTTTTTCATTATATGGCTGGTTGTTAAGGGTTACCCATGCTAGCGATGACTCGGGCCGCCGACCCTTGTGTTGGACTGGCAGTGTTAGTTTATTTTACTATATATGTATTTTACTGTTACCCACGACTATGTACATCATGCATGTAGTGCATTTGTATGTATGTTGCTTTTTTCGCATATAGTTGTTTGTTATATGTTACCCATGCTAATGTTTATTTATGTATATATTTTCACATCTATATATACAGCCTGGATGTTGGTGGACGAAGGGAGGCTAGCTGTTCCTAAGGGGGGTCCGAGTTGGAAGACAAATGTGGTAGCAGGCAGGAAGGGTGGTGGTGGGCGGATATTGAGTGCATGCAAGTCAATGCATACGTGTGTGCTATTTCAGAACCTATACTCCAGCACGCAACAGTAACTTTGCAATGCACTTGTATATATACCTTTATTTTCCTTACATGCGTGGAGGGTTGTTACATATTCTCGAACTTCAAAGGTTTGGAAATGGTGATCAACTATGCTTATAATATGACTTAAAGCTTATTTGTCCTTATTTCCTTGATTGCAGTCGGAAGTGATGTCTGTGATATTAATTTGGTGGTCGTAGCTTCGGCGGGTGGGAAATGACGCGTAACTATGCTTATAAGATGGCTTAAAGTTTACTTGTCCCTACCATCCTGTTTGTCATTGGAGGTGATGCCTATGTTACGAATTTGGTGACAATAGATTCTGTGGGTGGGAAATGGTAGCCAACTATGCTTATACGAAGTCGTAAGGTGTATTTGAAACTGAGATCCTTTTAGTCGTCGGAAGTGATGTCTATTTATGAATTTGGTGACTATATCCCTGGTGGGTGGGAAATGGTAGCCAACTATGCTAATACGAGGGCTTAAAGTGTACTTGAACTACCATCCTGTTCGCTGTCGGTGGCGATGTCTTTGTTAAGAATTTAATGACTATAGCTTAGGTGGATGGGAAATGGCAGTCGACTATGCTTTTAAGATGCCTTAAAGTTTACTTGACCCTACGAACCTATTCTCCATCAGGGTGATGTTTATGATTTGAATTTGGTGCATATCGCTTCGGTGGGTGGGAAATGGTGGGTGACTATGCTTATAAGTGGGTTTAGAGCATGCTAATTCCTGCGGCCTTGTTCATCGTCGGGGGTGATGTCTATGTTATATATTTGGTGACTGTATTTTAAACAGTTCGGAAATAACAGCCAACAATGCTTGTAAGTGGGCTTATGCCATACTTGACCTGAGGTCCTTTTCGTCATGGGGAGTGATGCCTCTGTTATAAATTTGGTGACTATATCTTAAACAGTTTGATAAATACAACCAATTATGCTTATAGTAAGCTTAGGCTATACTTGACCCTGTGGTCCTTTTCGTCGTCAGGGGTGATGCGATTCGGCGACCGATACCTGTGACACATGCACCATGCTCAAATGTGAAGCCGAACCGAGCGACCAGGGGAAATACTGCAAGAACTGTGGCAAGACATCGTGAGGCTATCACACCTGTCTCTGGAGGGATGCCCTGAGGAGGCATGTGATGTCATCGCAGTCAGCTTCTTTGTTGACGCTATCGTCTACACTGAGGTGCAGCAAGTTATGCATTTGACTGCCCCTCACACCATGCAGGATGCCTTGGCCAGAGCACTGGCGGTGGAATCAGCAAGGCTGGCATCAGTGCCCCGATGTTCAGTGTGGGTAGTGTTGCTGAACGAAGAAGAAAACGACAGCATAAACAGGGTGTTGAAGGAATTGCATAAGACCATGGGAGATATCGCTTCCAGGGTCCAGACTATGGAGTTTTGCCGTCCCCCACCCAAAAAGACGGAATGTTAGTCGTGTGGACAGCCGGGGCACTGAAAGCCAACGGTCCTCAGCGGCAACAGCAGTAGCAACCAGGGAGCAGGCAGCAGGGGGCAGGCAAGAGTGCAACAACTTCGGGAAACTTGTAAGCACCAGTCTTGAAGGGCAAAGCTCGGTGGTTGCTGGAAGAAAGGTCCCAATGTTTTTGCAGGTGTTTTCAATGAAACAGGACTTGGATACCATATTGGTGGAGGGGAGCCTAGATGATGTTTCTTGTCAGATGATGGTTGACACACTGGCGACTATAACGGTGGTAAGGCCAGACATTCTCGGGCCTTCCCCCGATGAGAACATGGATCAATGATATTTAACTACAGTAACTGGCGTGATCACATCAGTCAGAGGCAAGAGAAGGGCACTTTTACAGTTCGGTAACCTTAAGATAGAGCATGATATTTAAATAGCATAAATAGAGGACGAATACATTAGGGTCTTTATGTATTACGTAAGCTGGGGTGCTGTATCGACACTCGAATGGGGGTGTTATAGGCAGGTAATACCGAGTTGGTAGTGGCAACGCGACGATTTTTATCTTCGCCAATGAGCTGCCCAGTAGTTTACAATCAGTCGACTGTGCTCACTGTTTCTAGCGAAATTGTTATTCCAGGCAGATGTCAGGGAAAATTTTTCAGGCAGTTAGACATAATCGAACCAGCCCAGAAAGGTGGAATTTTACCAGATGCTGTCATTGGAGTACTGTGCTATCAGTATTGAGGAGGGGGCCATAATAGGGGTTAGCAATCAGGTCTCACAGGTACTTCCAAATGTTCCAGAACCTTCAATGCCACAAAATACAGAATGTTCACAACCAGATGCTCTGGGGGAACTGTATATAAGAACAAGAGCAAACCTCAACTGGCGACAAGAGAGGGCTGTATCAGAATTACTACAGAGAAATAGAGGTGCTTTCTCCTGTGAGCCACCTAATGTTGCATGCCATAACATCGACACAGGGGGTGCCAGGCCCATAAAGGAGCCACCAAGGTGACTATCGCTAGCTTCACATGAGGTGGTTGACTGTATTCTGAAAGAGATGAAGAATTCAGATGTGATAGAGCCATCAGTCAGTCCAGGGTCTTCTCCCATNTGAGCCACCTAATGTTGCATGCCATAACATCGACACAGGGGGTGCCAGGCCCATAAAGGAGCCACCAAGGTGACTACCGCTAGCTTCACATGAGGTGGTTGACTGTATTCTGAAAGAGATGAAGAATTCAGATGTGATAGAGCCATCAGTCAGTCCAGGGTCTTCTCCCGTGGTGCTTGTTAAAAATAAAGATGCCTCTATTAGATTTTGTGTTGATTACCACCAACTTAATAGTGTGAACAAGGAAGATTCTTACCCACTCCCTAGGATAGACGACACATTGAATAGCATAGCAGGTTCACAGTGGTTTTCAACTTTAGACATGAAGAGCAGGTATTGACAGTGCAAGGTGGTCCCAGAAGACAAAGAAAAAGACTGCCTTTTGTATCCAAGAGGAAGGAACCTGGCAATTAAATGTTATTCTCTTTGAGTTATGTAATGCCCCTGCCACCTTCGAACGACTGAAGGATAAAGTTATGCCCTTAGACATTTGCCAGGTGTACCTGGACGACATTTTTGAAGATTGAAGGTTTGAAGATTGAAGGTTTGAATATTGAATGTTTGAAGATTACCTGATATGCCTAGATTCTGTGTTTCAGAAAGTCGCTGCAGCCAGCCTGAAATTATTTACTAAGATATGCCACCTTTTCCAAAATAAAATTAATTTCTTGGGCCATGTTGTATCGGCCCATGGGATTGAAACAGACACTGAGAAGACCACAGCAATAAGAAATTGGCCTCTACCAACTGATAAAACTGAAATGCGAAGTTTCCTTGGTTATATGCTTACTAACATCGATTTGTGCTTGGGTTCGCCACGATCGCCAACCCTCTGCATGAATTGACTGAGGCGAGAAGAAAATTTTATTGGACCCCAGAGTGCGAAATTGCTTTTACTAGACTAAAGAAAATTCTGATTACCCCACAGTGCTGGGCTTCCCGAGTAGAGAGGGTGAATTCATTCTGGATACTAATGCTAGTGATGTAATCATCGGGGCTGTGTTATCTCATATTCAGGTTGGAAAGGAGAGGCCACTAGAATACTTCAGTAAGGTGCTATACAAACCCGAGAGGAATTACTGTGCGACACCCAGGGAGATTCTGGCCATGGTGAAGGCAATTGCACATTTTAACTCGTTACATTACGGCAGACACTTCATCCTAAGAACGGATCATGCTTCATTATGATGGCTACTAAATTTCAAGAACCCCGAAGGTCAAATAGCTCGTTGAATACAGCACCTGCAAGAATATGACTTTGAAATACATCACAGGTCTGGACACCTTCATAGCAATGCGGATGCACTTTCCAGAAGACCATGCGAACGATTCTATCGTCATTGTGAATGCCAGGAGGAAAAGAGTGGCATATCATGGAAAGCAAGAAATACAATAATTAAAGCTCCTGTATCTGGCGATGGGTCACTTAAATGGGACGATAAGGACATTAGAAACGATCCGTTAAGAGACCCCACCCTGCATTAAATATTGGAATGGAAATAATCGGGGTGTCGACCAAGATGGGAGGAGATATCCATCCTAGGTATGGTAGTTAAGGAATACTGGGCGCAGTGGAATTCCCTTGTTGTAAAGAATGGTGTGCTCTACAGGAACTGGGAAAGTAATGTTGGGTAACAAAATCACTTACAATTGGTCTTACCAGAGTGCCGAATTCCAGAAAAGCTAAGAGAACTGCACAACACATCAGCAGGTGGTCACTTCTGTGCAAATAAGATCCTTGACAGAGTTCAAATGAGATTCTACTGGCTGAATTGCCAAGAGGATGTTGAAAAATGGTGCCGTCTGTGTGGTGCCTGTGCCATGAGGGAGGGTCCGAGGTTTAAGGGGCGAGATCCCCTTCAGAAGGACAATGTTGAGGCCCCATTTGAGAGGATGGCAGTTGACATTCTCGGATCACTACCAGTTACTGAGAAGGGAAATCGGTACTTCCTGGCAAGACAAAACTATTTCACAAAATGGCCAGGAGGCTGGCACGGTAGCTGATGAACTTGTAGAGCATGTTTTCTCCAGGTTTTAAGTGCCACTTGAGCTTCATTCTGATCATGGTCAAAATTTCGAAGCAACACTTTTCCAAGAGGTAACACGAATTTTAGGAATTAAGAAAACTCGTTCCACAGCACTACACCCTCAGTCGGATGGGGTGGTCGATAGACTAAATCGAACCCTGGAGCTGTATCTGGCGATCTTCGTAGAAGACAGCCAGAAAGAGTGGTGCTCCAAGGTACTCATATTTCTCCTGGCATATCGTTCGGCAGTCCACGAGTCTACAAGAGTAACACCTTCAATGATGTTGTTTGGGAGAGAGTTCCGCCTCCCTGGTGACCTGCTGTTCGGACGTCCAGTGGAAGAAGAAGCAGCCACACCAGAATGTGCCATTAAACTACACCAGAAGTTAGTCGATTTCGTGAGTGCCTGGAGGCACATTAAAATTAATAGTGACAGAATGAAAACACGATACGATTAGAGAATGCCTGAAGATACTTTTCAATAAGGACAGCTGGTGTGGTTGTACAACCCTCAGAGGCAGAAGGGATACTGCCCGAAGCTACAAAAATGATGGGAAGATCCGTACAGGATCCTGAAAAAAATAAATGCTGTGGTATACCGGATTTGTCGACAGGCCTCTCTGGCGAAGCCTAAGGTTGTCCACATCGATTTACTGGCGCTGTACGAAGGTCCTGATGTTGGAGAGTCTGTTCGGGACGAACAGACTTAAAGAGGGGCAGTGTTACGCGCTGACGCGAGCTCCGTGGGCGGTCTGGCTCTGTGGGGGAGGGGGTGACCAACCTCGACCCTCCCCTCTTCACAGGCAGACCCACTCTTTTCTCCGTCGCTTACCCGGGGCAGGGGATGATTGACAGCGGCNTTTCTCCGTCGCTTACCCGGGGCAGGGGATGATTGACAGCGGCGGTGACGTGGCTGGCGTCACAGCCTCTTCTCCTCGCTCCTGTTGGAGAAGGCGATGAATGTAGAGGATGCGCAAGAATATTCCGGGAACTAAGACCCTCGGCGCACCGCGGCATTTGGAGAAATTTCTGGGCGATGCCCTACGACCCTATACTATTGCAGCGGTTCAAGGGTAGGTAGTTTGGTAGAAGCCTTCTGGCTGAGTGCAGTAGCCGGGAAAAATCGGACGGATATAGGTGAAGAGGACGGACGACGACGGGAGGTTGCGAGACGACGGCGGACGAAGTGTTCATGGTGTAAATGCACGAGAGGGCGTGAAACCCGACGAGTGAAGGCTACTGTGCACGAGGACACTCGGAGAATTCTATAACATAGCGGACTGGTGTGACCTGGACTAAACTGAAGTGGGACTGCATGAACATGTTTTATGGGTTTTATTGTAAATATTGTAACTGCCAATTATGGATATATAATAAAATAATAATTGAATAGATTTTGATACACTGTCTATTAAAACTAATTTTTAATTATTTAATTACATAAATTTTTTGAGGTAGTTGTAAATTGTAGTGATTGAATTCATTAATTGTAAACAGCAAGTCATATTAATTTATTGTGAGTATTTGGGTCTAGAGAATCTTGTTTGTAGTTATTGTAAATAAAATTAGGAAATTATAATTAACTCCTGTATTTAATTAAGACCCCCATCCCTTAACGAACCTGGTTTAGCCCACTGACTTTTGAGAAACTGTACCAGTGGTTACTTCAAACTTTTCTGTGGCCCTGTTAAAGTTCTACTTTCAGCAATTCCACCGCCTCATTCAAACAAAGCTTATACAAGTCTGGAAAATTACACCAAAGAAATGTTGCACCACATTTGTGGGCACTCAGTTTAGTAGCATTTTGCGTGAGAAATACAGGGAGCGGCAGAAATAACTCCCGAATTTGCCACCGCCATGGGCTCGGCGTTAGTGGTGGTAGGCGGCCCGGGGTTGTGTCATAGTGCAGCACCACTGCTGCCATTTCAGTCGCCACAATGGCATGGAGTGGTGAACATCGTGCGTTCGTCCTTGAAACCTATTTTAAAAATGGCGATTCTGTAATCACAACGCAGAGATTATTTCGTACGTGCTTCGGAATAGGTCGGCATGGTGCAGTCCCTGACAGGAAAACAGTTCTATTGTGGGTTAAAAATTTTAGAGTCACAGGTTCGGCTTTAAAAAATGCACCGCCAGGTAGACCTCGCAGCGCTCGAACTCCACAGAACGTTCAATTACTCCAACAAGCAGTTACCAAATCTCCAAGACGTCCAGCCCGTAGGCACGCTGCCAGCTTGGGAATATCTGATCGTAGTGTGAGAAAAATTTTACACCAAGACCTTCACTTTCATCCGTACAAAATCATGTTTGTGCAGGAACTTAGTGAACGTGATTGGGCCAACCGTATTGCATCTTGACAGGCTATCCTGGAAAACATTCCAACAGACGCAGTTGTGCTCTCAAGTGACGAACCACATTTTCATTTATCAGGATTCGTCAACAAACAGAATTTTCGATATTGGGCAGAAAATAATCCTCGGCAACTTCGTGAGCGACCTCTCCATAGCCAACGTGTCACTGTTTGGTGTGCTGTAGCAGACTTTGGAATAATAGGCCCGTATTTTGTTGAGGAGTAAGGACGAACAGTTACAGTAACGTCTCATCGTTACGTAGAGATGCTACACAACTTCCTGGAGCCGAAACTGAATGAACGTGTAAATCCTGCTGTATGGTTTCAACAGGATGGTGCCACCGCTCACACAGCAAGAGAATCTACGGCAGTCCTAAGACAAATGTGTCCAGGGCGTTTAATCTCACTGCGAGGCGACATCCCGTGGCCAGCTCGTTCACCCGATCTTACCGCCTGTGACTTCTTTCTCTGGGGCTACCTGAAGAGTAGAGTCTACAAAAACAAACCGACGACAATCGATGAACTCAAAGTTGCTATCCGACACGAAATCGCGGAAATTCCACAAGAGATGACGAGAAGCGTAATGCGTAATTTCAGAGTGAGGCTTCAGACATGTCACGGTTGGCATTTGAGTGAGATTATTTTTAAAAAGTGAAGATTAAATAAAGATCATGTTTAAAAATTAAGTGAAAATTAAAAAAATATTATTTTTAAAGATTAAGTGAAAATTACAAAAATATTATGTTTAAAGATTAAGTGAAAATGAAAAAAATTAAATCAAACTAAATGGCAAACATAATTCTTTTAGATGGTTTAATAAAATTTTCACTAGAATCGTTTGTGTATTTTTTATTAGCCGTTCAAATTCGGGAGTTATTTCTGCCGCTCCCTGTATTTCTTACTAGGCATTTCCATCACAAATATTTTCTCTCTGTTTAGTATTCATATTAATTATCTATAAATAAGACATTGTAATTTATAGGTAAAATACAAGTAAAAGTTCAATTTGACCAAAAATAAGACACATTTATGTCAACACAAGTAGAAAACGCTTGTGAGAGACAACATACTTAATAAACAAACAAACGCGTCTAAATTGGATGATTTTCAAAATTTTGATTCAGAAAGTGTTAAGATACTGCGAAAAAAAGACTACAACCGGGTGACAGAAAACCCCAAAATGTTACCATAGACCCTATGGCGGCGGAAGGTGTTCATCATTACGGGGTCAAGGGTCGCAATTTATAAAATAAAAGGTATTTCATATGTGTTTTAAATTTAAATTATCACTAGCAAATGTCACACTTTCACAGAAAAATTCTTACTTACGTGTTTAATATCAAGGCTTACTCAAAAGTTACACCTCTTTTTTGTTTTAACGTGTTAATTGATATCATGTATAAACACGTGTCACATTATATAAATTCTAGAAATACTGGACCATTCAACTACAAGGATTTAAAATTTTAAGGGACTCGTATATTTGAAAATAATATTCAAATATTTTATTCCGTATTATTAAAAACCAAAAGTGAATTAAGCACAAGTAACATGTGGATGTCGCCAAAACCAATTTTTTGATTATTTTGAATAAATTAATTTGTTGACAATATTCAAGTTGGAAACATCTTTTTCTAGATCCCGATGTATAGCCAATACGGCCATGTGATTAAGACATGTTTTCAGACGCCGTATAACGGAGAAAATTCTTTCGCTTTTGCCAAGGTTGCTGCTAAAAGAAGAAGAAGCTTTAAACAAGTACGTTATTCATAAAATATTCTTCGGGTTTGTGGCTGTTCTTTTCTTATGGAATCTGCTGTATACTTTCCTATCAGCAGGAATTTCTGTCAACATAGCCAACCGTCTCGTAAATATCTTGACGCTCTTGGAGTGTTGCCAGTTACAGGTTGCAAGCTGCTATGGATGGACTTCGGGTTTATCATTCCTTTTGAGAATCTGACTCAACAGATCATTAGAGGGTCAAATGCCCCCCTGATCCACTGGTTCCGCCGCCCCTGCTTAGACCTGATCGATTGAAGTATCTGGGTATCTCAGTCATGTTTTCGAGCGGAGTTCAAACCATGAACGACGAAACATAATAAACAAAGTTTTACTGTAACCGGTTTAGCCCGAATAGTTTTCGCAAGCGGCGCCTGTCGGCAAGTCCGCCGCCTGTCGCACTCCAATTCAAGAGCGGCCGCGTGCAGGAAAAACAAGCCTCGTTTACGCAAAATGCGCTGAGGTATATGTTGTCTCGTCACCTACTCAGGACGTCACGAGTTCAACGCTTGCGGAAATGCAAACCAGTTTACTATTCTGAGGTATCGGGCGGAAGCCATCACCTACATCATTTTTTCACTACTTTTGTAGGATTAAACCTCATACAAGTAATTATCAAATCAGCATGCCTGACTCACATTACGAAGGTTGCATTTCAATCCCGACTGAGTGCATTTGCTCCCCCCCCCCCNAACTGTAATGGCGAAACATAGGAAACAATTTCATACTTCCCATTAAATTTATATAATTAAGTAATAAAAGATTGTATTAGAATAGTTTGTTATTTCAAAAGTCCTTTATTCATATTGCTAACGCTTAAATTTCCTAGAGGTGGGTCCCGAGTTTGTAAACTTATATCAGATGAGTCGCAGCCCAGTCAACTTTGGGAACCACTGCTTTAGACAGTCCTTCTTGCTCTCGTCTTTCCGCCCACCGTGTGTCACTCCACAGCCACGTGTAACAAATAAAGTTGCCGTTGACCAATATCTAGCGCTTACACGTCCATCACGTCACACTGCGAAACTGTTACCAAC
The DNA here is from genome assembly GCA_002778355.1 of Clitarchus hookeri. Classification (NCBI taxonomy): domain Eukaryota; kingdom Metazoa; phylum Arthropoda; class Insecta; order Phasmatodea; family Phasmatidae; genus Clitarchus; species Clitarchus hookeri. The sequence continues at coordinate 95,698 of NQII01002674.1, forward strand.
ATAAACATGTTACTGCTACGCCATTTCTTGCTATATAAGTTGTCCACGTTTAATTAAGCATTTTTAAACCAACCTTTGCTAAATGTCACTGTTCATGAATGCACTTATTTTAACGTCACCGTTTACTTAAAAACTCCTAGGGCTGGTTTTACCACCTCCTGTTAATCTCCCGGTCAAAAATTAGCTGCTGGCTAGCACAGAATTGCGTTTTACCACTTCCGGTCAATGTCTAGCAGTGAATTTAGCTCCCAGTTGCTGGTTACCGAGGATGAACCAGGGGATAGCTGTTCCAACTGGAGGTTGGGGAGAAAGAAAATGGCGTCATATTTGGAATGCACGGCAGAAATACGACGATTACGAGTATTTATATAATAATGAGCACAGTTGGGTGATATAAAATACTCACCAGTGATGCGATTATTTATTTATGGGTTCATATTATAAATACTGTCATCGAATAACATTTTAACGTAACTTTAGACAATGGCATTTTCGTTTCGATAATCAGTAATCGTTTTGGACTTTACTGTGCCGTTATCTTGCAGGCATCCGTGATCCACAGAACATGTAGCGCGGCGGCTGCACAATAAATCATAGGGGCTGGTTTTTTAATAAAGAAATGTTGTTCAGACTTAGGGAGTAACATATATGAAATAAAATATTATTTTTGTCACGAATATATTAACATTTTACTTTTGCTTTCCGATATAGGAAGCTTAAAATTTACTAAACGCACAACTTCGGTATTATTAAATAAAAATTAGCTATAAATAAATCTTTAACTACAAAATTATATTTTTTCCCATATAGAAAGTATTAAAAAATTATCAATTAAAATTTTAAAAAACATTACAATCTCAAAAAGTCACTAGCGTTTAGTAACTTTTGTTACCAACATATACCAAATCAGACACGAACTTTCAAATTACAAACAGGAGGCTACACAATGCTGATAAAACACTATCTTATATTTAGCCAACAGTTAAGCCCAACTCCCAGCTAACCAACCTCCACATTTAGCCGGAGGTGGTAAAACCCGCCCGTAGTAAAGAAAGCAGTGAATTATGAGAATTAATTATACGCTGTTCACGATGAAGTGAGCACGGTGAAGTGAGGCCCTAGTTACTTTTTCCTTTTAGCTATATTTAATCCTTTAACCATATTTTTTAAAAAAAATTTGCCATGTAAGTAATACACATAGTGTGTATATTCCACATCACTCGGAAGTTAACTTCTAAAACTAAAATAAAATAAACGTATGGACTATTATTCCAAATGAGAGGGCTTTCAAAAGTGCGCACTTTACCGTGAATAGTATATAAAAGCGTAATTTTTAGATCTATAGAGGCTGAACTTATTTAATTGATTTTCTGTTTGTTGAATGTATACAAGAGTGACGTTTGGCTAGTTGAAAAGTTTTTTAATGTTAGTGACAGTTTCAAAGCTACGCTCCATCGACGCAGAAAAGTGAATGGGTCAACGGCAAATTTAATTTTACAGCATGGTTAATTTTACATTTGTCAGAGGGAGACAAAATTGACAGAAAAGTAGATCCTAAGCAGGTATTTCAAAAGTGCTGAGTTAGCCGCAAACAGATATTAATGTGTATAAAACTAGAAGAAACAAATTCGAGTAGCTATAAGTTTAGAAATGTATCTTTAAACAAGATAAAACATAGAAACATACTTAAGAATATTNAACAAATTCGAGTAGCTATAAGTTTAGAAATGTATCTTTAAACAAGATAAAACATAGAAACATACTTAAGAATATCCGTTGACAATATTGCTGTTAAGTACCGCGGTGTATTTTAACACTAGGTCAAAAAAATAAATAATAATTACACACTACTTAATTGAGTGTTACAATTNAAACAAATTCGAGTAGCTATAAGTTTAGAAATGTATCTTTAAACAAGATAAAACATAGAAACATACTTAAGAATATTCGTTGACAATATTGCTGTTAAGTACCGCGGTGTATTTTAACACTAGGTCAAAAAAATAAATAATAATTACACACTACTTAATTGAGTGTTACAATTTTTTCTCAGGTACAGTAAATGCGAATAGACAAGACGCAGCTCCTGATATTTGTTGTGATAAAATAAGAACAAAAATAGCGTCAACAGCGAGATGAATCTATGATAAAATAGTTTACGTTAGTTAATTAATTATATGCAGGACTTCCAGCCTTTGCAATTCTGTCTCGGTCTCAGGTGGGTAGAAAACCAGATTTTCTGTAATAAGCTAGTGTCTGGTTGCTAGTGGCAGACGATTCCTTTTGGCGAACTGCTATTTTGCGAGCCACTTTCCCCTCCTGTCAGAACTAATATGGTACTGGGAATTCAAATCCAAAACTTTTCGCATGGAAAATTGACCGCCTGGTGACATTCGTAGCAGATATCCACGGGCGGAAGAAAATAAAGCTTATTATTTCTTTAAAGTTAAACTATTATTTCTTGATTGACTTTACAGTGCCGACAGCACACCAAAGAGCAAGTAGTATACATTAAAAAGAATTTGGCTGCATATAATGACACACTGAACTAGTTCATTTTGAATATGTTTAGCTTTGTATACGGTTACACGGCGTCCGGTCGGTAATTTTTATTTCAACTGAACTGGTTGTGTAAGAATGTCAGAAAGACATTTCTTCTATGCTTTGCCGTGACTGGTGGATTGTTAAACGTCAACAAATCATTGCGGTAGTAGGCTGACCGTAGCGGAAATCTGTGTACCACTATAAACAAAATTATTTGCGTAGTAAGGTATTGTCAAATAGTAGCCCTACAACAATTACACCACACCTAATCATAGTTACAAGACCTCCCGAACGTAAAAAAATATACCAAATGGAAACATTACAATCGATTGTCGTGAGGCCGAATGAATATGTTTACTTCAGAAGACATTCAACTTAACGTATTTAAATATGGCTACATATACATGTCCACGTTAACTAGTTTAGCATGCCGTACAACCGCGGCTTTTGAGAACAGACATTTTGCATGTTAATGAAGATCTTCAAATGAAATCACTTTTCTCTGTTTACGAAAACATAAATATTTCTAATAAGTGACAGCTGGGAATTAATGCTATTGCTGTAACAATTTTATAATTGACAGAGTAAGTAATAGTTTATAAACACTGAATAACCACATTAATATAAAGTAATACATAGCCTGCGGCAAGACGAATAAAGGTATACGGGACAGTATAAAACCCAGACTTTCTTACAATTATTAGATAAATATTTATAAAACTATCCAGATGCACTAAACAAGTTCCATCTACAGAGACATTTTTGAATCCCTATGCTACAGAATAGAGAACAATATAGCATAGGCAGGGTTTCAACCTGGACGTCTATGCGACTGTACAGCGATGTGTAGGAAAATGCGCCTACGAGTTTTAATCATGCAACACGCATTACCGTTGTGAACACTTGTGACTTGAAATTAAGGGGTAAAGGCAACCAATCAGTAATAATTACGATAGAACGTGTAGATAGCAAAACTACCGTTATAAATCTAATATGAACTACCTCCTCTTGCCCAGTCCCCCCCCCCTCTCCACATTCTACTCCTATAGCTCTAATGCCACAACACATGGCAGGGCAGGATAATGAATATGTTTTAGTACAGCATTGTTCCTACATACGATAAACGTTTCCAGTTATTAGCTTTGGACATAAGTTCTGCAATATTGTGTATTTCGAGAAACAAAAGTTGAAATAACAGAGTAAATAATCAATTTTGATATGATTTATAAACAATTGCGAAAAAATTCACGTAGCAGAAGGACAAAACGCGTCTCGTTTGTACTGAAATCTCTAGGATTTATTCTAAGTTGCCAAATAATTTCTTTGTAAAGCTTGATCTATATTTACGCTGATGGCGCCAAACAGACTGAGCAGACAGAAATTGTGGTTGATTTTTCACTTGTAAGCAGATTTCCTACGTTACTGTTTTGGTATTTGGCTGGAAGTTTAGCTTGTAGACAACAAAACTAGACGTTACGAAATTTTTTTCTACTGAAGTAATTTCAATGTGGTACGAATTATATTGAATTATTTTAAGTGTCTATAATTTTTATTTATATTTTCAAATAATGCTGTTGTTTAGTGCTACCTTTCGGTTCATTTCAAAATTGCACTTTTTAGCACATTTTGAGTAAAATTAGCATTTGGATTCACATATTTTACTATAAATATAAACATTAAACCATTGCGTATTGAAATACCAACGTACGTTAATAATCTATTAAATTGTTGGTATAAAACATGTGAAACAGTGGACCTCTGGGAAATGTCGGCAAAGTCCGCTCTCTCCGCGAGCAAAAATTACGGCGTGAGCTCAACTTTTCGGTCGGCTCTCAAGAGCTCGCTGTTAAGAGCCGCCCAAATTTCTTCACTCACTCACGCAACTTTTCGGCGTGGCTTGTGCGGAAAGGCGGTTTCTGATTGGCTGTTCCAGCTTTGCGCTCTGTCTGTTCGGCGTGATGGGCGTGCACGTGAACCAGACGTACACGATGAAAGAACCTCGTATCGCAGGCGGCGCCTGTCTCCGTTCTACCGTCACATCGTGATCGCGCCTAAGGTTAGTTTGCCGAGCTCTCACGAGGTTGCGCCGTGTCTCCAGCCTCACTTAGAGTAAGTAGTTGTGTTGCCGTGACCGCATTCGCCGACCACGCACAAACACCGTGGTCGCTTGCTTGCAGGCTCGTGGTACACCTGGCTATCCGGTCACGGACGAACACACTTCTTCAACAGGGCTAATGGTGGATGAAAATTACAAGATAAACAACTTCTACTTGTTAACGCTCTCGTTCTATTTCAACAGGCTTACCGGAGAAGGAGGGAATTGGACAGGACTTACGTGCTAAACGTATCTAAGTATACACCTAAATATATTGCTTAGCCGTGGTTAAGACCCAGGAGTCCGTAGTTCATATGTATAGCTCCTATTGACCTCAGACTTGGAAGTTGCCTTCAAGGATAACTATAGGCTGTTCACGGTAAAGTGAGCACTTTTGAGGTCCTAGTTACTTTTATATTTCAGACATTTTTTATCCTTCAACCACCTTCTTAAATAAATATTGCCATGTAATTAATAAACACAGTGTGTAGATTCCACCGCACTCGTAAGTTAACGTCTACGGCTAAAATAACATATATTTATTTACTATTATTCCATATGAGAGGGCTTTCAAAAGTGCTCACTTTACCGTGAATAATATATAACTGTCAGTAATAATTTCTTCCTAGCTTAAGATATTGTGGAAGTTTGTGAAACGGGCATCTTGCACGTTGTTGTTACTACTAACTGAATTTCGTAGTACTAATGGAGAAGTTAAACTGCCTCGCGCAGCTACATAGTATGTATCCCGTTCAACCATTGTATGGAATTTGTTTAGCAGGTATGCAAAATGTGCATAACTACGTATGTTTATGTATCTAGTGAGTGAATGGAGAAAATACAGTGGAAATTCAGTAGTTATTTGGAACCTGAGGTCGAATCGACTCACTGTATTTCCGACAAGCGACCCTCACTTGTTTGTCCCAACGGTCGCACAATAGCTAGTGCATGTCAAAAGTGTACACGGGGCTTTGAAAAGCCTACTAGTGGTTTCAATTTGCGACGACCGTACATGTTTTGTATGTGAAGATCATTTCAGCGTTAAGTTAATATGCTTTCTATTACCGTATAGCACTGGCATAATTCGTAACACAGTATTGTCCATTGAGTCTTTATCAGTCGCGTATAAGCCATGCTCAACATGCTAAAAGGAATAAAGGAATAAAGCGTATTATGTATATGTTGATTCTAGTGCGTGGAAGCTCATCGTAACGTTTGCACCATCAATACGCACATGGAAAAATTTACGACGTTTAATACAACAACGGGGGTTGTGCCCGTGGCGGGATTATTCTGCGTGCGCGGGTGAATCAGGCGATGTGTGCATTAAAATGGCGCAACCTGCAGAAGCTGAACCCATGGCCGACGTTATCCGCAGCCGAACTCACAGACGAAAAAACCCGCAGTAGCTGAACCGCTACCTACGTAGCTCTCAGTGGCCGAAACCGCAGGTTCCGCATGCTATTCGTTGCAGGCGTAGAACAAAATTGAGTATAAACCGGGAAATTCTTGCACGCCATTCGAGAACGGATAGGTAAGGCCCACAAAAGCAGTTTAGGCGAGCAAAGACAGATTTCGAAAAATTCCACCACTTTAAAATTTGAAAAAATATAAATTGTCATAGGGTCCTGCCACCTTAATAACCGAAATCAGTGAGGCCTCTGAGCATGCATGTCGAGTCACGTTGCCGTAGCTCAAAACTTTAAGGAGTATAGGAGTTTTAAATTCAACCCCACCTCCCCCCCCTTAAAATTGTTCATTTAAGGGCAATCTATCCCCGTTATATTAATTTCTTGTTTATTTTTTTAAAAAGAAAATTCCGCAACTACCTGTATACCCAACTAGCTATTGAACTTACACAGCAGTACAAAGCACAAGTATAATAACTGAACTACGAACTCGTAATTACGTCGCAATATTAATTCTGCCCAAATTTAGCAAAATCAATATTGTGACATAAATATAAGTTCGTAGTTCAGTTGTTTTGTCTGTACTGCTGTACAAGGTCAATAACTAGTGGGGTATAGGGGTACTTTTGGAATTTTCTTTTTGAAAACATAAACAAGCTAGAAAAACCAAGAATACAATATGACGGGGACAGGTTCCCCTTAAGGCGAGGTCATCATAACACCATGAGGCAATGGGAAAGTGATAAGGTTAGGGATCGTGTCAAATTGGAATGCCATAGGTCAAACCATTTCGGATATATTGGGAATCGGAAACTGACCTTCATTAAAAACTCAATTTTTTTGGAAAATCCATAGTCTGTAATAGACTCCCCTTAAAAGGTCCTTTGGGGCGAAATTTCTAGTTCCTCGTCTGAAACGCGTGGAAACAACACCCCCCCCCCAAATCCATCACCATTTTAATGATATTTCCTCCTACAGTTACAGGTACGTAATTCGGAATTCGGGTGACCCCGTCCCCCACCCTTCCTGGAATAAGAAGGAAGGTAGGATTTAAAAATATGCGGCATTCCACGAAAATTGTTAAAGATAAGGTGGAAAAAGCCACCGAAAGTCGCGATTTTCGGAAGCACAATTTTCAGTGCCTAAGGAGTACGAAAATGGAACCACATTAGATAAGGAGAAGGGGGGGGGAGTAGGAAGATGAGAGTAAGCTGGGGAATTCTACCACCGTACTTGAAAATGTATAAGGAAGAATCCACGAAGGAGGTTAAGATGGGCAGAAAGAAAATGTTGAAAAATCCCTCCCCTCAAAACCAAATTTAAAAATGATAAAATGGCCAGAATTGCACGCCCTCTTAATGGCTTAAATGAGTTGGGTTCCTGAGCGTGTCTGGCAGTCCCGTTGCCTTAGCTCAAACCATTTATGAGACATAGCGATTATAAATTTGAGTCCCCGTAAAATCGTACATCGACAGTACACCGTGAGACGATGAGAACTGATGAGCTTAATAAGCGTGTCAAATTGGAACTTTGTAGGTTGAACCGTTTCGGAGATCTAACATAAACTCCCCCTTAAAAACTAAACATTCTAAAAATTCCTTAGGTTGGATGAAAATGCCCCTGTGCTAAATTGCAACACCCTAGCACTAATGGGACGGAAACAACGCGCGAAGGAAAATCGGAATCTGCAAAACGTTCCCCATGAGTCGATCTCTTCCAAGACGGAGAAGGGGACAGGAGGAGTGGGGACTGAGTGATGTTCAGCGACGAATCACGGTTCGGTCTGGCTACACGCGACCACCGAATTCGAGTCTGAAGAAGTTCTGGCCAGCGTCGTGATCCAAACTTCTTTGTAGAGCGGCACACCGCCCCAACGAGAGGTCGGTCTCATGGTGTGGGGTGCAATTTCCTACGATCCCCGCACCCCACTGTTTGTGATTGAAGGAACCCTGATGGTGCGGCTATACGTCTAGGAAATTCTGTGACCATGTGCACTCCCTTCCCTGGTGCAGCTTGACAATCTCATTTTTCAGCGGGATAATGCCCGGTCTCACACAGCACGGCTATCTCTGGCTTGCCTTTGTGATGTCAAAAAGCTTCCTTGGCCAGCAAGATCACCAGACCTCTCACCCATCGAGAGCGTTTGGGACCAAATTGGACGGCAACCTCGGCCAGCGGCAACTACGGCGGATCTGGAGGGTCAGCTGCGCCAGCTGTGATAGGATCTTCCTCAGGAGAACATCCGACGTCTGTATGCCTCCATGCCCGACCGTATCGCCATTTGTTTCTGTGCGACGGGTGGTCAAACACTATACTAAGTTCATCCTGCAAGTGTTGGTCCCCTGCAATACATGCTAGGCGTGATTCAATATTTTGATGTTTTCTGTATACATGCTGCCATTTATTGTGCCTGTACATACTTACATGCCTCTGCGGTGGCACATTCAGGATAATCAATTTTGCAAATAGGTGTACATTCCTGTCATGCGCATATTGCTCTTCGCTTATGCACGAGCAATTTTGTTGTAGAATGCGGGTTTTTAAGACAGTTGCATCTTGTCCAAATGTTCATTACTGTACACATAACCATAAGGAGTAAACCTCTGCCATTTTTCTGGGTAGTTTTACAATGGGAAATAGGCAATACCGTTTAGTGTTTATTTTTCGGCACAAAATTTCTTCCTCCATCATGCACATGTAAAACAAAACCAGACTGTTCTTCAATCACCATTCTCATCTTGCCTTGTACTTGACATGGCAATCGAGATTCAAATTAGGCGACGTTCTGTGTTTATTGAAATGTGAAACGTGAAAATGCATCAAAACTGTTACAAATTATTGTGTTAACTGAATTAGGAAAAAAAAACAGAATGGAAACCACTAGATTCTTCTTTTACACAGTTACACAACACAATTAAGACCATGGCAGCCCAAAGAACCAACATACGGGCAATTGCAGCCTTCTACAGGAAATAATTCACCGAACTCGTAGTGATCTTGATTTCAATGTCAGAGAACATTACTAGATTCGGCTACGCTTATCAAAAACTCTCCAGCAACACATGGGCAACATTTAACACGATTGTGGCTCAGAAAGTAACTTCAGTCATAGAAGTAGCCACCTACAAACAAACCAGGAAATTCTCAACCAGCACAATCACATATTATACGAGCGACAGGTGTTATACGATGCCAGACAAGACCAGGTCCTCCTGACCGGTACAGCAGAATAGCAAACTACTTCCTTATGAACCGACTGAAACGAAATCACCAAAATTCAGAGTACAGACAACACAAGCAGCAGCAGAACACGTCCGAGCCGACAGACTTCGCGCCCTCAACTAACCTCGATAGAGAACCTGTAGAACAACCCAAGCGATCTGCTGGGTGTTGGCAGCGCGAGCACCAGACGCAGGCCTCGCCATGTGAGGGGTGCATATCATTAGCCGAGAGAGCAGGTTTCAGGGCGGCAGACGGGTCATGCGCACATGCTCATCCCTTTACGATGGAAGGGTACATCTCATTAGCCGAGAGAGAGCCGTAGCCCAGTCATATTAGGTAAAAAAAAGGGGTCAACCTCGGAATGAAAGATAATAAGCTGTAAATTGGTATAAGCCTTTGTTTTGTCGTTCTTAATGTTGTCTCAAAAGTCACCAATGTTATCGTGTCCGCGTCTTAAGATATTGAAGGTCAAAGGTCATAAAAATCGGTTTTT